>OY282516.1:52396798-52735845 GCA_958296145.1 Hydrotaea cyrtoneurina | reverse complement strand
GGATAATTTTAAATAAAAAAACATTTTTTTAGGAAAATTTTAATCTAAAAAAATTTTTTTTTTTGGAAAATTTTAAAATAAGCATATTTTTTTTAGGAAAATTTTAAACTAAAAAAAAAGTATTTTACGAAAAACTATTTTTTTAGGAAAATTTTAAACTAATAAATTTTTTTACGAAAATAATTTTTTTTAGTTCAAAATTTTCCTAAAAAAATTTTTTTTAGTTTTAAATTTTCCTAAAAAAAAAATTTTTTATTTTAAAATTTTCCAAAAAAAAATTTGTTGTAGTTTAAAATTTTCCTAAAAAAAGTTTTTCAATTTCAAATATATATTAAATATATTTTTTTAGGAAAATTTTAAATAAAAAAAAAAAAATTTTCTTCTGCTCTCTTTTTTTTTCCAATGTTTGTCCCGGTTCACACTAGTCCGCAATTCTAAATTTGTGGAATAATTCTTGTTTTGGAACAATATTAATTTTCAAATTTCCTTACTGAGGTTTATTTCCTTTTCTGCCCCTTCACACACTTAATTTCTCATTGTTATTCTCTCTCTCACTGTATCTATTCTCACCCCTCTCTAGATCAACACATCTTACAGATAACTTGTCGCATTCTTGCCCTCTATGTCTCTGTCAGATTTCTTCTTGTTAAATATTTTTTTTGTCTTACTTAAGAAAACTTTAAATTTAAAAAAATTTATGTTTTTTCCAAAGTTTGCCCCGGTTCACACTAGTCCACAATTCTCAATTTGTGGAATAATTCTTGTTTTGGAATAATTTTAATGTTCAAATTTCCTTACCGAGGGAAGAGTTATCTCGTTACTGCCTCTTTAAACAGTTATATAATTCTCATTGTTATTCTCTCTCTGGCTGTCGCTTTTCTCACCACTCTCTAGATCAGCTGATAAATACTTTTTTTTAAATGCCATTTTTTTAAGAAAATTTGAAATTAAAAAAAATTATATAATTCTCATTCGCTTTTCTCAACACTCTCTAGATCAGCTGGTTTTACAGATATCCTGTCGCTTTCTTGCCATCCGTGACTTTGTCAGAAAATTTTAAATTAAAAACAATTTTATTTACGAGCTCTCTTTTGTCCAAAGTTAGAATGGAATGGGAAAAAACTTGCTGGCAATTCCTTTTGTGTTTTGTCGTAGTGTGAAGTTGGCTGTAGATTATTTTGAGTGAAGGGACATATTGTGGTTGGTTGTCTGTTTGCAACGATTGTCAACCACAAACAAAATGACAAAATGTATCAAAAGTCATAACAATAATGATCTCTTTAACCCTTTAACCCTAGAACACTAAACCCGGCCTGTGAGGCGATTCGAATTTTCTTTTACACGATATTTTACGAGCTTGTATAATAATAACAGTATTCTAAAAGATAAGTCTTTTTTTTTTAATAAAAAAATATTTTAAAATTACTTTTTTTTTTGAAAAAAGTAGCTTACTATTTAAATAGAATAAAGAGATTTAGATCTAGGGCTAACCACTAAGATCGTCGTCACTAATGTTTAAAGTGTTCGATTTCAGTCGTTAAAGGGTTAACGAAATACGTGACAAAAACTCTTAGTTACAAAAAAAGAAGTATTTCGAAAGAAGTCATCCTTAAAGTAGGCCTTAAAAAGGTTTTTTAAACGGCCCCTAAAATTTGGCAAAACATTTTGGTTTTCATAAAAACAAATCCCATCTCTCTCTGTGTTTTGTTTACCTTGCCGGAACTCTTTAATTTTCTGCTTTTTTTAAAGGATCTGATTTTTTTTTTGGAGGGGGAATGTTTAAGATTCTAATGTTTTTTCTTCTTTGCATTATTGTTGTTTCCCTGTTCGTCTTCTTCTCGGTAATCTTTTATTGTGGCTGTTTGTTGTTTGTGTTGTTCTTCCCACTTCTCTCTGGTTTATATTTATAATGTTGTCTGGCTTTTGGCTGGCGGTCTAGTAAGTATTTTGACTTGTGTGTATTGCAACATTTGCGAGGGACGCTCTGGTTCTGTTCTTTTATTTTTCTTTTTCTTCTGTTATTTAATGTTTTGTTTTTTTGTTTCTCGATGTTGTTTTCCTTTTTCTATGCTGAGATGTGTCTGTCACTGAGATAACCGTCTTCCACAATATACGGCGAACTGTTAGTTGGCGTCTGCTGCTCTTCTCTCACGACCTCTTTTTTTTTATTAACGAGCGTCAGTCTAACCAACCCCACCCACCTACAATTTACCCTCAAAAGTCACTCATTCTCGGAGGTTGCAAAAAAAACACACACACACACACGCACACACCGGTGGGGGTGGTGTGTTGAGGGGGGTGTTTTTTTTTCCTGCTGGAGTATCATTACCGTCGTAACATGTGTGATGATGAATGCCTGGCTGAGTGTGAGTGTGTGTCGTGAGTGCGAGAGTGCTGACTGTGTGTATTTTATTTGTGACGGTGTCGTCGCATGTTTTCCGTAATATGTCTGTGGGTGTGGGTGTTTGTGTGCATGTGAGTGATGGCCGACGGTGTGTTGTAATTTTGCCTCTTTAAATGTTGTGTGTGTGTGTGTTTTTTTTCTCCTTTGGTCTGCCATTGTCGATTTCTATAAGTTTTTTTTTTCTCGCTTAATCTTGAATTGCGGCCTCATTGCCCTCTCTCCTACCTTGTATAGAGTTTACTCTCACATTCTCTTTTATAATGTACTGCTATCTCACCGCCTTCACCCCTCTCTTGATCCACAGATTTTTACACATATCCTGACGTTTTTTTCTTTTTTTGCACAGGGGGAGTCTTTCTCTCACACAGTTACACACAGTTACTCACGGTTTTTTTCCCAGAGAGTTTGGTGGGCTTTTTTTTTGCCGTTATTGCATTAAGGCTCTTTGAAGGATTTATTTCGTCTTGTTATTATTATTGCTGATTACATTTTTCGCTCTCTGGCTCTCAATTGTATTTCGATTTTTTTTTCGATTTTGGAGAGCATTCCTCGGCTGTGGCTCAACAAACGTCTCTGCCCGTGTGTTGTTGAACGTTCATATGTGTTTTTTTTTCCCGTGACTTGGTCGTCGTACTTTTAACGTGTATATCCTTGCTCAGGTTGTGTTTGTTGGTGTATGAAAATTGTTGTTGTTGTTTTTGTTTATCATCATCATCGTCGTCGTCGTTGTTGTATTTGTTATAGTGTTTATAACACAATATTTTACACTATTTTTTTTTTCGAAAATGTTTCCAATTTTCTCTATGTTTTCTTTTGGTTTATTGTAAATTCCTGATGGTGTAAAGACATTAAGAAGACCAGTGAAGAAAATAAGAGATGTTTTGTTTTTGGGGGAAGTCCGAAGCTTTTATCAAGTGTTTGAATACTTCAGTATTACGGAAATTCCTCAGTGAAAGTGGAAAACTATTCTTATTTAGTTCTGATAATTTTTTTTTGAATAAAAAGAGAATAGGAAAAATATAAAAAAAATACTTAAAAAAAATATAAAAAAAAAATATTTAAAAAAAATATTTAAAAAAAATTGTGCCTCCAGGCAGAGTTTGGTCCAATGTGCAACGCATTGACACTTCTGTATAAATTCTAGTGAATAAAAAAAGGAGTTCTGTATAAAATCTAGCAAATACAAAAAAAAAATATAAAGCAAAAATACTTTCTCACCAAGCAGACCTTTGAACAGTGTCGAAATTAGCCCTGAGTCCTAGTAAAATCGGATAAATAAAATGTGATATAACACCGTGTTACACACATTCTGTCCTATGAACCAAATTTACTTTTTCGGAAAGGGGATACAAAATAAAAGTACACGTGTATCGGCGATTTTCATGTACACGTCAGAATTTTTTTTAAGTTTGAAGTATGAAACTCCTTGTGGCCTGTGTGAAAGCCTTTGGACCGATTTTTAACCCTTTTTCAGTGATCCAATCGAGCTGACTTTTTGGCAGGCAGACTCGTGGAAATATCTGTATCACGTCAAATTTTTAAAAAATAGATTTTTATCAATTCTCAGATTTTCCTAATTTTTTTTTTTTTTTTTAAATGGTTATAGTTTTTTTTAAGGTTTCAGTTCAAAAAACATTCTTTTTTCGTAACGCTTAAGTAGTTTTAAAATTTGGAGTCGCTTCAAGTTATGCTAAGAAAAGTGAAAAAAATATTTTTTTTTTCAAAAATAATAAAAATTGGGGAAAATCTGAGAATTGATAAAAATTGTTTTTAGAAAATTTGACGTGATACAGACATTTCCACGAGTCTGCCTGCTAAAAATCAGCTAGATTGGATCACTGAAAAAACTTAAAAAAAAAATTCTGATTTTTATTTTTTCCCCTCTTTCCGAATATGTGCATTTGGTTCATAGGACAGAAAAGATCTCTTTTTGTAACACGGCGTAATGAAAAAATATCAGAAAGGAAAATAATACAAAAAGTTTCCACCCAAGCTTATCGTTTTAACCAGTATCAGAGCTTTGACCCGTGTCGAATTTGGTTCCTGAGTCCTTGCAGAATCGGTTAAATAAAATGTGATATAATGAAAAAATATCAGAAAGGCAAACAATACAAAAAGTTCCCACCCAAGCTCAGCTTCTTAAGTAGTGTTTTCCAGACGATCATATGTCCTTTTTAGTCCTAGCAAAATCTTGTGTATAAAAACTGCAAAAAGAATTTCCAAAAAAAAAAAAATATATATTTCTCCATAAAAAGTAAATTCAAATTTAAATTCTCTGTTTTTTTTTCATTAACAATAAACATCACTTACTATCTTTAAGTCTGTTATAAACGACAACAACCTCCTTTCAACAATAACAAAATAAGGTATGTCCTTTTCTCGCTCTCTCTCTCGTTGGTCTCCTTCACCGCTTTGTGTTGTATATTTGTTACAAAGTCTTTTGAGGTTATATTGAACCATAATTATTTGCAATTACCATCATTAGCTCGTGTCATTCATTTGTTTTAACGCTTCACACACCCTCATCCTTACTCTCTCTGTCTCCCTGTCTTTGTCTAGTCCTTGCCGTTGTTCTCCCGCCTGTTTGGCTATTTACAGCTGCATAAGTCTTGTGGGTTTGTTTGTTTCTTTCGATTTGTCGTAACCTTTTATCGAGGAGTCGTTCGGTGACACACCCATCATTAAGGCAATTTCCAGCTAACGCCAAAATAACGAAATCCAACATTGCCAGAGCCTCGCCTTGATCGCCCAGACACTAGCAGCCTGTACTCTACCTCCGGCTCCCCCCCCAAAAACGTGTAGACTTGTTCTCAAAACTCCCAATTAAGTTTTTGTGGCATCACCAAACCATTCGTATTACTTTTCATCGCCCTCCCCCACTCCTACTCCTGCTCTCGACACTTTGTATTCGTGTAGGCAAAAAAAAAAACGCCAATCAATAATCAAACAAACAAACAAATATTGTTGCCATTTGCCTCATTGCCACCATTCGATCATCTGTTTTTTTTTGGGCGGGCGCAAAAAAGCTCACCCAACCCTCTGTCCAGATTTCAGTTTACTTGAGCCTGGGAGGTTTTCGTTTCTCTGCTCCTCAGCTTTTTGTGTGGCATGAGAACTATTGGCCTAACGTATTAGGGCGCGCTCGGCTCCGTTTGGTGTATTTATTGGCAAATATGACTATTTTTGTTGTGTTTGTTTGTGGTTTTATTTGTGTTTGGTATAATTTCCAGACAGTTGCCTGTGTTTTCCTCAGCATTTCCTTAGACTCTGCTGTGTGTGTGTGTGTGTGATAAGCTCTGGCATCCTTAACATATGCTTGGGAATTAAAGTGTTGAGATTGCATAACTTCTCCATAAAGTTGACTATAGTTGTGTTTCGGATTAAGGTATGTCTGTGTTAGTTAAATGGACGGATTTGTTTGTCAGGCTGTGATTGGGGGAAAGATGATAGTGTCTCCCCAGAAATATGGCTGTGAAATGTATGTGGAGAATATCCCTAAAAGCTATGCCATGAACACTTGGCTATGCCTAAAAGTAGGCTTTGTATTCCGTTAAAGCCAAAATGCATAAGTAATACTTCTGTATCACAAATTGGAGATGCGGGATACTCCCCAAAAATATTATTCAGGAGAAGTAAGATTTTGAATATGCCCAGTGGAATAATAAAGCAAAAAAAAGAGATATCTAGAAGTAGGCTTTATAATTCGGCCTAAATTCTTGTATTAGTTTCTCACAAAGGGGAAAATACTCGATCTGCACCAGAAAATATTCCTTAAACTAAGCCAAACTTCACTATGGCCAAACCTAGGCTTTGTAATTATTCAATATCATATGGTATAGGAATTATTACATTCCCAACAAAGAACTTCACATAAACTAAGATAGGGACATACCCTCGTATTCATAAAAATTAAAAAAAAAAACTTTGTTTAGAAAAATGTGTAAAAATTGTTTTGTTTATTTTTCATATATTTTTCTTTACCTAGGGTTTTTAAATTTTTATGAATACCGGTGGTAGTTTTTCAAAATCTGCAAAACAAAATACTGCTTTTAATCCTTTCACTAAAACTCTTACAGTGTAATAAGAATCTCTGAAGATGTTCAAAAACTGTGGAGATTTTTTGTAGATTCCTCCCCCTGTGGTCTTATAGATAGGGACATTACTTTTCTAAAATTTCAATTAAACTCTCAGAACTTAATTAATTTCTATTGAATTGAACGTTTGCAACACCGGGCCGACATTCGAAAAATGTCTCGTAAGACAATATGTAAACGTTTTATGCTAGATAGGGACATAATTTTTCCAAATCCAAACAAATTGCTTTTTAGATTTTCAGGAAAACTCAAAATTTACCTGTCGCTTGCATACAATCTTCACAATCTCATAAGGTGTTTAAAAACTTGCAAATTTTTCATAGAAATTCCCTAAATGTTATTGTCAGGGGGACATCAGTTTTCACAAATCTCCAACAACTGCAAATAAGTCTTCTTTTTTTTAAAAAAAAATATTATAAACTATTGATTAACCTCGGAAAATTACATCATTACATTCCCAAGCTGTCCCAAAATTCTCAAACTAATTATTCAGAAATCTCATAAAAATGCAGTTGTCTTTTCTTAAAAAAAAATAAAAAACTATTATAAACTATCGATTAACCTCAAAACATTTTTAAAACCTCTTAAACTTTCCCAAAATTGACCTCCAGTTTTGTAGACAGGGACATTGTTTTCCAAAATTTTCACATATCTCAAAAAAATCCAGTTGTTTATTTTTTAACTATTACAAACTATCTACTAACCTCGTAAAATTATTAAAACCTCCTCAACTTGTCCATGCTGTACCAAAATTGAACCGCAGTACTCAAAATTAAAAGAAACTATTATAATGTATTAATTAACCTAGGAAATTTATTAAAACCTCTTGAACTTCTCCATGCTCTCCCAAAAATTTAACCCTTAGTTTTGTAGATAGGGACATCGTTTTCCCAAATTTTCATAAATCTCAAAAAAGTTTTTTTTTTTTATCAAACAATTATTAAAAACTATCGATTAACCTCGTAAAATTATTAAAACCTCTTCAACTTGTCCATGCTGTACCAAAATTGAACCGCAGTATTGTAGATAGGGACAATGCTTTTCCAAATTTTTGAAAAATTTCACCAATCTCAAAAAAAAAAAACTTATAATGTATGAATTAACCTCGTAAAATAATTAAAACCTCTTGAACTTCTCCATACTCTCCCAAAGTTGAACCCTTAGTTTTGTAGATAGGGACATCGTTTTCCCAAATTTTCATAAATCTCAAAAAAGTTTTTTTTTTATCAAACAATTATTAAAAACTATCGATTAACCTCGTAAAATTATTAAAACCTCTTCAACTTTTGCATGCTGTACCAAAATTGAACCGCAGTATTGTAGATAGGGACATCGCTTTCCCAAATTTTTGAAAAATTTCACCAATCTCAAAAAAAAAAACTATTATAATGTATGAATTAACCTCGTAAAATAATTAAAACCTCTTGAACTTCTCCATACTCTCCCAAAGTATTTTGTAGATAGGGACATCGTTTTCCCAAATTATCATAAATCTCAAAAAAGTTTTTTTTTTTATTAAAATATTATTAAAAACTATCGATTAACCTCGTAAAATTATTAAAACCTTATAAATTTTCCAATGCCGTCCCGAAAAATGTTGCCCACAGTTTTGTAGATAGGGACATCGTTTTCTCATGTCTCCCAAAAAATTAGTTCTGACTTTTAGGAAAATTCTAAAAATCTTTGGACTACAAAAACTTTTTGTCTAAAAAATGTCCCAGCATTTTTTATGTCAGGGACACAATTTTTTTTGGAAATATCAAAAAAAAAAGATAAAATAAAAAAAAATTTTCAATTACACACTAAATAAAGATCACTTTACGTATACGGAAACTGTCGCATAGTATGTGAAACAAACTCTGGTATCTCTCGCAAGATATATTTGGATATGAACCTGGTTTCGCAGTGTGCTAGCTGCACACTCTATCCGCCACACCAAGGGCCAGCTCTACACGGTTTAACCTCCAATGGTGAAAAACAAAAATTTCTTTAAATGTCTTTTTTTTTTATAGATTTTTCTGTTCCATAGACATTGGAAGGGTATCTGTTCTTCAGATATCCCTTGGCAAGTCCCCATGCCGGGACTAGCATTCGTCCACTGTTTAGTAAATTCCTTGTTCAGTCTTTCCTGTCAGCGGTGACCGTAAATGTCAACAGACACCACTCCCTCTTACCTCCTTCCAATGCCCCTATATCCCATGGCAGAGTTTTAGTCAAATCTAAAAGGGAAAAGAAAGAAATTGAGAACCTCCAAAGTTGGCCAGCGATTGTTTGCAAGTTTTCCCCTCCTGAAAGTATGCACTTAATATTGATTGCGTTGTACAACTCTGTTTTTTTTTTTTTGGATTATTCTATAACTAATTTCCGCCCTCCTCCAATTCCCCGTACAATTAACATAATATCGTTGTAAAAAAAAAAACGCGGATAATCTGCATTTGACGACTTTGTGTCGCACGCCTAAAATGTTAGCGTGATGCGTTGGCCTTAAAGTATGCTTTGGTTTCAATTAAAGCACCACAACGTCATGCAGCTCTCCCTCTCTCTCTGTCTCTCTCTCTGTCTCTACCACACTTACATAAGATGTCAATAAGTTATTACAAAGTTTCCAAAGGACTTAACATCAATTGATGTGCGCCAGCCATGACTTAACCACACACATTTTGATCTGCCACCAGACCACCTCCACCTCCGCCCTGCGCCCCCTTTTATCATCTTAGCCGTTTGCCATTCTCGTTGCATAAGGCCTTTGATGTCGCCTGTCTCTCTGTGTGTGTTGTTTTTGTTGCGGCAAGTGTCACACTTTTTTGTGATGTGTTCTTTTGCTTGGTTGTCGCACCGCCCAAAAGTATGCCTTAAATAATGTTTAATACATAATTTTAAGCATATCTCCGCTCCGTATTAATTTTTGCTTGTTGGCTGGCTGGTGTGGCTCGCGACATTTGCCAGAGGGGCTTTCGTTGTTGTTGTATATTCATCTTGGATTTGCGTGCGTGCGTGTGTGTGCGTCTGTCCTCTGGCACATAACATATGCGACATATTTCAGCTGGATGTACATATGTACTGCATGTATATACTAAAGTATATATTTAAATAATATATGGTCGGTGTGCATGTCCTGCGGCGTTTTCACAATATATTCCTTATTTGAAATGAAGAATAATACAGAGAAATAAAAAAAAAAGGAAACGCACAAACTCTGTGGTGTACTCTTATATCATTTGCATTCCTTTGTAGTGGTCGGTCGGCTCCTTTTTGCTGGGTATTGACGCACAAGTGTACACACACACCCATACACACGTAAGTGCGTTTGAATGCGTTGCATTTTGCAATTTCTTTAAACTTTCTGATGGTTTGCCGATGATGCCAAAGTGTGTACAGAGCATAAGGATATATGAGCTTTCTTCAGTTTTTAAGTGTGCGTGTGTGTGTGTGAGTGCAAGTATGTCCCTGTGTGTAGCTGAATGTGCGTGCGTATGCACATTATAAAAACTCTTCATATACGCGTAATGACTGTATCTGTATGTACGTGTGCACTTTGTAAATGGGGCTGGCTGACGTTTTCTTGTTTTTTTTTGTCTGCTCCCTGTATGAGGTTGCATTAATTACTTTCTTTTTTTTCATGTTCATCTTTGTGCTCTGTCACACCCATGCCCTCAGTATTTTCTTTCTGCCAAAACCACCCCCACCACCCTCTGCCTGCACACTTAATCTCGACATCTTCTCGACGTAATCCTCCTGCCATACATTTAACCTGGCCGCTGTCGTTCTTTTTTTTTTCTTTCGTTTTTTTCATGCGTATGCCTTCTTCTTTCTTCTGCTCATGTTGTTTTAAGATGAAATTAAAAATGCAAGAGCCGCCTGTGCGTTGCATGAACAAATGCAAAAGATGAATATTGCATATTTATATACAGAAAATCGTCCATAGCGCCCCAACTCATCCTCACCCTCGCCTCTTGCCTCATACACTCGCGCATATGTGAGAAGGCAAAATATTGTGAAATAAGAATATCCAGTTTCTTTTTTGTGAGTTCACAAAAAAACATTCCAAGGAAAACTTAAAAGTGAGCATTTCTTTGTGCTGGATTTTAATTCAAGTGAAAAAGATGGTGAGCAGTGGGTTATAGGTTGGAGAAAGCCATAACAAGACAATTTTTGACCAGGATTTACATTTAAGTGCAAAAAAAAGTAGATGGCTCACCCAAACTATTTCAGAGGAATGCTGAATTATAGGACTGTACAAAACGAAGTACTGACAACAACTTGAATCCATGTTGAAAATATGCTTATTGAACTCTTTGGAGAAGCAAGAACTCTTTGACATTTCCAAAGACGCCAAAAGAAAAGACTATTTAAAAGTCTTTAAGGTTTTGTGCCAGACATTTCCCCCAATTTAATAGATAGGGACATTATTTCCCCAAATTGAAAAAAATCTGCGGTTCAGAACTTTTAGAAAACTCTGCGATGATGTGCTCAAGATTTTGTGCCATTGCCCCCAATTTATAGATAGGGACATTATTTTCCCAACTATAGAAATAAAACTGCTGTTCAAAATTTTCACAAAAACTCTCAGAGTTTAATATTAATCTGCATACAGCCTTTAGTTTATCGTAAGATGGTAAAAACTCTTAAGATTTTTTCAGTTTAATGGACATAATTCTTTCAAATCTCAAAAATATCGCCGTTTCGAGTTTTAAGAAAACTTTGAAAACTAATAATTGTTCACAATTTCAAAAGATGTTCAACAACTAGGGGATTTTTTCCAAAGATGTCCCATAAGGAGTTATAGATAGGGACATAGTTGTTTGCAAATTTCCAAAAAATTCAGTTAAGCGTTTGAAGAGCAGCAAATAACTGTCTGAAATCAATTGAATAATTATTTGCCATCAATCGATGATGTTCTTAAAGACTCTAAAAGTCTCCCGCACTTCTCTAGTTCGGGACATAATTTGCTAAAATTTCGAAAATCCTCAATTTGGAATTTGAAGACAATTCTGAAAAGCTTATGCGATTTCCATGCGATTTTATACTCACTAAAGTAATTTACTAGGGAATTTTCCCAATGATGTCCCATAATGAGTTATAGATAGGGACAATATTTTTTGCAAATCTCCAAAAATGGTAGTTAAACGTTTTAATAGTACCAAAGAATTGTCCGAAATCAATTAAATAATTTGTCTAATCAGTCGATGATGTTCTTAAAGACTCTAGAAGTTCCCCGCACTTCTCTAGTTTGGGACATAATTTGCTAAAATTTCGAAAATCCTCAGTTTGGAAATTTGAAGACAATTCTGAAAAGCAAATGCGATGCCCATGCGATTTTATACACACAAAAGTCATTTACTAGGGAATTTTCCCAATGATGTCCCAAAATGCGTTATAGATAGGGACAATATTTTTTGCAAATCTCAAAAGAATACAATTAAGCGTTTGAAAAGCTCCAAATAACTGTCTGAAATCAATTGAATAATTGTTTGCCATCAATCGATGATGTTCTTAAAGGCTCTAGAAGTTCCCCTCACTTCTCTAGGCAGGGACATAATTTGCTAAAATTTCGAAAATCCTCAATTTGGAATTTGAAGACAATTCTGAAAAGATTACGATTCCCATGCGATTTCATACACACAAAAGCAATTTACTAGGGAATTTTCCCAATGATGTCCCAAAATGCGTTATAGATAGGGACAATATTTTTTGCAAATCTCAAACGAATACACTTAAGCGTTTTAAGAGCACCAAATAACTGTCTGAAATCAATTGAATAATTTGTCTAATCAAAAGTCTCTAGAAGTCCCCCCCCACTTCTCTAGGCAGGGACATAATTTGCTAAAATTTCGAAAATCCTCAATTTGGAATTTGAAGACAATTTTGAAAAGCAAATGCGATCCACAGCCATTTTTTTTTCTTGTCCAAAACAGCGGAAAGATAAATCTTGAGTGTGCTTTCTGTTCCAACGTTGGGCGCCAAAAATAAAGTAGATTAACACTTGTTGAATTCTTAAGTTCTCAGGGCAAATGTTGTGTTGAGCATTCTCTTATCCTAGAATTGAACAGCATTGTTGAGAAATACTGGCCTCAGACTCAGCCACACGTTGGGCGCCAATACCAAGAAAATATATTTATTACTAGTAAGTTGTAATGCGCCTATGGCGCCCGTTGAAATATGGAAAACAAATTTTGTTGAAAAAAAAAATTTTTGTGGAAAAAAAAATTTTTTTTTAAAAAAAAATTTTTGTGGAAAAAAAAAAATTTTGTTGAAAAAAAAAATTTTTTAAAAAAAAAAAATTTTGTAAAAAAAAAAATTTTTGTAAAAAAAAATTTTGGAAAAACACAATTTCTGTACAAAAAAAAAATTTTTTTGTAAAAGATAAATTTCCAGATGACCTGTCAAATGTTTGGTTCAACCAAAACTTGTTAACCCTTTAACCACTAAACCACCGTCTACAGATTGTCATCCTTTTGTAAGGGTTAAAGGGTTCGGCTTCAGTTCTTAAAGGGTTAATGTCCATGGAATTGTTCAACAGCGATGGCGAATACATTTGCAAGACCATTAACATTGTGCTGTCTTGTTAACCTAAAGATCAATTAAAAAGGTCTGCAGAAGGACGTAGTAAACCAACTCCGTTATATAGTTAAAGGAAGGAGAAGGAATTCAATAGCAGAAAGCCTGGGCTGATGGTGGTCCTTCTTAATTATTTCTGCACTGATTGACGTCATAAA
Organism: Hydrotaea cyrtoneurina; assembly: GCA_958296145.1. Lineage (NCBI taxonomy): Eukaryota > Metazoa > Arthropoda > Insecta > Diptera > Muscidae > Hydrotaea > Hydrotaea cyrtoneurina. The sequence continues at coordinate 52,722,631 of OY282516.1, read as the reverse complement.
AAATTCCTTGACTTCTCCGAGTCAGTAAGAAATACGAAATGAAAGAGTGGATTTCCATTTTCCTTTTAACCCAATAATTAGTAAGAAAAGTATTGCATACTTTTGGGAGGCTTAAACAGAGAGAATGAAATGCATGCTTTTTTTTTGTAATTAATCATATGTTGTGTGCCGGGGAGTGCATCTGCATTTCCTTAAGGTATGGACATGAAGTTTTCACTCGCAGGGCGGAGTTTGTTTTAATATAAAAAAAAAAAATATGAACTGTTAATCAGATTATTTAATTTAAATCTACAAACAACAACAGAAAAAAAACGGTTTTCGCTTTTGTGCACAAGGAAAATCGCCTTTGCATTGGTTTTTAATTTGTGATTTTCTCTCTCTTTCATTCGCTAGGTTTCCCGTTAGTTCTGTAGCATTATCCGCCACAAAGTATTCTATGCTTTGTTTTTTTTTGTTTGTTAGAGAACATTTTTGTTAAATTTGCATTTTTCTTTTATAACCTAAACCATTTTCTCGTTTTAATGGCCAAAGTCAGCAGCTCGTGTTGTGGTCGTTCGTAGAATTTTTCACTTGGTTTTTTTTTGTACTTCTTTTGTCTTTCATTATTGTAATTTATATTATATTTTTTTTTTGTTATTCGTTAGATTCGTTACTGAAAAATAATTTTTTAATTACAGTTTTTTTTTTGCTTTTTTTTTGTATTTCGTGTTGCGGTGTTGGCGGTAACAAATATTTTGTGCTGCGTTACTGTTTCTTTAATGAACATTTCGGCTAACGAGCCAGCAGCAGCCAGCAACGCCCACCTGAAAGTATGCAGTGGCGTACTGTTGGTTAGCACTTGAGTCCCAGCGGTGATGCTGGAAGTTGAGTTTCTTTTTCGTGTCGTTTCGCAACGTTCCTTGACCTGTAGAGTATGGCTGTGTGTCTGGTCGGACATGTCTAATGATTTGTCGTCTGGACACTGTGGACAATTGTGTGTGTGGGAATGTGTGCAGCATACTTTTGGGCTGAATTTAATGGAAGTTGCTATATCTTTCTTTTCATCTGTTTCTTTTTTCTGTTGCTTAGAGAACACAATTCGCTCATAACCAAGGAGCAGCTCTCTTCTCCCAAACTTCCGTGTTTCAGGCAATTCGTTTTATTCCTTTTTTTAAAATTTAGTGATGTGTAAAGTTTTTTTTGTATTATTTGAATGTGCTTTAAATAGTAAACGTTAAAACAAAACCCTAAACTTAGCTTTTATTTCCACCACTAAAATAGTTGCATCAACCATTTTGTCATATCGGTAAATAGATATTTTTCCAGTGCACGTTTCATCTCGTCCAGTATTTTCTATTTGTCTACAGTGTACTCTCTCATAAGCGGCCACCTAAGGGACGGATCACCTTTGGATCTCCCAAATTAGAAACTTTCATAGTATTTCTGAGGCAGTCATTTTGTTGTCTCTGTGACTAGAGTAGAGACTAGTAGGACTATTGAACAACAACAAACAAATAACGCAGGTTCATATCTTGGTAGAACCATCAAACATTTTTTATCGGCCCGTTTCTATCTCCCTTGAGTCAAGTGGAGAATGTAATCTACATGTCAATCTTCTCTAGGAAAATCATTGGCCTTTCGCTGTCGCATATAAGCGGTAGGACCAAATCTGTGATTGAGAGATAATATGCCCACCTTTTCCCAAATAAAATGTGGTGGGGAAATAAAAACATACCGAATTATTTTCTAATTCATTTATCCTTTCATCTCTAGACACAATTCTTCCGTCTATTATAATAGTTTTGAACTTTTTTCACTTTCACAATATCGTCACATACCTGAAGGCGGCAAATGAATGCGCTGCACAAACGACAAACACGTTTGACGTTAAACTTTTTCCAGCCAACTTCTTGACATTAACAATTAGCGGTGGCATTTACTTTGCTGCCACATGTAAAAGTTTCATTCATGCAGCATTCATTTTGTTGTTGTTTGCTTTAGCTTGGAAAAACCAAGCATATCTTTAGGCACAACCGTATGCGGGCATATGTGTGACTGCAGAGTTTAAAAGTTTTGTTTTTAATGGTAAATAAATTAAATGTGAAAAGCCTGACGAATTCCATATAAACGAACAGTTAAACGCGTAAATGTGCAGCAACCTAAACGTTCTCACCTTAACGTGGCAAAATATGTGTGGGGCTGATTACAAATGAAATCGTTGCATACTTTGTGGCTGACGACATGTAAGAAAGTCAAGAGTAACTTCAATAATATAATTTTCATTGAAAAATATTCTTTACAATGTAAAGAAAAATCGAGAAAGAAGAGTTGAGTAATAGTTATCGTTTTTATTTTAATTTAAAAAAAACATTTTCGTTGATTGAAGGTATGCAAAATAAGTCTGTAAACTGGAAAAGAAGTTCGAGTAGACTTTTTAAAAATTTAGAGACCATAAAACCACTTTTTAAAAATGTTCTTTGCATACTTTTAGTCTGCCCATTTTTCCCTAACAATTGATGACAAATAACACCATAGACTGGACCCACTGAAAGAACACATGTGTTTTTTTTCAGTTCAAATACAATTTAAAAAACCGAAGAATATTTTCATATTGTGAAACGTTCGCCTTTTCCGGACAAAAATTACTTTGAACAGAAGTTGTTGTCTACTTTTTGTCTGTTTTCTTTTTGTGTCTCTCTCTTTGTCAAATGCTTGACTAATAATACGCGAATATGGGAGCTGCAAAAGAAAACTTAATTTTTACAACTGAGAGTTTTTTATTTTTTCCCGGCAAAATAACATTTTTGAAAAATGTGTTCTCTTTGAAATGGGAACTTCACTTCACTTCAATTTAAATTTTTCCTGGCAGAAATTTCATTGTTTAAAAAATGCGTTGCCTACTTTTGGTCGGCTCTTTTTTTCTTTACCAAATGCTTGACTAATATTTCTATGAAATGGAAACTTCACATCAATTTAAATTTCTGAAATTGGGAAAAATTTCATTTTTAAAAAATTCGTTGCCTACTTTTGGTCTGCTCTCTTTTCTTTAACAAATGATTGCCTATTTTTATTGTAAACTGGATCCATTGAAAGAAAATCTGGTCAAAATAAATATTTTTTTTAAATAGGGAGACTTTTCCCTCTTTGGTACAAAAATACATTTTCCCACAAAATTGGTTGCCTACTTTTGGTCTGGTATTTTTTCTTTAACAAATTATTGAGAATATTATTATTCTTTTTTTAATTGGCACACATTTCCGTTTGAGAAAAAAAAATCATTTTCAAAAAGTTGTTGCCTACTTTTGGTCTGCTATTTTTTCTTTACCAAATGCTTGACTAATATTTCTCTGAAATGGGAACTTCAAATCAATTTAAATTTCTGAAATCAAGAAACGATAATTTTTTCCCGGCAAAATTTTTTATTTTTTAAAAAATTCGTTGCCTACTTTTGGTCTGCTATATTTTTCTTTAACAAATGATTGACTATTTTAATTGTAAACTGGAAAACCAGGTCAAATAAATATTTTTTTTTAAATTGGGTGAATTGCCTCTTTTGGGCAAAAATACATTTTTATAAAAGTTTTTTTTTCCTTTCCTTTCTCTAAAGAAAACATGGGGATTATTTCAATTTAAATTTGTTAAACCGAGAGACGTTCAATTTTTTTTGATAAAAGTTGTTTTTTAGAAAATGTGTTGCCTATTTTTTGTCTGTTATTTTTTTTAACAAATACTTGACTTGTCTACAAAAACCATGGGGACTTTTTACAATTTATATTTTTAAAACCCAGAGACGTTAAATTTTTTTTTGGTAAAAATTATTTTTTTTAAAAATTTCGTTGCCTTCTTTTTGGCGTTTATGTGTTTCTTTATCAAATGCTTGACTAATATTTCCCTAAAGAAAACATGGGGACTTTGTTTCAATTTAAATTTATTAAACCGAGAGATTTTTTCATAAAAGTTATTTTTTAAAAAATGTGTTGCCTACTTTTTGTCTATTAAAAAAAAACCATTGCTACTTCTCTTCAAAGAAAAATACTGAAAATTCACGATCTTTTCCCTATTTTTTTTTTGGACAAAAATAACTTGTTGAAAACTTGTGGCCTACTTTCAGTCCAATTTCTTTTTTTTAAAAAAGGGCTTATGAAAAGAAAACAGGCTTCCATGGCCACTATGTTTCCTCGTGGAAGAACTTTTTTAAAAAAAAAGCATACTTTTGGGCATTAATAAATTCCTTCTACGGGATTACAAAAGTACAGCATACTTTTTTGGCTCTTCGTGTGAGTAATGTATATCAGCACGTGGTTTTCTGCTCCCTATGTCATGGTAGAATATTCCAGACAAAATAAATGGAAAATGTTGCCGGTGTTTTGTTGTTGTTGCTGTTGCTGTAACAGCCTTAAGTTCATGGCTGACAATTTAAATGACAATAATCAAAACAGACAGCAAAATGTTTCGACGAGAACAAGAAAACCCCCCCGTCTAGCGAGCAAACACATCAAATGCTTTTAAAAAAAAATAACAAGCCAGAAGAACAAGAAGAGGCAGACTAACATAAAACGCGCATACTACATGTGACCGAATTACAGAAAACTGAATGGTTGACTGTCTGTCTCAAAGCCAAGGGGAAAAAAATGCAAAGCTTGTTTTTATTATTTTTTATTTTATTGCTTTTTTTTTTGGGCGGGGGAGAAAGGAGTTGTTGTCGGGTTTTGCAAAGGCAGACGGCAAACTACCCGTAGCAAAATTACCAACATCACTGCCATCTCCCAAAGAAAAGCCGCCGTGAAAAATGAAAAACGGGAACAAAAACAAAAAAAAACAAAAAACAAAGAAAAGCAAAACCAGTCAGCCGACCAAAAAGCAACGGCCATCAACGTATCATCACATCATAGAGCCCCTCACCATACAGTGTCTGGCTGGTTGTCAGTTTCGTCCTTGTCCTCTTCAGTCGCAGTCGCTGCGCCCTCACCACTTCACCACTACACCCCTCCTGACCTTCATACGTAATTCGGTGTGTTGTTGTTGTTTTTTCCTACTGTCATTATTTGTGTGTGCTTGTTTTGACTGGTGGTTGAGTGGGTCTCTTTTCTCGCATTTAGCCAAAGTTTACGTGAACAAGCACAAAAACGAGCCAACAATTCCGCCGGTTCTACTTTGTCGTCGAGCATTGCGCTATGTTGCGTTTATAACTTCCTTTTTTTTTCTCTCTCTCTGCCTCTTCGCTTGCTTGTAAGGCCGCGATTGTCGGGTTCTCCTCGCTCTCTGCGTGTCCATCCGTTTGTCTGTCTTGTCGTCTTTAACTTGCGTTGTGTATTTTCACGTTTTTTCTGTTGTTTTTTTTTTATTTGCCCAATCACCAAGTTCCCATATGGTTTTTCCAGTTTATTTTTCCGCTTTTTTCGTTTCGTTTTATTTTATTTATTTATTTTTTTTCGTTCGTATATTTTGGTTTCCTGCTGATACAGCACATGACAAAAGTAACAGCAATTCCTCCCCTCGCTTTGTCGGGTCTGTGAAGTTATGTTTAACATCGATTTTGTTTTTGTTGTTTCACTCCAAGAAGAAAAAAAATAAAATATAATCAAAATACACTTTTCCTTTTTCGTTCCATTCCTCTTCCATCACCACTTTGCCGACATTGTCGTTGTCACCGTCCTCATTCTCGTCCATTTTTCCATTCTTCTCCTTTGGCTTATTTAGGAATTGTTGTTTTGGTATTTCCCGTTTTTTTTTTAATTTTTTATTTTGGACCGGCTTTCGTATGTTTTTGTATTCTGTTTTGCTCTCTCTTTATATTTTATTTGATCATATGTTTCGTTGTATGAGGTGAATGACATTTAAGGATTTCTCCCCTCAGTCGTCTGTTTTGAAATAAATAACAAGAAAATTTAAATGGGAAAGTGTCACAAACGCAATATGAAAATCCAGCCTAAATGTATGCTTCATTTTTTGTTGTCAACCTCCTAAAAGTATACTTTAACTTTTGCTCATTTGAATTGTGCTTTTCCTTTGTGTTCACTTTTAATTGTTGGAACTCTCGTCTCCCGGTTTCCTGTACGACAAAAGTATGCCACAGAAATCATCATCTCGTCATCATGCCTGAAAGTATACTTTAATTGCATGACTATATGATACACATGGAAGACGGAAGCTGATAATCGGAAGTGGCTTTGTTGGAGCCACACAATACCTTATGTCGTCATTTGAAATGCCAAACAGAACAAGTTTATCTTTTCTTTTTAGTTTGTTTTCAAGTCGATAACAAATAGTGGGGTTAATCTGCCTAGAAGTATGCCACCACTTTGGATATTAATGAAGACTGTGATGTGGGTATGGCGGGGAGGAAGTAGGGAAGAAATATTCTTCGTCAGTTTTTTTCAAAACTTAAACTAGTGAGGATTTTTCACAGCAATGTCTTCTACCCATAAATCGGTTCAGTTGGGTGAAAACGTTAGCCTGTTCCTTTAAAAATATACCAGTATGCCAAAAACACTGAGCAACAGCTTTAGAAAAATGTTCGCTCTCTGAGAATCTGGCAAACAAAATGCAAAGTCGAAATTCTGTCTTTCTAACGGCTGATATTCAGATAGCTTGTAAGCTGCCTGTAATGGAAATTTCAAAATAATCATAATTCAAATGGATAATTATTCAAATAGCTTAAATTAAAAGTTAATATAATCCATCTTTTTACACGAATGGCGTCACTTCATGTTTGCCCAAAAGTATGCCAACATTGTGTGTTATCCAGAGTGCCTAAAAGTATGCACACATTTAGTTTCATTATAATCCCACTGATTTTCTAAATCATAACGTCTTTTTGTTTTATATCCACAAATCACTAATATATAATATAATTATTTGTGAAATATGAGTGATACGCCTTAAAGTATGTCAGGTTTATGGAAATCACACCCCAAATTATATGACACAATTAATTACATGTTATGAAGATATGATGAAATGAACCCCCGCTCATGCTTCGGATATCCGTTGTTAGAGCCTTTAATTATGCTACACTGATTTGGCCAAATAAAACAAGGGGGGAGAGAGGAATTAGCCTTTATATCTGTGTGTACATAACTTGACCTTTTACTGTTGTGATATAAAGTTCTATTGGCGATAATATCACCTACCCGGAATCCAAGTGTATTCCACAGAATATAATTGGAAATCTATCTGCAATAATCACATTTGGAATAATAATAATTAGATATTTTCTTATAAATAATTGAGTATTTCAATTATATCCAATGATTCAGTGGCCTACTCAGCATTGTATAATCTCCACGCATATTCCGCTTTATATAATGTAACACTTATACGTATATTTTGTTTGTACTAAACCGTAAAATCTGTGATTTGAATAATCACTTCTTGGAATAATCTAAGAGAAAATCTTCTTACGGATAACTCTTTTTTCCTAAACTGTACTCTCGGAGAACTTTTTTCTGAACTGTAAAAGCTTAGAAGTTTTTCGTTGAACTTTTTCTAGGACAAGAGGACAGGAAAAATTCTCGGAGAACTTTTTCTAGGTAAAGGCGATCGAAAAAGCTCGCGGATCTAGACTGGAAAAGTTCTTCTAGACCGAAAAAGTTCGCGAAGAACTTCTTCCTGAGAGTGAAGTCAAAAAGATTTTCTCAGAGCTTTTATCTAGAGAGTAAAAGTTTTCGGAGAACATTTTCCAGATTGGAAAAGTTCTAAGATATTTTTTTCTAATCACGTTTTTTTACGGTGAAGAAAATGTTGGCTGAGAACTATTCTACAGAGAAATATTCTCGTCGAACTTTTCCAGATTGGAACATTTTGCAAAGAAATTTGTTCTGACACGATTTTCTAGACTGGAAAAGTTTCTTAAAAAGCTTTTTCTAGACTGGGAAAGATTTTCAAAAAGCTTTTTCTAGACCGGAAAAGCTTTTTAAAACGCTTTTTCTAGACTGAAAAATCTTCTAAAAAGCTTTTTCTAGACTGGAAAAGCTTCTTAAAAAGCTTTTTCTACCCTAGAAAAGCTCTCGGAGAACTTTTTCTAGACTGGAAAAGCTCTTAAAGAACTGTTTCTAAACCAGAAAATTTTCGGAGAACTTGTTCTAGACTGGAAAAGTTCAGCAACAATTTTTTTAAACTAAAGCATTCCTCTAAAAATTGTATTAAATTGAAAAAGTTATCCAAGACTTGTTTACTGGAAAATACTGGAATTGGAAAAGCTCTCAAAAAACTTTTTCTAAATCAGAAAATTTTCGGAGTTCTTTTCCTGGACTGGATAAGTTCAGCAAGTTTTATTTAAAAAAAAGCCCTCGATATGTTGTCTTAAATGGGAAAGATTCTCCAGGAATCTTTTTATTTTATTTTGTTACTAAAAACGATTTCTAGTCTGGAAAAGCTCTCGGAAAACTAGCAAAGATAGCGTAGAACTTCTGGGGGAGAGCTTTTTCTGGATGATTAAAGTTATCGGAGAACCTTTTCTTAGAGAGTACAAGTTTTCAGAGAGCTTTATCTAGACTGGCAAATTTCACACAAAATCTTTTTCTTAACTAAAAAAGTTTAAAGTTTACCTAAATTAATTTAGTTCTCCAAAGAACTTTTTCTCGGAGAAAATTTTCTTGAAGAGTAAACGTTTCCAGAGAGAACTTTTTATGAGTTATCTAAAAGTTTCTGGAGAAACTAGAGTGTAAAAGCTGTGGGAGAAATTTTTGTAGACTGGAACACTTCTTTGGGAATTGTGTTAGACAGTAAAAGTTCGCGGTGAAATTTCTGTAAAATTTCTCTTCAGTCCCAACCCAAAATCCATTACATGTTTTTTTACTTTTGAAATTAAGTAATTACAAGTTGTAGGATTATGAGGACAAACGTTTGAAATTTATGGATGAATTATTTGCCCTGTAATTGAAACGGGAGCACGCTCTTGATTTTAAAAAAGGGTTATTGTTTTTTTCACAAAAAATCAGCACAAAATTTATTAAACAATGTGAAATTCTTTGTGAATGAAATCAAAGTTTTGGCATTACGCTCATAAAACAAACAATTGAAATGAGATATTAATCCCAAAAGTATGCTTGCTTTCCTCACTTCTCAAATAACATCCCTAAAAGATATGACCTATTCGTGTATAATCTTAAGAATGAAAAATAGAACTATAAGCTTCACTTAAATAACACAATTGAGATGTGGATGATTTGTTTGCCTTTGTATGGTTGTGAACGCAAAAGTGTGTTCCAGCCATTTGTTTAGGTGCAAAGACTGTGAGTCACCCCCAAAAATATGCCGTATGAAAACATAATTCAATAATTAAAAATTCCACAAAAAAAATATCAATTTTTTCTCCAGCCAAACAAATATATTTCCGTGAATTTTTTTTAACGGATTTTTTGACACGCTTTTCTTGTCTGAAAGTCAGTCAGCCTAAAAGTATGCCTTAATTAAGCTGCATGACAAACAATGGCCGCCGGCCGCTGGCTGGCACAAATAACCCAAAAATATAATTGAAAAATACGATTTCATTTAAAATAACACAGGAATCGACAGAAAACTTCTTTGTGGAGGTGTTGTTTTATCTGGGGGGGAGAAGGGTTGAGAGGGTGGGCGATAGCCTCAGAGTATGCTTTTTCATTTGTCAATTAATGCCATCATTTGAGAAATATTCATCCTTAAATAAATTTCTTTATTGTCAATTAGTTGGCATCGAAATGAAGGCGGCTTGCAAGGGACGGACTGACGGACGAACGGCGGACGGGTATCATAAAGTATAATTTCTCGGTTATGTTGGGTGTTTATCTTGTCTTGTCCTGCCAGCCCAACCATCCCAGCAACCAACCCCCAAAAAGTATGCCATACATTTGGTTTGTGTTCACCGTATTGAAACCCTTTTTATTTGGTCCTTATGTATGTTACCTCTTAAGTTTTAGGGCAGGATATACAAATTTCTGTTGTTTGTTTTATTCGCCACTTAATCAAATAATTAATTATTTATTTTTTTTCCTTTTCTTCTCTTTTATTTGCAGGTAAGTGTGTCTTCCTCTCTGTCCAACTCATCCTCCTATTGTGTGAGTGAGTGTTAGGATATCATACAATTCTTCGCGTAAGTATTCCATACTTTTGCGTGGCAACCAAATGTGTAACGTCCTGCACCACCACCCTCTCGATAAACCGAAACCAACCAGCCACACAGACAACGTCAGAAAGTGTGATAAGCGTTTTATTACGCTCGTTATAATTAAGTCATCCGACATAGCGGCGCTTTGACTTGATGCCGGAGAAGACAATTTACCTTATTTTGTTGGTTTATTACGTTAGCGGGGAAGACGAAGGGCTAAGGGTGGAACAGTAAGACAGAAAGGAAAGGAAGGATGGTGGGTTTTCAAATAGAATGGCGAATAACACCCACATGCAGATGGTCAGGTGTTTTAGATTCATGGGTGGGTAAACTTTTTAAAATTCTTATAAACAATTTTCGGAAAAGTAAAAAACTATTTTTTCGACAATAAAAGTTCTCGGAGAACTATTTCTAGACAGGAAAAGTTCTGGGAGAACTTTTTCTAGACAGTAAAAGTTCTGGGAGAACTTTTTCTAGACAGTAAAAGTTCTGGGAGAACTTTTTCTAGACAGTAAAAGTTCTGGGAGAACTTTTTCTAGACAGTAAAAGTTGTGGGAGAACTTTTTCTAGACAGTAAAAGTTGTGGGAGAACTTTTTCTAGACAGTAAAAGTTCTGGGAGAACTTTTACGAGACAGTAACAGTTTTCGTAGAACTTTTTCTAGGCTGTAAAAGTTCTGGGAGCACTTTTCTAGACAGTAAATGTTCTGGGAGAACTTTTACAAGACAGTAAAAGTTCTCGTAGAACTTTTTCTAGACAGTAAAAGTTCTCGTAGAACTTTTTCTAGACAGTAAAAGTTCTGGGAGAACTTTTTCTAGACAGTAAAAGCTCTGGGAGAACTTTTTCTAGACAGTAAATGTTCTGGGAGGACTTTTTCTAGACAGTAAATGTTCTGGGAGAACTTTTTCTAGACTATAGTTCTGGGAGAACTTTTTCTCGCCAGTAATAGTTCTCGGTGAACTTTTTCTAGACAGTAAAAGTTCTGGGAGAACTTTTTCTAGACAGTAATTTCAGAAGATTTCAGAAGATGAGATATTTCAGAAGATGAGAGAGAACATTCTCTGATAACTTTTCTTGGCTTAACATTGAAAGATCTCTGGTACTGTGCATTCACCAATCGATAGACTTCTTCTGGCTACCAAAAATTCCACAAAATACCTTTGAACTTTAAAGTTTCTCCAATAGTATTGCCTACATTTAGGCATAGCTTCCTCCTATATGCGTTTGTATGATGGTGATTAATTTTTTTTTTTGAAATCTTGCTAAGGAAATGAAATATCATTGGAAACTGGAGAAGCGCACATATGGAAGAACACACATTTGATTTTAATTAAATGAAGCTATCAAAAAATATGCAATATGCCTTTTCTCGTCCAAATTCTTCTCACAATTGTACAAAGTCCTCCTTGAAGGTATCCAATTGGAGAAGAACAGGCAGAACCAAAGAGGCGATGCTAACGGGGAAAAAACTACTCATGTCAAAGGCACAAGAAATAGAAACAGAAAGAAAAAAACACTAACTACAAAGTCAGGATATGGAAAAACTGAACATTTCTGTTTCTTCTCCTTCTACTTGTTCTTGTCCTGAGTGCTACCGAACGCAGTCAAGCCATTAGATGAAGAATTATTGATTTCTATGGATACTACTACAGAGTAAGGAAGCTTTCGCCTACTCGTAACTAACACCAACTGCCAACCAGGCAACACACACACACTCATATATACATAACTAACATTGGTCAAGATTTAATTACAATTCCATGTCGTTTTTTTTTTCTTTCTATTTTTCGCTGGCTCTCGTTCTTTATGCCTTCTTTCTCACAACTTCCTGTTGGCCTCGCCGCCGTATCACATTCACAGAATGCTAACATTGCAATTGCAAAAGAATTGAATAAACGAACTAGCGAAAAAAAAAACGAAACAGAAACATTAAAAATACCTTACAAAACCTCTTTTCATGGAACAATGGCAGGAAAAAAAATACGACGGAATCTCACTCTTTCACTCGCTGGAGGTAATGAAGATTTCTAGGCGAATGGGGAGAAAAGTGTTGCAGGAGAAGAATATACCATCAGTCTGGGATTACCATTGCCATAAGCGACCCAGCCTCTAACCGGCACCACCCATGCTTGGCTGTATTCATGGCACCACCCCTCCGCCTCCGTCTCCTTCTTCTTCGTCTTCTTTAGCTTAGTTTCGAGTTCTTGCTAAAACGGATGTCAAGATGCAGCAACAAGAGCAAGGATAAAAATCCACGGGGGTAAATGTGTGTGGAATAGCAATCAAATGAGTCTCTGCACTTCAAACTGACATGCATTTGTAATTAACAGTTTTTCTTGCCATCGCAGAAAATCTCTCAGGATTCTGAAAATGCTCTTTAAAAAGTTTAAGACTTGAACTGTTTCTCTTTTCCAAAAGGATAATAGAATTTTTTGCCAGCTCAATTCGAGGAACAGAAAAAAATCTTTTACACGGAAAAATATTTTCAGAGAAATTTTTGTAAACGGAAAGAAATTCTCCGATAGATTTTTTCTAGTCGAAAAGAAATTCTCTGAGAGATTTTTTCTATACGGAAAAAAATTCTTTCAGAGAGATTTTTTCTAGACGGAAAAAAATTCAACGAGAGATTTTTTCTAGACGGAAAAAATTCTACGAGAGATTTTTTCTAGACGGAAAAAAATTCTCCGAGAGTTTTTTTCTAGACGGAAAAAAATTCTCCGAGAGATTTTTTCTAGACGGAAAAAAATTCTCCGAGAGATTTTTTCTAGACGGAAAAAAATTCTCCGAGGATTTTTCCTAGACGGAAAAAAATTCTCCGAGGATTTTTCCTAGACGGAAAAAAATTCTCCGAGAGATTTTTTCTAGACGGAAAAAAATTCTCCGAGAGATTTTTTCTAGACGGAAAGAAATTCTCCGAGAGATTTTTTCTAGACGGAAAGAAATTCTCCAAGAGATTTTTTCTAGACGAAAAAAATTCTACGAGAGATTTGTTCTAGACGGAAACAAATTCTTTCAGAGAGATTTTATCTAGACGGAAACAAATTCTTTCAGAGAGATTTTATCTAGACTGAAAAAAATTCTCCGAGAGATTTTTTTCTAGACTGAAAAAAATTCTCCGAGAGATTTTTTTCTAGACTGAAAAAAATTCTCCGAGAGATTTGTTCTAGACGGAAACAAATTCTTTCAGAGAGATTTTATCTAGACGGAAAAAAAATCTTTCAGAGAGATTTTTTCTACACGGAAAAAAATTCTCCGAGAGATTTGTTCTAGACGGAAAAAATTCTACGAGAGATTTTTTCTAGACGGAAAAAATTCTACAAGAGATTTTTTCTAGACGGAAAAAAATTATACGAGAGATTTTTTCTAGACGGAAAAGAATTCTCTCAGAGAGATTTTTTTCTAGACTGAAAAAAAATTCTTTCAGAGAGATTTTTTTCTAGACTGAAAAAAATTCTCTCAGATCAATTTTTTCTAGTTCTCTCTAGTTTTTTTTTAGATGAAAAAAAATGTTCTCGGTGCGATTTTTTCTAGACGGAAAAAAATTTTCTTAGAATTTTGTTTTCAGAAATTTTTTCTAGGCGGAAAAAAATTCTCTCGGAGATTTTTTCTAGGCTGAAAAAAATTCAATCAATTTTTTCTAGTTCTCTAGTTTTTTTTAGATGGAAAAAAATTCTCTCAGTTCGATTTTTTCTAGACGGAAAAAAATTCTCTCAGAGTGGTTTTTTCTAGACGGAAAAGTTCGACTGCAAAACTTCTATGTTTGTAATTGAAGTTCTGAGAATTTCTAAATCCATCCTGGCACATTCCACATAATTCCAACCATAAGATTGTTCTTTCTGGAAATTTTACTTGTAAAAGCTTCTCCAAAGTGTTAAAGAACAATTCTAAGACTTTCCCAAAGAAGAAGAAAACCGCAGCATGATCAGAGCACTCGTTTTTCTGCAAAAACAACACAAGAACTTTAGTTAGCTTTGGTGTTCGGAGAACCGGAAATAAGACGTCAACGGAACCGAGCAGAGAAATACCAGCGTAAGCCAACTTAGCGACGAGAGAAACGAAGCAAAGGAAAAAAAATGAATCGATGACGTCGTCAGTTGTTAGTTAAAAACCAGCAGCGTCAAGCGAACAAAGAGGCAGTCATTCAAAATAAAACAACAACACAAATAGAAAACGAAGCACTGAAAAAAAATGTAAAAAAAAAAACAGTGGAAACGGAAGTGAACCACTAACAGGAAGCTGTGTTAAATACTTTGCACAGAGCACACACATACACGTAGACACTCACACACAGTAATAACAATCGCTCTATGAGAGCCAATGGTGGCGTAGAAGACTGGCGGGAGGTTGGCTAGTTAGTAGTAGTCGTCGTCGTCGTTGTTGTTGTTTATTTACGTACGAGTATATTTGTTGTTATCTTCTGGCAAAGTAATGGGTGTCATTCATTTAGAGTGCAGAAGAGAGATTTGTTTTTGTCTTTCTTTTCTTTTTACAATTTCTAATGTCGTAGATGTATTTTCTCTCTCTCTCTCTTTCTCTCTCTATGGAAACTCTCATACCTTCGTCCTAAATACTGGCTGTTTGGAGTATTTGTTGTTGAAGTAGAATTACTTGACAAAACAATTGTTACTTTTTGTTCGCTGTCTTACCTAATTATGCCGACTGTCAGACATACAGCTAAGGGGATTTTAGGGAAACTGACGTAGCTGCGGGGTATTTTAAAGCTTAGGTAGTACACTACACCACTACACCATTGGTAGGCTTCTGGTTTCGTGAGAGCTGTTGAGATCAAACTCTGTTTAGATGTTTTTCGTGACCGAATAGTTCTCAAGAGAGATAGGGAGAGAGAGGGTCACTATTCTGTCTACAGAAGTTCTCAAGATAAAAAATTCTAAATATTACGCTCAAGCTGCAATTTTTGGTCTAGAAAATTCGAAAGAAAAAGAGGCCTCTAGAAATGTTCTGAAGGGATTCTGGAAACTTTTTTTGAAGTTTCTCTTGAGATTTTTTAGGCAGACCCATTTCTTCTGTAAATTTTTATATACAAAAAAATTTTTTTTGAGAACTTTTCTACACTGATAATTTTCTGTTGAGAATTGTTCTACACAGAGAGGTTACTCTTGAAAATTTTTCTTCACGGAAAAGTTTCTCTTGAGAAAGTTTATCTTTATATCTTTTCTACACAGAAAAGTTCCTCTTGAGATTTTTTCTACACAGAAAAGTTCCTCTTGAGATTTTTTCTTCACGGAAAAGTTTCTCTTGAGAACTTTTCTTCACAGAAAAGTTTCTCTTGAGAATTTTTTCTAAACAGAAAAGTTTTTCTTGAGAATTTTTTTAAATACAAAAATTTTTCTTTAGGTGTTTTTTACAAAAAAAGTTTATCTTTATATCTTTTCTACACAGAAAAGTTTCTCTTGAGAACTTTTCTTCACGGAAAAGTTTCTCTTGATGACATTTCTATACAGAAAAGTTTCTCTTGGCCACTTTTCTACACAGAAAAGTTTCTCTTGATAATTTTTCTTAACAGAAAAGTTTCTCAGGATAATTTTTCTTAACAGAAAACTTTCTCATAACATTTTTCTTCACAGAAAAGTTTCTCTTGAGAACTCTTCTTCACGGAAAAGTTTCTCTTGAGAACTTTTCTACATAGAATATTTTGACTTGAGAATTTTCCAGATGGAAAAGTTTTTTTTGTGAACTTTTTAAACAGAAACTTTTTTTTTTGTAAAATATTCGAAGCAGCAATTTTTTTAACTTGATCGAAAAGTATCTCTTGAGATCTCTTCTGCACAGATAAGTTTCTCTTGAGAACATATCTGCACAGAAAAGTTTCTCTTGGCCACTTTTTTACACAGAAAAGTTTCTCTTGGTAATTTTTCTTAACAGAAAAGTTTCTCTTGATAATTTTTCTTAACAGAAAGCTTTCTCTTAAAATTTTTCTTCACAGTTTCAGTTTCTCTTGAGAATATTTCTGCACAGAAAAGTTTCTCTTGAGAACATTTCTGCACATAAAAGTTTCTCTTGAAAATGTTTATTCACAGACAAGTTTCTCTTGAGAACATTTCTGCACAGAAAAGTTTCTCTTGAACCTTTTTTTTTACAAAAAAATTCTCTTGACCCACCCAGACATTATTTTTAAAGTCATGTATTGCTGACTTCATCATTTAAAAGTAAGAGCGCTACTTAATTGAAGTTTAATGAGTTTTCCCCTCGTTACACGTGACTCGTTCACATTTCTCCCCGCAATAAAATCCTTCCGCTTGCAATGGAAATATCTTACATCCGGTTTTTAGTTGGTTTGACTATGATGAGGTTTCAACGTCATCTCTGCAAACGACAACCGACCGACCACCAGCCCCTCCCCTCTTCCCCGAAAACATATGCTACAGAAACCAGAATGTCTGTTGTCTTTCTAATTATTGTTGTTGCAACAAAATAATATACAACAACAATGATGACAGACAATATGCCGATGTCTTCTTTGGCAAACATTTAAGTTATCATAATATTTGCATGCGATTATGTCGTAGGGAGATCCATTCGACTGGCAGAGTAAGCTGGAATAGTTTGTTGCCTACTTTGAGGCGAATGTTTTGCGGTAACATTTGTGAAGTTGTTGGTGTGGGACAATTAAAAAGGTTAGAGATGCTGGCACGGCGGTTTACAAATGGTTGGCCCAGTATAAGAAAATAAAAGGAGTTTTCAAAAATTGCATAATTTCTATTTCGATTGACAACCAAAATATTGGATCAGCTTCACGCCGACATTGGTTGCCATTTTTAAATTTAGTTTGTCTTTAAATAGTAGGAAACAACGCAATTCATTTTACCAAAAAAAAAACAGAAATTATAAAAATCGACCACGTGTGTGTCATTTTTAAATATGATGTACAAGAATAGACATTTTAACTGGCGCCCAACGAGAGAATTTTCCAATTATCTTACATGTGATAAAAGAAAATTTTTATTCTTAACTAATAGCTGAGATTAAGCTTAAAAGAATGTAGACTGGACTTACATTAATATTCTAATTATAACTGGCGCCCAACGGAAAGAATTTTCAAATTATCTTACTTTTGATAAAAAAAAACGTATTATTAACGAATAGCTCAGATTACCTTAAAATAATGTAGACTGGTCTTATATTAATATAATATTCTAGTTATAACTGGCGCCCAACTCAAAAAATTTTCAAATTATCTTACTTTTGATAAAAAAAAAATTAATTAACTAATAGCTCAGATTAGCTTAACAGAATGTAGACTGGTCTTATATTAACATTCTAATTGTAACTGGCGCCCAACGGAAAAAAATTTCAAATTATCTTACTTTTGATAAAAAGAAAATTTAATTAACTAATAGCTCAGATTAGCTTAACAGATTGTAGACTGGTCCTATATTAACATTCTAATAATAACTGGCGCCCAACGGAAAGAATTTTCAAATTATCTTACTTTTGATAAAAAAATTGTAATTGGCGCCCAACGAGGAGAATTTTCAAATTATATTACTTTTGATATAAATAAAATTCTAAAAATATAAACTTCAAAGAATGTAGACGAGTCTTATATTACTATAATAATTGTAACTGGCGCCCAATGAAAAAATTTATCTTACTCTTGATAAAAAAAAAAAAAAAATTCAAAATATTAACAGATTAGCTTAACATGATGACTGGTCCTATATTAATATTCGAATACTGGCGCCCGACATAAAACCAAACCGAAAGTGGGTCACCGCCAAATCCCCAACTGGAACCATTTTTTCGCTAATATTTAACACTGGCGACCCACGATTAACCTTTAAAAAAGGAATTTTGTTATACATACGAGTAGTGAAAACCCGATTTGCACTCAACGCCACATTTGGGCGCCAGTGAGGTCTGCGACCCTCGCAAGTCCTCGGATTGGCCTCTGAATAGCTTCTATATATTTCAATCTAAAACCACCTAAATTTTTTGGAGAATATTCAGTATTGGCGCCCGACGCGAATCTACCCAAAATATCACCCTATTTGTACACCGCATCAAATTTGGGCGCCAGTGTGTTCTGCGACCCAATATCTTAATATATATTTACCCTCGACACTGATTCACTGATACACTGATTCACTGACTCTGTCACGCAGTACGTAGGAATTTAAATAGGCATTCTATAATAATTCTATAAATAATAATAATAAAAAAAATAATATTTTTTTTTGTACAGAAATTGTGTTTTCCCCAAATTTTTTTTTTTACCAAAAAATTTTTTTCCCCCAAATTTTTTTTTTACCAAAATATTTTTTTTTTCAAAAATTTTTTTTTTTAACAATTTTTTTTTTTCAACAAAATTTTTTTTTTCCGCAAAATTTTTTTTTTCAACAAAATTTTTTTTCCACAAAATTGTATTTTTTTTCAACAAAATGTTTTTTCCATATTTCAACGGGCGCCATAGGCGCATTACAACTTACTAGTTTTCAATATTATCTAATTTAGAACCACATTTTTCGAGAATATTCAATATTGGCGCCCAACGTGAATCTCCTTAAAATGTCACCATATTTGTACAACGCATCAAATTTGGGCGCCAGTGTGTTCAGCGACCCAATATTTTCAATAGAACCACATTTTTCGAGAATATTCAATATTGGCGCCCAACGTGAATCCTCCTAAAACTGTTTTTTTTTTATTTTTTATTCATAAGGCAAATCCTAGTGATACAAAGCATCACATTTGGGCGCCAGTGAGTTCTGCTATCCTCACCCAGATGTGGATCTTTTTTAAGTATTTTTCAATATCGAAATATTCAACAGTGGCGCCCAACGCGAATTCAGTTAATTTAAAATGTTATTCTATTCATAAGACAAACGCCTAATTGCTCTAAGCGTCACATTTGGTTTAAAATTGGGGTTTAAAATTCGTTTGCGCAAAAAAAAAAACATTGCACACCTTAGGGGATTATTGTTATTGTGCTTTCCACAAATCAAAAGTTAATCAAATCTCTGACAATTAAATGGATATTTGTTCCATATTATCACAAGTTAATCAAATCTCTGACAATTATGTGTTGCTTACTTTTAGGGTGAACTTGCAATTAAATACTTGCCAACCATTTGACAACAATTGCTATTTAACTGTCTAATTAATAACTTGGTTTTTACTGACAGCCTTTCAACAAATCCCTTTTTGTCATGACTCACAAAACCTGTTACCACATTCAGGGGTTAGCGACGTTTTACAGTTTCAATGGCAAACGACAATTGTTGCATACTTTGACATCACAGCAACTCAACTCAATTAAATATTCATATCTTAAGTTTTTGTAAGTCATCGTATTGGCCTTAAACATTTTCATTAATCTAATAATACTTTTATAATATTTTCGGGATGATGTGGATGAATGAATAATACCCAGTGTAACTCATCCTGTACATGTGTCTGTCCGATCCGTGTTTCTGTGTTTATGTCCGTCCAGGTCGTGTCTGTCCTACGTTTGCCATTTGCTTGAGCATGAATTGTGGCTGTTGCACGCCTCCAGCCACCACCACCGTTGTTATAACTTCCAGTGTTTACTTTGGGAAATTTTGAAAAGTTTGCTTGGGCGGAAAGTGCCCCATTAGAAGGGTAATCTTTTTTCGGAATCTGTGCGAGCGTCTGTGTCTGCTGTTAAACAGCCAAGTAAAGAGTTTATGCTAAATGACGTTGGAAGATTGTTCGTTCGACGCTCCATTCGTAGTGAGCTGTGAACTGTGAATTCTGAGCTCAACTCAACTCAACTGATTTGAGAACTGTGTGCCGGCTGGTGTTGGTGAGGGTTTGTATGTGTGCTGCTACGTATGGTGGATACGGCTCCACCAGTTGCTTCTTCAGTCATTCACATGCACAGCATTTGAGGAATTATATTTTACAAATTACAAGCATACTTTTGGGATGATGTTCTGTTGCGAATGGCTGGGGCTACGACGGCTACGGCTGCTTGTAGATGGTGTAGCTGTAGATGTTGTGTGACGATATTCTGCTGATTTTATCAGCAAGAACCACTTTAACTTTGACTACAAAACAATAATGAATTGTGTCTTTTCAAAACTCCCCTCGCACACACACACACACTCACGTCATATTTCAAACATAATTATTTGTTTAACCATGAGTAAGCCACAATTACCCCCTTCCGCGCACAATACATGTTGATGATGCTGATAAACTGTGCTCGAATGGCCGTGGCAAAGGGTTGAGCTGAAACTGGAACAATTACGAAATAGTTGTACGGTTCACAATATAGATGACAGACGTCGGAAGGGAGAAGGGTTGGAGGGTTGCTGAAGCAGCAGCAGCAGCCGGAGCACTTGAAAGTTAACACTCATTGATCATCGCATAACTACTTGCGGTCTGAGGTGGTCTAAGGTCAGACAGAGGATGATGGGCCAAGGGGAGAGGGGAGAGGTATGCTAATGACACTATAAAATAACAGTTAATTAGCTGCAATATGGACACGTGGTTGGACGGTCGATTGGGCGTCGAATTGGTGGTTGGCTTCGGTTCGTTTCGTTGGACGCTGCCTGAAGTCTCTCCGACGAGAGGGCGGCGGGCATGATTGTTGCCTGGTGTCACATGACTTTGGCCAAAAGTTGAAACTAATTTCGTTAAACATATAAGTTGAGTTTTAATTGAGCATAAAATGGCGCAAATGATGGCAATTAAAAGTTACCAAAAAAAAAAACAGGAAGTCTCAACACTTTGGATGAATGCCATGCCAAAGACACCCAACTTTTACTAGCGGAATTTTTCTGCAAGTCTGTAAAACATTGAATCAATGCTTTCAAAGTTTTCCTCATAAATGTTAATTGTGAAAATTACAATGTAATTAGCTCCAGTTTCAACAAGAAATCGTATTTTTGGTTTTGCAAAAAGCGTTGCATACTTTTGGGTACTTTGCATACTTTTGTAGCAAAACGACATTGGCATAAACTAAAGCATATTTAAAAGCTGTGGTTTTCCCCACATCACGAAATTCAATGAACGATGGAAACTATTGCATACTTTTGGGCATATTTACATTTCGGACAGGGCCGACATGTAATTACACCAGACAAGTGATTATTTCTTTTATTTATTGATATTCCAAAGGTAAGCGAGCCTTTAGGCTGCATATCTCATTTTATCTTTTGTCTGAAATATTTTTTATTCTAGAATTTTGTATTTGGCATTGGTTTTTATTTTTTTTTGTAAATAATAAAAATCGCACAAGCGGATGTATTGGGCCGGCAATAATAGGCTAATTTCGGTTTCTGAGAAATTCACGATTGAAGATTGTCAAAGAAAAAAAAATCCACTTCTGGTAGTTTAGGCAAAGTTTACCGGAAGTCTTCTGGACCTACGAGTGAAGAACGAAAATTTGAATATTTCTTTGTCTCTCTCTGTCAGTGTATTCACTACGTTTTCTCAGTTTACTTAGATAATTCGCTGTTTGTTAAATTGTTAAAATGCATTTGCAAGCAAAACCCCGCACATGATCTCCTAGAATCCAAGAAATCTGCAGAGATTGAGAATTAGGTGCGCTTGGCACCATTGGTCTTTTCTTCCTTCAAAACTCAGACTTACTGGCTTTCCTACAGACTATCTTACAGACTTACTTACTGACTTTCTTACAGGCTTACTTACTGACTTTCTTATAGACATTCTTACAGACTTACTTACTGATTTACTTACTGACTTACTTTCTGACTTACCTCTGACTTACTTACTGACTTTCTTACTGACTTACTTACCGACTTACCTCTGACTGACTTACAGACTTACTTACCTCTTACTTTCTTACAGACTTACTTACTTACTGACTTACCTTTGACTGACTTATAGACTTACTTACCTCTTACTTACTTACTGACTTACCTACAGACTTACAATCAGGCACATCTAAGCTTTCTTTTAATAAAATTACACAAACAAGTTGATGCATGCTTCCAAGCAAAGGATACGTCCATGAATTTATATCCCTTTTCCGAGTCTTGGTTAATGTTTGATTCTCGGCTCCCTGAAAAATGGACCTAAAGCGAAAATATGCCACATTTTATTATTGAGCGCAAACACTCGAACATCACAACTCTTCAATTGGGTTAATTTTGCTTATTGTAATTTTGGGCTATTTGGGCCACATTTTTGAAATTTTGAGGATGTTTTCTGATTTTGGCTGTGGGGTCATTTTGAATCTCCCTTGAATCTTCTTTGAAAACTGTGACACACATTTTTTATATCATTCGTTTTATAGAAATAAATCTAAAGCCTACTTTTTGGCGGTATACTGAACATTTGGTTTTCTATTGTAATGAAAGGTGTTGGGAAGTGAATTAATACCAAGTGTTATTTTTATATAAATTACAAAAAGGACTTATGAGTCCTTCGGATGAACACTACTTTTAGGCGCTTGCAGATATTTGAGGCCTATTCGAAAGATAACAAAAATTTGATCGTAATTGGAAAATATAAAAAAAAATTATTGGCATTTTTTTTTTAATCACTTTGTGTTCCTTTAATCTAGAAAAGTAAAATTACAACAAAAAACAAAGTATTACCGCATACTTTTCGGCAAACGATAAAGAAAAAGCTAGAGTATATTTTTAAGTGTTACCTGAAGAGCTTTGTGCTCTCTGGTCCTGTTATCAACGAATCGTAAATTATTTGAATTCAAAAGCGAATGCTAATGAACATTGTGGTTCTCTTGACTCTACACCGTTCCTGCGGCAAGTGCAATATTATGGATTTTAAAAGAGAAAAATCACCACCGACTGCTGACAATAAACGTAACAACGAAGAACAACAGATGGCGCCAACATCGATGAGCAATATAACTACAGTTACCGCCAAAGTGTTCAATCATCCTCACGTGCCTCTGGCTAGCACCGGTTCGCCAATTGTCGATGCTGCCACCACAACCGACAAGACTGAAACGCCCTCAATGAGGAGTTCCTCTCCTCTAATCCCCGAACAAAGTGATTTACCAGCAAGTTCGGATTTTGTCCGACTGACATCGGGAGAAAAGCGTCGCTTTAAAAAAGCTATGGCCGATGGTCTTAGCCGAGAGCAAGCTTTGCAATTGGCCAAAACCACCAAGGATACATCGAGGGCGGCGGTTAAGCGGTCCTTTGCCGGAAGTCTCTCTGAGGTGGCGGAGAAAAAACCTAGATCAACGGTAAACATGGGTTTGGTGCCCTTGGATTTGTTCGATAAACCCTTCGACAAGCGAGATATGGCTGTGCTACAGGACGCCATCATAGATGCGGCCATTGTGACCGGTTGCGAAATCAAGCCCGAATTTGAGGGCTGTTATCCCCGCAAAGGTTGGCTTATGGTCGTCTGTACGAATCGCAATACAGCCGACTGGCTGCTGGCAAACGCTCACATCATTAGGACCCAATGCCTGCTCGACTTGAAGGTGATTGAGGAGAGTGATTTTCCACGTTGCTATTATGTGCGCGGCAGCTTTCCCAACAGTCAGGGTCTGGCGAATTCCAAAATCCTCGACACCATCGAGGCTCAAAATCAACTGAAAGCCTCCAACTGGAGGGTGTTGCAAAGAAAATGGTGCGCCACTGCAGCGGTGGAACTTTCAATGGCCGTGGACTTTAGTTCGTGGTCCAAGCTGATGGCGGTCCAGGGCCGCATTGCCTACAGATTTGGTCACATACGCTTAATACCGATGGATAACAATGATCCAGATGAAAGATTTTATGGCAAGGAAGATCGCTTATTAGCGCCTGATCTTAGAGAGATTTCCCTAAGCCCGAGATTTCGTATGGAGGAACGACCTTCCACCAGCCGTGCAGCAAGCTCTCGAAGTTTGTATGGTTACGCCAGAGAAGACCAATCACAACGAATGAAAACACTACCACCACCACCACCACCTCCTTTGCCTGCTGTGCTCGAAACTACACGCACTAGCTACGGCGCATATTCCCCACCCCTGGAAATGCAACGACCTTGGACGAGTGGTGCGCATTCGGAGCAATCGCCCTCACAGCCCGCGGTAAACATTAGTTACCCACGACTGCCGTTCTATCCACGACGCAGCGACTATCCACGTCATGACTCGACAACCGGTGGCCGCCATTATCCCAGATAGAATTTATTGTGTTCATAGCTCTAGTAGTGAAGGTAGGTTGGAAAATGCGCCACAATGCACACGACCTAAAGAAGCAGATCGGCGTTTTTTGGTTTATTAACCGTGAAATGTTTATAAATACTTTTCCCATTGCAGCCGAATTTAGCCGATAGTAAAACAACATTTGATTCCTAAAATTAAAACCAAGTGCCTTCCACCATATGTTCCTGTTGTATAGATGCCAACGTCGTCTATCACGTCAAGGTCCTTGAAACAATGGTAAGTCGGTGTTAAGATTACATGATGGCGGCATTATTTATGTAGCTTTTCGGCGAGGGGGGGGGGGAAAGATATGTGGTCTTTCCCTCTTTAAGTTGGTATATAATTTTTCTAATAATATAAAAAAGAAATTGGTTTTCATCCAAAAAATTGTCTCTGTCTGAATAGATTGGCGAGTTTATTTAAAGGATATAATTGATGGCTTCCAAAGGGGTAAAAATCCGACCGACTCTTAAGGACTCGAGTTGTTATTTACGGAAAAAATTTAGTTAGATCTAATTTTGCAGGCAATTATACATATATTTGTGTGTAAGCATATTATGTTTGAACACAAACATATATATGTTTGAACACAAACATTTATATGTTCCGGACAAAATAATCTCAGGGGCTATGTGGTGGACTCATAAAACTGGCGGCCACCGTGAATTTATTACATACAAC
Source organism: Hydrotaea cyrtoneurina (assembly GCA_958296145.1). Taxonomy (NCBI): domain Eukaryota; kingdom Metazoa; phylum Arthropoda; class Insecta; order Diptera; family Muscidae; genus Hydrotaea; species Hydrotaea cyrtoneurina. The sequence continues at coordinate 52,697,769 of OY282516.1, read as the reverse complement.
GTATTTTCAGGCTTATTGCGATCCTCTCTAATCCATTTCTTTTTTTGGTTTACAAATGTGTTTTTTTTTACACATTTCCAAAAGCAAGCAGGGTGTTAACACGGCTACCCAATTTGATGCGAAAGAGATCGACTATCGCGTAATATGTGTGGCAAAGCGCCTCATTCTGTTGTAAGTAAAAAGTGTCCAAGTCCATGTCTTCAATCTCCAGCCACAAAAAATAGTTTATCCTGAGTCTGTAGCGCTCATCGTTAACTGAAAAGGCGTTTCCAGCAGCATTTAGAAAAAAAAAAACGGGTCAGTGTTGCCACCGCTCCGGAATACGCAACACACTGTCACTCTCTGAGTATCGCGTACGGGTTTTTCGATTTACAGATGCGAAGTCGATCTTCCAGGACTGAGTCGCACATTCTCGCCAGTATGTACCGCATGAGGACCGTAAGTGTTGAGCCATATGCCAATCACGCGAAGTTTTTACAGAACCTTGCGTACAGCAGGTCCAATAGGTGCGATATTTCGACCAATATGTATTTTCAGGAAAATGCTCTGGTTCAGCATTGACTTTGATCTTCGGCAGTTTGCCTTTTTACCCACCGTTCATCGATTCGTTTTGTTTCCCTAGGATATGACTTTCTGTCACCGTACGGAGCGGAGAAGACCTGTCACTGTCAAACTAACAAATGATCCCAATAGCAGCCTCTAGATTGACCGCCCAGTAGTAGTAGATCCAAAAGTAAAAATTATATATATTTCTTTTTTTGCAACTAATTTAAAGCTTACTTTTGGGCTGTGCTTTTTTTTAAACCTAATTAGTTTCTCGACTTCTTTCCTATGATTCAAAAGTCAAAACCAAAGCAAATTTAAATTAGTTAAGATTCAAATCTCAACGAATTTCAAAGAATTGTTCTTGGCGAAAACTTAGTGCCTACTTTTGGGAGGTTAAACGAGTTTGTGCTAACCAACGCGAGATGATCTATGTTTCTATGGTGTTTCAACTAATCAGATGCAATGACAAAATTCTTTCAATATGGAGAACTTTCCTTTGGGTGGTTAAGCCCCATGACCGTTCTGAGTTAAATTTGTTTTTGGTGGTTTTATTTTCGTTTCAAAAAGAAAAATTTTAATTTGTTAAGATTTGGATCTTAACTGATTTGAATTTTCTTTTTCTTTTTTTGCTAAAGAAATGCATACTTCTAGGAGATTAAACGAATATATGTGGCATCCCTCTGCCGGAATCGTCCATAATTTTCCTAATTTTTTTTTTTTTATTTTCCAAAAGTTTCAACCGAAACAAGCTGGTTATGGATATAGAGTTTTGTCTGGTAAAAAAAAAAACTAATGGGAGTTTAAGCCCCATGACTACGTTGAGGAAAATATGTAAGACCAAATTAGTTTCTATATTTTTTTTATTGTAAAGCCCAAAATTAAATTTAGTTTAGACTTGCCAAAAAAAGTGCATACTTTTAAGAGGAGAAAATATTTTCAAAAAAAATTTTCTTGGTCTATTCTACCAAAAAAAGTGCAAACTTTTAAGAGGAGAACATATTTTCAAAAAAAATGTCATTGGTCTATTCTACCAAAAAAAGTGCATACTTTTAGGAGGAGAAAATATTTTCGAAATTTTTTCCTTGGTCTATTTTATAAGGTCCGAAAGTCACAAGCACGGCAAACTAGTAAGAAAAAACATTTTTTTTTGGCAAACAAAAAAAAATTCTGGGAGTCCTTCTCCTGTGTGCCTAATCATATTCTTGATTTATTTTCCAAGGTCAACAAACTGAGATTGCAACAAACTTTACTACGTATTTCCATGAGGGAACAGACGGGGAACTTCTCTGGAATCAGTGAGCTGTAATTTGTATACTCACTGACCGGGACCTACTGTTAAAAGCCGACTAATGCTTTTCTAGAGAAGTTTTCAATGGCTTAGAGATAAAGTCGCCAACATTTACAAGGTGGAAAACAGCCGCTGAAAAATGTTAACTGGTCTTACCCGGTTTCGAACTCTGGTTTTCAGTGTGATAGTCGCACACACTACCTACCACACCACGACCGTCCACAAACTTTATTTTGTGCAAAAAAAACAAAACTAATGCATACTTCTGGGAGGCTAAAATAAAATGCCAGTGCCTTCTCCTGGCGGGCTCTTATTCATATTGTGGATTTATTTTCCAATGTCCATAAGTCACAACAACATTATAATTTTAATCGTTCAGAACTTTGGGAAATGCGTTAAAAAAAAAACATGAAGCATAGTTTTAGGAGAAGATTAAACGATTTACTGTGACATACCCTGCCGGACTACTGCAGGATCTTGATTTACTTTCTAAGTTCCAAAAAAAAAACGACAGCATAATTTAAATCATTCACAACATTGGGCTAAGCGTATTCTGGCAAAAAGAAAAGCATACTTATGGGGGGATATACGATTAATTGCGACATTTCATGGGCTTCATAGTAGCCTTGATTTATTTTCTAAGGTACAAAACTCAAAACAGAAGCAACATTTAAATCTTGCAAAAAAAAAAAAATCGTATCATACTCGAGGGGGAAAGTAAAGGGAATTACTGTGGTATTCCCTGCAGGATTACTGTGGCCTCAATTTCTCTCTAAGGTCCAATGGTAAAAACCATGGCTTAATTTAAATGGTTTTGGACCATTGGCATATACCTATTATTGTCACAAAAGTAAAGCATACTTGTGGGAGTTTTAAGTAATTATTATGACATTTCCGGCAGAACTACTGTGGGCTCAATTATTTCCCTAAATTATTTAATAGTAAAAACAAAAAATGATTTCAAATTGTTTAGATTTTTTACCATGTGTCAATTTTCAATTGTAATAAAGTAGGGCATACTTTTAGGGGGAGATTAAGAGAATTGCTGCAGCATTCACCGGAGTAGTAGTGTGGGCTTAATTGTGATTAATTATTTAATAGTAAAAACAAAAAATGATTTCAAATTGTTTAGATTTTTTACCATGTGCCAATTTACTTTTAGGGGGAGATTAAGAGACTTGATGCAGCATTCACCGGAGGACTAGTGTGGGCTTAATTGTGATATTGACGTATTTTCAAAAGGTCCAACCGTCAAAACAACAACAATTATTATTGTAAATAATTTTAAAGCTTATTTATGGGCGTATCAATGAATTTCTGGAGAGAGAGACCTCGTCTCAAAGGATGCCTACAATATTTTTTTTTTTTAGATTTTTTTTTTCAATTTGTAATTCTGGATTCAAATTACACATGAATCCCACCCCTTTGCTCGTAAATCCCCATTCCTTTATGAAACAGCACAAACTATTTCTGTTTCATTTTAAACCTAATACAATTAGAAAGGACTATGTATTGAGAGTAAATGAAAGAAGTAAAAAACACCAAATGAAAAATTTGCTAAAAAAAACAATTGTTCATTAACTCTGGTATTGTTTTACACAAGATCTCTCTTTTTGTTTTTGCTGTAATTTTTGTGTTTTTTTTTTACGTTCAGCAACCCAAAAGATTTACATAAGCTAAGGTGGTGGTGGTGGGGCTTCAGTCGGCTAGTGGTCAGTGGGCAATGGTAGAGGGGACAGTCAAATCAGTGTATATAGTTTTTGTGTATGCAAATTTCTATATATGTATGTAGTATATAGAGAGCTCTATATATGTATAGGTGTGTGTGTGTGTGTGTGATACTTCATCCACCGGACAATAAGAGTTTGATATATTCCACTACCATTCATGTCCAACTGCAGTTATCGTTTCTTTGTTTTTTGTTTTTGTTGTTGTTACTGCTTTCTTCCTTTCCTCTTCATTGTTTTGTGACCGCGTCCGAGAGAGGATGCTAGAAACCGGATAAAAAAGCAAACCGCCCAGAGTTTGAAAGTTTGTTTCCTAAGAAACCAGCGAGGGTTTGAGGTGTGTCTCCTCGAAGGCGCTCGTCTATGGGTGGTAGGTGCTGGCACGTTGTTGCTGTTGTCCATCTATCTGGTCTGGTTATGTACTCGGCTGCAGAACATTCATTAACAACTACAGTGATATCTGAGCATTGGACCTGATATACACCCGAGTGTGGTTGAATTCTTTGCTACTTCCTCTCGTTCGCTGGTACTATTTTTTTCCACTTTGTGTGCAGCAGCGATTTTTTTGTCCTTGTCCATTTTTTTTTTTTGCATATTTTTCCAAATGATTTTTTCCTAGTTGTCTACACGTTCGTTGGTGTTTGTTTGTTGGTGTTTTTTTTTTGTGCCATCGTCGTCGTCGTCCTGGTGAGTGCAAACTAATGAAGCCCTTCTTTAGCTCCATGGCCAAAGTCTTCCTTCCTTAGACGGATGACTCGACTCGGTATTGTTGTGCACAAGTTTTTTCCTTGTGCCATTTGCATTTGTTTTCTATGGCTGCTGCTGCTCCTCCTGCTGGTGGTGTACTGACTGGCCATTCGTATTGTTTTTCTCCTTTACCACCCCCACCCCCCTTCACAAAACGTGTTGTTGTCCCCCTTGGTATGCTAATCCCGCCCTATGTTTGAGGGGTGCATTAAATACTGATTTTTTTCTCGCCACAAACCTCCCACTCCACTGTCCCGAAGCCTTTGATGGAGAAGACACTAGGTGGCAGTGTGTTCACAACACTTTCTTCTTTCATTCTCAACCCCCTTGTGCGTCCATCTTCTGGGGCTGGGGTGAATGGAGGTTGCTCGTATTTCGATTAGTCTGTATGCGTGTTTGTTAGGAATTTGTTTTCTTTTTTTTTTTGGAAAATTCAGAAAAAAAACATCCCTAGTTCTTGGGAAGAAATGTACGTTTAATCTCCAGCCCCCCCCACACACCGCCCCGCCATTTCCAAGTTGGCTGTCTCCTCCAAATGTTCGGTGTGGTGTCTTTTTTAATGGGTGGAAAAATCAATTTTTTTTTCTGTTTGCCCCAGCTGGGGCGACTATGAGGAACCACGACGACGACTTCATTTTGCTCATATTCGTGCCACCCCCCCATTTGCCTGGCTAGGGAGGGCCAGATATGGCCTGAGTGGAGGAGGAGGGTGGTCGAGCATTGGTTGTTTGGTGTCGGGATGTGCTGGGGCCTTAGTTTACTTACGTGATTTTGTATTCAACTGAAATCTTTAGTTTGTTTTGTATGTGCTGTTCTTCGGCTGGCCGGTTTTGTTGGTCCAAAGAATTACAGTTGCAATTGCTTGATGCTTTTTTCTTATACATTGAGGGTGGGAGGCAGGGGATGGGGGAGTGCTTAGATATGAAAACCGTTAGATGTCAGGAATTAAGCGAGATATGGTCGTATTTGTGGTTTATGGGTAACGTGCAATTCTGAGATTGCTGGTGTCTTCATTCTGCCGACACTTAATTTTGGTTAATCAAAAAAAACATACAGTTAATTAATTAATGAGAGCCACAATTAATAGATTAGACAATCAATGTATTAATCAGACAAAAAATCAATTAATCAGACAATTAATTAGACAATTAATTAATAAATTAATTAGACAATTTATTAATAAATTAATTAGACAATTAATTAATAAATTAATTAGAGAATTTATTAATTAATTAATTAGACAATTTATTAATAAATTAATTAGACAATTAATTAATAAATTAATTAGACAATTAATTAATAAATTAATTAGACAATTAATTAATAAATTAATTAGAAAAGTAATTAATAAATTAATTAGACAATTAGACAATAAATTACTAAATTAATTAGACAATTAATTACTAAATTAATTAGACAATTAATTAATAAAATTAATTAGGCAATTAATTAATAAATTAGACAATCTATTAATAAATTAATTAGACAATTAATTAATAAATTAATTAGACAATTAATTAATAAATTAATTAGACAATTAATTAATAAATTAATTAGACAATTAATTAATAAATTAATTAGACAATTAATTAATAAATTAATTAGACAATTAATTAGAGAATTAATTAATAAATTAATTAATAAATTAATTGGAGAATTAATTAATAAATTAATTAGACATTTTATTAATAAATTAATTAGACAATTAATTAATAAATTAATTAGACAATTTATTAATAAATTGGAGAATTTATTAATAAATTAATTAGAAAATTTATTAATAATTTAATTAGACAATTAATAAATTAATTAGACAATTAATTAATAAATTAGACAATCTATTAATAAAATAATTAGACAATTAATTAATAAATTAATTAGAAAATTAATTAATAAATTAATTAATAAATTAATTAATAAATTAATTAATAAATTAATTAATAAATTAATTAGACAATTAATTAATAAATTAATTAGACAATTTATTAATAAATTAATTAGACAATTAATTAATAAATTAGACAATCTATTAATAAATTAATTTGAAAATTCAACAATAAATTAAATAAAAAGATAATTTACGCTAAAAATGCATACAACATGAACCAATTTGTACTCAATAGAAATAATTTACGAGGAACTTGGGCACTTATTAACGAGTTAATTGGGAAAAAGGTGTACAATGTTGATGAAATAATTCAAAAAAACTTTGCAAATGAAAACTTAAATGATATTACTAATAAATTCGCTATTAATTTTAAAGAAAATGTACAAAATATCCTTCATACATGCCAAATAAAAACAATTGAAAACACAGAAATAAATATACCAAACACGATGTATCTAGAAAACACAAATGAAGATGAAATCTTCAATATACTGAAAACCCTTAATCCAAGAAAAAGTGCTGGAGCGGATGGAATAAGAGCCATAGATTTAAAAACAAACGCATTGTGCCTAACACCAATAATAACAAAATTAGTAAATAGTAGTCTTAGTGAATCAACTATACCTGAAATACTTAAAACATCGTTAATTCGACCAATACATAAAACGGGCAGTAAATCGGAGTATAGTAACTACAGACCAATCTCAATTTTGTCCGCGTTGGAAAAAGTCCTGGAGGAAGTAATGGTAAGAAGACTGAACGCATTTCTATCCAAATACAACATCATAAGCAAAAACCAGTATGGTTTCCAAAAAGGAAAGAACATAAATCAATTGCTAGGTCGTTTTTCTAACCATGTAAACCAAAGCCTGAGTAAAAACATGCACTGTCTAGCCCTGTTTATCGACTTCAGCAAAGCATTTGACACTCTTTCGCACAGCAAGCTGATTGAAATTTTGGAAAGAAATGGAATAAGAGGCCACTGCCTGAAATGGTTCAAAAATTACCTTCAATGCAGAACTTTTCGCGTCAAAATTGACAGTAAACTCAGTGAAATCACCACCACAACACACGGAGTACCACAAGGCTCAAAACTCGGACCAATCATGTACATAGTATACGCGAATGATATGATGAGGCTATTGAGGGAAAGCACGGCTTTTGCGTATGCAGATGACACGGCCATTGTCGTAACTGATAAATGTATCAACGCTGCTAAAACTAAAATGCAAAAACAGTTAGACGCAATTACAAAGTGGTGCCATGACAGCGGATTGATAATAAATGCATCGAAAACGAAACTTATGCACTTCAGACCTCGACACTTTCCACAAACAAATATTTCACTTACATTTCACAACACAGAATGCCTACACAAAACATACTACAACAACAACATTGAAATAGAAGATACTTGTGCAACGCTTATAGAACTTGTACCAACTTACAAATACTTAGGTGTCCATCTAGACAGCCACTTCAAGTGGAAAATACATATTGAAAATATGCAAAAGAAGCTTAGAAGTTCATCATACGCATTATACCACCTAAGCAACTGCTCTCCATATAGCGTCTTGAGACAAGCTTACTTCTCATTGGTAGAGTCTTACTTAAGACATGGTATAACTGCTTGGGGAAGCTCAACGCACTGTAGGACACTACAACTAACACAAAATAGACTTCTAAAATTACTTCACAAAAACAAACAAAATATACAAATAAATCAAAATCAAAATAACCACGCAGATAACACTCGCACATCACTTAATAACAAAGAACTATATAAGAGCCTAGAGATAATGGATATATCAAGCATATACAAAACAACAATTATAAATGAATTTTACAACGATCCAGAGTTCATACAACGCATAAACCATCAACAAAATACTCGAAGCAGATCAGAAGGACGGTACAAAGTTCCAAGTTTTCGAAACGACTATGGAAAAAATTCGTTGGCTGTAACTTTACCATCAGCACTAAATAAGTTGCCAAAACACCTGATAAATGTTCAAAATAAAACACTGATGAAAAAATTATTAAAAAATTATTTTATAAAATAATTTTTGCTTTTAAAACTGAAAGCCCTATAATACAATATATACATTACTTTAATTTCATGAATTATTTATATATTTACTTTTACATCTTAAAATTTTGTTTTAATATTTAGTCATATAGCTGAGCTAGAAATGTTACAAACATATACAATACACAATTTATTTAATTTACATCCTGCAGACAAGCCATGTTGGCGTCGTGGGATTAGCAATAAGATGAATTGTATTAATACCATACACAATAAACCTGAATTTAAAAAAAAAAAAAAAAAAAAAAAAAAAAAAATTACTAAATTAATTTGACAATTAATTACTAAATTAATTAGACAATTTATTAATAAATTAATTAGACAATTAATTAATAAATTAATTAGACAATTAATTAATAAATTAATTAGACAATTAATTAATAAATTAATTAGACAATTAATTAATAAATTAATTAGACAATTAATTAATAAATTAATTAGACAATTAATTAATAAATTAATTAGACAATTAATTAATAAATTAATTAGAGAATTAATTAGAGAATTAATTAATAAATTAATTAATAAATTAATTGGAGAATTAATTAATAAATTAATTAGACATTTTATTAATAAATTAATTAGACAATTAATTAATAAATTAATTAGACAATTTATTAATAAATTATTTGACAATTTATTAATAAATTAATTAGACAATTCATTAATAAATTAGATAATCTATTAATAAATTAATTAGACAATCTATGAATAAATTAATTAGACAATTAATTAATAAATTAATTAGACAGTTAATTAATAAATTAATTAGACAATTAATTAATAAATTAATTAGGCAATTAATTAATAAATTAATTTGACAATTAATTAATAAATTAATTAGACAATTTATTAATAAATTAATTAGACAATTAATTTATAGATCCATAAATTATTCAGACAATCAATTATTATTTTAATCAGGCAAATAATTAATAATCAATCATTAATTACGCCGTGTTACAAAAAATAGATTTTTTTCTGTCCTATGAACCAAATGCACATATTCGGAAAGAGGGGAAAAAATAAAAATACACGTGTATCGGCGATTTTCATGTACACGTCAGATTCTTTTTTTTTTTTTAAGTTTGAAGTATGAAGCTCGTAGTGGCCTGTGTGAAAGCCTTTGCACCGATTTTTAACCCTTTTTCAGTGATCCAATCGAGCTGATTTTTGGCAGGCAGACTCGTGGAAATGTCTGTATCACGTCAAATTTTTTAAAAACAATTTTTATCAATTCTCAGATTTTCCCCAATTTTTATTATTTTTGTAAAAAAAAAATATTTTTTTCACTTGTCTTAGCATAACTTGAAGAGACAAACAAAAAACATCTTTTTTTCTCGTATTTTTGTTCCTAAACATGGAAAATTGAAAACTTATCATACATGTATGTTCATAAAGTCGTGAGTTTTACATGATTAACACCGTAGTGGAAGGCCGTGGTGTGGTAGACCAAATGTTTGATGGTCTTAGCCGGTTTCGAACTCGGGTTCTTCTGTGTGATAGTCGCACACACTGCCTACCACAACACGGCCGTCCACCTAATTTCATTAACTATCCGAAAACAATTCAAAGTCTGCCATCTCCTGCGAACGTCATGGATGGCCCATCCCTGTTATACTTTTTTGTGTGTGTGTGTTTTTTTTTTTTGGAAACTGCCAATGTTGCACATTCTTTTTACGTTCATCTTCTCTCTCGCTCTCTCTCTCTCTCACATACCTTCTTATCGCTGACTGTGGACGTTTTTTTTTTATGGATTCCTCCATGGCTGCTGCCTGCATTTGTTCCACCGTTAAACTTCTCACCCAGTGCAGGCGGCTGCTCATGCTACGCTGTTGGTTCATTTCAAGCTCGACATGATATGTTGCTGCATTGCTACAGTTAGTTGTTGTTGTTGCTGTTGTTGCCGTTGTCACTGTGTTTCTCAGATTTAATTACAATTCTTTTCGGTGGATAATCGAATTTTTCCCTAGAATTTTTTTTTCCCAACCGCTACTTTTTTTTTTGTATTTCGATTTCCGTTTTGGTGTGCATGAAATCGGCATCATCAGATTCCTATTCTGATTCTGATTCAGATTCACCATCAACGCCATCGTTCTTTCTTTTTGCCCTCTGCCTCTGCTAGTCTTTCGTTTAATTCGGTTTTTTTTTGTTTTTTTCTGTTGTTGCTGCCCTTTCTTTTCCTGGCTTGTTGGTTGGCATCTTGATTCAGTGGCAAGGAAGGATTCGTGCGCTTATAAGTTGTCTCTCTATTTGTTGTCGTCGTTTTTTTTTTGCTTTCTCTGCCATTTCGTCTGGTATTTTTTTTTTTGTTTAAGCTCACTTTGATGATATATTGTTTGTTTCTCATAAGCATATATAGTTTCAGATTTTGGTTGCTCCACCACCCCCCCAGTCAGCAGGCAACCTTCATTTCCACTCAATCTCTTCATTCCGCAGATACTACTTCATCTGCATATATCACTCTCGGTTTGAGTGTGTATTCAAATGCCCGTGTTTTTTTTTTTCGTTCGTTCGTTCGTTTTTTCTTTTTGCTCGGAATTCCTTTTACGAAAAAGCAAAAAAAAAAAAAATATCTGATTTGTATGCAGTGCCGTTTCGTTGTCGTTTTTTTTCTCGTCTTCTTCTTCTTCTGATCCATGTGGCATCCTTCCTTCCTTCCGGTGCAATTAAGTTTTGAATTTCAATCATTACATATACGGGATGTTTTTTTCTTCTGTTTTCTATGTTGGCCTCCTCTGCATTCGCCTCGCATGAGTTCGGTGGTGCAGACAGTTTTACTCCACCATTCGCCTTCCGCAGATCATTGAAGTTTTCGTTTAACGTTTTGTTTTGCTGAAGGTTTGTTTGATTTTCTATTTCATTCACTTTCTGGAAATGTTTTAAAGGGATAAATGGCTAAATCGGAATATGAAATAAGTCGAAGCTAACTAAACGTTTGGGGGGAATTATTGAATTTCTCAATGATTTCATGTAATTCTGCCGAATACTTGGTGGCCCATGTCCTTCATGCAGTTGATTTTATTGACCAAGTTGTTCATAAAGAAATTATTTTGTAATATTTTTCTCGTTTGGAATTAACTTTATTAAAATTAACTATTTTTCGTTTTTCTTCCAGGTAAGCATCTGACAATAAAGGATATTTAACATTTTTAAGGATATATATGTGTAAGTTATTAAAGAATTTTCCAAAAAAAAAAACCATAAAATATCTTCATTTACAATTCCTTACATAAATTTAAGAAGCAACAGTGTGTTGTAACTCTTTTTCGGTCGTTAGGCTTTACGCTACGTCACAAACTGTTTGACTAATTCGGCCTTAAGCCACAGCACATGCCTTCCCCCCACCTCCATGGGTTACATTAAATCCATTTTAATGCCACATGACACAGACTTCAAGAACTGACAGGCGAATGAAGAACTACAAAGAACAAAAAACAACAAACATTCAATCAATTGTAAAACCACTCAATTGCAATCGGAAGATAAAACACTGAGTGATGGCCTTCAACTGCACATAATTCAGACATTAAAAATCATACTTTATTTAATCTGCTCTTGAACACACCGTGAGCCAACACACACTCTCTCTGTCGCTCTCTCTCTCTCTTCGCCACCTTACTCAATTACAGCGATTAAACATAATTGTGGTCGCTAGCAGTTGGCGACTGGCAGTAATGGTGTTGCCATTATGGTGTTTATTTTTATTTAAATGGCATTGCCATCAGGGTCGGATGTTTATTTCATAATAAGGAGGAAGGTATGCCGTTAATCATCTGCCAATCATATCCTTTACATGAAATGGCATTTTCCATAACCAAATCGCCAGGAGGCTGCCCCATGTCCTCGATAGCCTTACGAATTCAATCATTGAGGTCTTGAATCGACGCCGGGCTGTTGGCGTAGAACTTATCTTTCAGGTGGCCCCCATAAGAAAGAAGTCGCAAGGTTTTAAATCACAAGATCTCGGTGGCCAATTGTGTTCACCTCTTCCGGAGATAACACGGTCCGGAAACTTTCCCATAAAACAGCAATGGTTTCGTTGCTTTTGAGGCACTTAGCGCCGTCTTGTTGAAAGTAAACGTCGTCCAGATCAATATCATCCAACTCTGATCCTAAAAAAATCATTATTCATCTCTCGTTAGCGCATACCAATCACCTTAGGTTTTCCAAGCCCCAGATGCCACAATTTTCCATATTGACGTAGCCGCCGAGGTGGAAATGGGCCTCATCTGTCAAGATGATTTTGTTGATGGGATTCCGGCCCATTTTCATGCATTTCAAGGACCCAGCCAGCAAAAACACGACGTTGTTGATGATCGGCCGGCTTGAGTTCTTCTGTTAGCTGAACTTTATAAGCCTTAAGACCCAAGTCTTTATGCAAAATACGGTGTAATGACGTTTGTGGATTGCCCAGTTCCCAATGAACGACGAGGAATGGACAAACCTGGGTTTTCTTCAACACTTTGGGCTACAGCAGAAATATCCGCAGTTGTTCAGGGTTTATTCTTCACATCACTAACTTGTCCCAACAGCTCGAATTCGAATTTGTCCACCAATTCCTGTATTGCGGTCCGACAAGGTGCCTGACGACGACCCCAAAATGCTTTAGTTTGGCAAACAAATGTCAACAAACACTACTCCCTCTTTCCACCTTCCGATACCCTAATTTCCTTCCGCTAACACAAGGCATTGCATTTATAGGGGGCATACCCTGAGTGTTGGCATTCAAAAAAAAAAAAAAAAAAAAATGTGAGTACAGAATTTTCACCATTTTTGTAGTGCATTTTAATAATTTCAATGCGTTGTTGAAGCGTGTATCGTTCCATTTCTAGTAATGATGTTGTCAAATGTCAATGGATAAAAGCTTCAAAAGTGACAGCTACCGAATTACCTGATAAATTCAAAATAACTCGTCTTGTTGGAGAATTTCATTTTATTTCCCTGTTTTCTGAGAATGGTTTTCGTTAGACTCCAAAAACACCGCAAACATTGAAAGTTTTTTTTTTTAACAGTTTTTATTCCAATCGAATCTCTCAAAAAATCACTCGCCCATCTCTAAGTGATTTTTAAATTGCAACCACTTTTAGAAGAAGAAAAAAAAAAACTCCACAAAAATCGAATTTCAAAATATTTCGAAATTAAAAAATGAAAATCCAGAATAATACATAATAGGCGGGGGTTTTTTTTTGATCAGAAAACATTTTCGCATTTTTTCCCCATTTTATCTGAGATATTATTTATTTCTTTATTTTTACTACCACACAAAGTAAATGTATATTCTAATTTTGGGTCCTAGGGTGACACAGACCATAGACGCTGATAGCTAAGCACGCTACCAACTCTCCTAACGGGGCTCTTTTTATCTTCGGTTAAAAAATATACCTACAAAAAATTCAATAATTTTCTAATTTCGAAACCCTTGGCGACTTAAATTTTTGTTTTGGCGATTTTTAAGATTTAGGAGATTTTTATTAATAAATTGTTTGGTTAATTTATTAATCAAAACCTCTCAAATATTCCAAAAATCTGAAAAATCGCCAAAACGCCCACGCTGATAGCTAAGCACGCTAGCAACTCTCCCAAGGGGGCTCTTTTTATCTTCGGTTAAAAATATATGTACCTACAAAAAAATCAATAATTTTCTCGTTTCGAAACCCATGGCGACTTGAATTTTTGTTTTGGCGATTTTTTAGATTTAGGAGATTTTTATTAATAAAGTGTTTGGTTAATTTATTAATCAAAACCTCTAAAATAAGCCAAAAATCTGAAAAATCGCCAAAACGAAATTCAAGTCGCCAAGGATTTCGAAACACATGTCAACACTGCTCGTCACTGCACTGAACAATCAATGCACTCTCTCGCTCTCTCTCCTTGTCTTTGAACAGATCCAATAGAGAGAGAGAGAGAGATCATTGTGAGAAATATCTTTAAGAGAGTCATCATTCAATCAAATACAGAATTGTTGTTGTTTTTGTGTCGTGCTGCCCCTTCGATAGTTTTGATTATATAAACAAAGAAAATTTGTTGTTGTCGGAATTTACCTGAGCTCAGGTTTGCGGTTATAGAGACCAACTGTGAGGGTCTGGCACGTCTAGCTGTGTGTGTGTGTGTGTGTTTGTATGTAATGGAGGGCCTACACTTGAGAGCATTCGAATTGAAGACACCCCACCCCCCTCGTCCGCTAGCAATGCCTGTACAGACCGGCATTAAAATTATACTTACAAGTGTTTCACACACACACTCACACACACCAAGCCATCACCAACAGACACAGAACATTCATCACATACATTCGCGCGCTCTCTCTCTCGCTCCCTCTCTGGTTTTATATCTCAGCTACCTGTCGTTTTAATGATTTCTTTGTATAGTTGTTGTTGGCATAGTCTGCACTCGCAAAATACTTGTACAAACTGAACAAAAAAAAAGAAACAGAAGAAAATCGGAGTAAACCGCCGATTTTTGTGCTTGACTTTAACACACAATCATTGTAACAATCAAATAAAAGTTAATCTTCGGTGGTCTCCATTGATTGACAAGAAGACTACGACGATGAGACAAAGACGACGGCAACGACGACGACAACCGATGTTGGCCTCCTCGTCCGTTAGGTCGCCGTCGTCGTCGTCATTGTGGTCTTGCGTTTACCCATGAACGGATGACACGAAACGATGAACATTGTATTGGGTGTGTGTGTGTGTGTGCATAGTAAATACGAACGAGCGGCACATTCGTGTTCATATCGGTATCTGTCGGCGTTTGCAATCGTCGCTGTAGTTTTCTGCTTACCACCACATTTGTTATGAGGCGAGTGGAAAAAACTACACACAGTTTACATTGTTAGTGTATGGGTAAAATACTTTTAAATGATTATGTTTCTTTTGTCTGTCGGCCTGGGTGGGTTGCCATTACCATAAGAACTGCCTTATATTATGGGGATTTCGGAGAATTAAAAGACTCTAGATGGGGGATGCTATGGAAATATCAGCCTGTGCACAGAATTGTGATGTGAAGAATAAACCCTGAACAACTGAGAATTATTTCAGCTGTAGCCCAAAGTGTTGAAGAAAACCCAGGATTGGCCATTTGGGAATTCCACAAACGTCCATACACCGGATTTTGCATAAAGACTTGGATCTTAAGGCTTATAAAGTTCAGATAACAAAAGAACTCAAGCCGGCCGATCATCAACAGCGTCGTGTCTTTGCTGGCTGGGTCCTTGAAATGCATGAAAATGATCCGGAATTCCATCAACAAAATCATCTTGACTGATGAGGCCCATTTCCATCTCGATGGCTACGTCAACAAGAAAAAT
This sequence comes from Hydrotaea cyrtoneurina, assembly GCA_958296145.1. Classification (NCBI taxonomy): domain Eukaryota; kingdom Metazoa; phylum Arthropoda; class Insecta; order Diptera; family Muscidae; genus Hydrotaea; species Hydrotaea cyrtoneurina. Next base: position 52,682,169 of record OY282516.1, on the reverse strand, counting down.
TTTCGCATCTGGGGCTGGGAAAATACAAGAGTTTATGTTGAGAAGCCTCTCCATCCTCAACGTATGACTGTTTGGTGCGGTTTATGGTCCGGCGGGGTCATTGGACCTTAGTTTTTCGAAAATTAGTTTGGATCAACAGTTACGGTGAATGGATTAAGCTATCGATAGATGATTAATGGCTTTTTATGGTCAGAGTTGGATGATATTGATCTGGACAACGTTTACTTTCAACAAGACGGCGCTACATGCCACCCAAGCAACGACACCATTGCTTTTTAAAGGGGAAAAGTCTTCGGATCGTGTTATCTCTCGACGAGGTAATCACACTTGGCCACCAAGATCTTGTGATTTAACACCCTGCGACTTTTTCCTTTTGGGGTCACGTAAAAGATTAGGTCTACGCCAACAGCCCAGCGTCGATTCAAGACCTCAACGATAGAAATCGTGAGGCTATTTAGGACATAGGGCAGCCACTTGGCGATTTGGTTGTGGAAAATGTCATTTCATGAAAAGGATATGGTCCTTTGGCCATTTGGCAGATGATTAACGGCTTACCTTCCTCCTCCTTATTATGAAATAAAACATCCGATCATTTATCTCAAAAAAAATGTAATTTTTCTTTGAATACCTAAACAACACCTCTTTTTGGAAAACCCTATGTAATTGGTCGCCATAAAATTGTATCCATCAGACAGTTGCTGTATAATCACAATTGTTAGAGGTCTGACAATAAGATTGGCCACATTTTCAAAAAACCATTCCATTTGTAATGTGTTTGCTGGGATATTTATTTTCTCTGTTCAATTTGTTGGCCTTTGCGTTGGCAACCCCCTTTTGCACCATGCACACACACACATACACACAGAACGGCTCCGACTGTCGTGAGAGATATGGTGGCTTGGCTTATTAGCTACGGAAACCCAAAACCGTGTCTTTACAATTAAAGTCTTACTTCAAATCAACAACAACAACAAAACATGGATGTGGCACAGACAGGCAACCAAGAAAAGGTAGAAATGTAGACGACGGACGGATGAACGGACAGACAGCGACACTGTCAGACACCTAGCACACACACACACACACATCCAGTGTCGCCGACACCGTCACTTAATCACCGCTCTCTCTTCTCATGAATTTCAATGCTATGGCTGAGTGTGAGTGAGTCGGCTGAGTGAGTTGGCCATGCAAGTGTTTAATGTCTTCTGTGTGTGTGTGTGCGAGAGAGCTGTATCCGTGTTTGTAAGCCGCTTGTTGCTGCACTAGTGTTGGTGGTAAGAAGTGAAGAAAACAAGACAACAACAAGAGCGGCCCAGCCAACATACTACATACATGAGCACAACATGAAACAATTTAGGTTTTTGGAATTATTTTTTCTTCTTGTTGCTTTTCTTTGGCTTCAGTGTACAATTTCTTGCATACAACACGTTTCTTTCGAAGAAAAAAATACAAGCAAAAAGGTACGAACAGCGGGTACGACAACGATCACGACGACGGTGGTTTGAAAACTAACAAAACTAAAGCAACCAAATACCAAATTAAAGCAAAAGATTTTTACTTTTTTCTTTCTCACCACGTAATAAACAACAAGGAATTTTTTTCTTTTTTTTTTTTGGAAGAAAATCAAAAATCATTAGAAAATAAAATATTTAAGAATTGAATCTTATGGAAAATTAGAATAATTTTCCTGTGTGTGTTTGTGTGCTGTTTCGTGTGGCGAACAATTGGCTTATTTCCGTTAAACGGCAAACGGATGCGTGTGTGTGTGTTGTGTTTTTTCCTTATTTTGTGCTCCTTCCGCTGTGGCCTACGTTACAACGCCTGCAGTGCGGGAACAATAATAATCCAACTATTCCACATCTTTGTTCTGTTGCTCTTTTATTCGTGGCGGTTCATTCAGAGCCGTGTGTCTCATTTTGTCCCCCGTGTTCCCCGTACCCCCGCTCACCTACACGTCTTCGAAGTTATCATTTTGTTTGTCTTACTACCGTTTTTGGTTGTTTTTTTTGTGCATAATTTTCGCAGTTTTTTTGTGTGTGTTTTTCTTGAATTTCTTTCTTTGTCGCCGCGACTCGTGTTTTTGTTGTTCTTTTCTGTTTCTTTCTTATTATTATTTTTTTTGTCTACTTACTTTTTCATAGATCGCATTTTCTTTCTTGTGCTTCCGGTTTCTTAAAATCCAAAAAAAATAAAATACCAAAAAAATTGTCCAAGTGTTTTGTTTTGTGTCTGATATTCTCAACAAAAAAGTGTTAAAAGAAAACAAAAAACAAAGTTGAAGGAAATATTTTGAAAAGGAAAAATATAAAAGTCAAATATTTGATATCAAAACACTACTTTGGAAAAGTGTAATTCCAAAAGTCACCCACCTGCACACAACCTTAATTCAAAGTAATTGGATTATTTGCGGTGTGTTTTTTTTTGTATAAAAAAAGGTAAGATTTTGTAAAAACCAAAGAAATTTTTAAAATCCATAAACGAGTGTCTTTGAGACACTCTCTAGTGGATTAAAGTGTTAACTTTTAAAGGACTCCAACAAATGTTTCGAAATGTCCTATTCATCCCATCATTAGAATACATATTTTGAAAACTGCCACTCTCAGACAAATTGGAGAAGATATAAGAACATTCAGAGTATAAACGAAATATTTTTTTGCCACCAAATACATTTTTCTGTCAGACAATTTCTCAGTATTTCAACAGTTTTTCTTTAGATCCATTTCGACTTAACATTTTTCTTTAAATACAATCTTTCGATTTCAAGACTTATGAAGTTTTTTCAAACGTTTTCTTTTCATAGAATTTTTGTTTCTCTTATATCAGCTTCAAGTTCAGTTGTTTTTCTAGCGTTAACTGTTTATAGAATGTTTATAAAAATCGATAAAAAAAATATTTGTTATCGATTTTTTCAATGAGAACAAATTAAATGCTTTAAAAAAAAGCAACGTAGTAAACGAAGCTGAACAACAGAGTAATTTCAAAATACAGTGTACTCTCTCATAAGCGGACACCTAAGGGACTGAGAATGTTGTCCGCTTATAAGAGAAGTACACACGAGGACTGAAGCGAATTGTTAGTGAAAAAAGTGTCCGCAAGAAGAGAGAGTACACTGTATATGATAAAAGACAATCTGCTTCCAAATATAGTTTTCCTATAGGCATTATTATTATATTCAAAAAATATTTAAAAATTTAAAAAAAAAAAATTTTAAAAAAAATTAAAGAAATTTTTTTTAAAAAAATAAGCCAGGAATAATCTTGAAAACTTTCCCACACATAATTGTATTGCTTTACGCATGCCAACTATCGACAGGTAAACATTTAAGATTTTCTAAAATATTTAACAATTGGACAAAATTCATAAAATTCCCATAAAAAAAATATTGTTATCGATAACCATTTTTTTTTAAATAATTACAATTCGATAATATGTAAGTATTTCTCTAAGGAACAAAGGAGAAACTTCGGAAGGGAAACCTTTTTAAAAAGAGAAACATATTTGACTATTGGACAAAATTCCTATAATAGAAATATTGTTATCGATAACCATTTTTTTTAAATAATTACAATTCGATAATATGTAAATATTTCCTTAAGGAACAAACGAGAATCTACAGAAGGGAAACCTCTTTAAAAAGAGAAAAATATTTGACTATTGGAAAACTTCACAAAATTACTATAAAAAAATGGTGTTATCGATAACCATTTTTTTTTAAAAAATTATTATTCGATAATATGTAAATATTTCCTTAAGGAACAAACGAGAATCTTCGAAAGAGAAACCACTTTCAAAAGAGAAAAGTATTTGGCAATTGAAAAAATTCACAAAATTCCTATAAAAAATATTGTTATCGATAACCTTTTTTTTTTTTTAAATAATTGCAACTCGATAATATGTATGGAACCAACGAGAATCTTCGAAAGAGAAACCACTTTCAAAAGAGACAAATATTTGGCAATTGGAAAAATTTGTGGGATTAGCCTGCATTACTTTACTCATTCAGAAAACTAACATGAATTCATAAACTCTTCGGAATTTTTCTTTTTGTATATCGGGTGTTTTTTTTCTAGAACTTAAAATGATAATACATATTGTTGGAATGAAAGATTTGTTTATTACAATCTGGTATAAAACCACTAAGACCGTTTGCAGACGGTCGGCACTAACGACCATTTCTAATGGTAAAGAGTTCGATTTCGGTGGTTATAGGGTTAATCATGTCATTTATTTTTTAAATATGATTTCCGGCATATATCCTCGGGGTTACAAATTACATGGTCCATTTCATCAGTTCAATTGTTGAATACTTTTTCCAATAAATTCAGAATCTGGAAACTCCCTTCTTCAATTTTCCAATTTCCTTTTTTTTTTTCAAATCACTCTCAAACTGTTCTTCGGACTATGCTGCACCAAAGCCAAACATTTACAATAATTTTGTGGTAAATTTTCTAAAATTTATTTCAAAGAAATCGGACAATTCTTTTTTAAGTTATGTCAATTTATGTCTCGAAAAATAAAATAAAAAAAAACAAATTTTAAAAAATTTCAATAACAAAATATTTTCCTTTTTAACTTTATTAATAACTCTGAAACAGTACTTCGACTTCTTAAGGCACTTAAAAAAAAAAAATTAAAACAGTTTTGTGATCAATTTTTTAAAATTTATTTCAAAGAAATCGGACAAGTCTTTTTTAAGTTATGGCAATTTATAACTCGAAAACGGGAATTAACAAAAAAATTACAAAAAAAATACTTTCCGCCTAAACTATAGTAGTAACTCTGAAACTGTACTTCGACTTCTTAAGTCACTTAAGGCCAAACTTAAAACAGTTTTGTGATAAATTTTTTAAAATTTATTTCAAAGAAATCGGACAAGTCTTTTTTAAGTTATGGCAATTTATAACTCGAAAACTGGAATTAACAAAAAAATTACAAAAAAGAAAAAATACTTTCCGTCTTAACTTTATTAATAACTCTGAAACTGTATTTCGACTTCTTAGGGCACTTAACGCCGAATTTAAAACAGTTTTGTGAAATTTTTTTTTAAAATTTATTTCGAAGAAATCGGACGAGTGTTTTTGAAGTTATGGCAATTTATATATCGAAAAAATTACAAGAAAAAATATTTTCCGCCTAAACTATATTAGTAACTCTGAAACTGTACTTCGACTTCTTAAGTCAATTAAGGCCAAACTTAAAACAGTTTTGTGATAAATTTTTTAAAATTTATTTCAAAGAAATCGGACAAGTCTTTTTTTAGTTGTGGCCATTTATAACTCAAAAACTGGAATTAACAAAAAAATTACAAAAAAGAAAAAAATACTTTCCGTCTTAACTTTATGAATAACTCTGAAACTGTATTTCGAATTCTTAGGGCACTTAACTCTGAATCTAAAACAGTTTTGTGATCAATTTTTTAAAATTTATTTCGAGAAAATCGGACAGGAGTTTTTTAAGTTATGGCAATTTATAACTCAAAAACTGGAATTAACAAAAAAATTAAATTTAAAAAAATTACAAAAAAGAAAAAAATACTTTCCGAATTTTTTAATTTTTTTTTAATTGACAAATATTTTTCATTAGAACTTTAGATAAATCGAAAAGTAATAGACAAAACGAAATTTTTTATTTAATCTTTTTTGTTTATTGGATGGTTTTCTAAAAGGAAATAACTATGTTTACTAATTTGCGAATACATGTAGTTTTCATTTGACTATTATAGACCTTTTACAAAGGTGACCTTTTCAATAAATCGAAAAGTAATAGACACAACGAAATTTCGATGTCATAGTTTAACTAAGTGGGGACAATATTTTATTTGTTTTGGAAAATTAAATCTTGTTTTGAAAATTGAACATTTCAAAAATTATTCGAGTACTATTATTATTACTGTTCTACTTTAGCTTAGTTAGGAAAACATTTCATTTAAATTTTTGTAAAATATTTTTTGAAATTTCGTTTAATCGAAAATGAATGGACAAATCTAAAATTGGCGTTATATAGATTTTGTTTATCACAATTTTTTCCGCAAGAAATAAAGCTTAGCTTTAGCTTTAGGGCTGTTTTTGTTGACTACATTATTTTCTAATTTACCTAATATCGCTCTACAATTTAATTGAAGTGACTTCAGCTGGAACTGCTTCGTTTAGCATTTAAAGTACACAAATAAATGCCATTCACAGTGTCAGTGTAAATATTATTTAACATCTAAAGTGAAAATTATATTAACACTTTTTTTTCCAACGGGGAAGACGTTAGACGTCTTCGGGTTTCTGTTCAAGAAATGATAAAATAAAAAGAATACAACTTAGAAAGTACAAGCAAATATTTTGAATCAGTTGTTTTTGGGGCAACATTTTTGTTCTAATTTTCGAATGCGATGATCGACCCAAACCTTTGTGCATTGAGAGAGACGGCGTCTCTCCGATTTAGTTCACTTAGCTTCTTTACTTGCCAGGGCCTCCAGTTCGCCAGCTGCTGTTTTTAAATCAGATCTTCAACTATTACAGCCGTACACCGCTCCCGCGACCAGTATGATGTTCTTCTTCTAAACTACTTTCCTACATGAAACCGGTTACGTTTCAAGTCTCGACCTACCACTGACTGTATGGCGTAATTCATCATTATCGAAAATGAGTGGAGGCCTAACAAAAACTTCAAAAACCACAAAAAGAAAAAAAAAAATTATAAAAAAAGAAACATGAAACAAACACTACGCGTCAGCAATAATTAATCAATATTAATTAAGGCAAAAAATAAAAAAGACCAACAACAACAAGAAACTCTAGGAATCCAAAAGAAAAGAAATGAAAACAAAAATACTGATCGTATTGAACAATGCCTGTCATAGAACGCACAGGGCGCACAGAGCCACAATCGGCCGACCGAACAATACCAACATTAATGAGACAATGCAGAGCCGAAGTTTACGGGCAACACAGAAATTAAACATGGTTTTGTTGACTGATAGGCTTAGAAATTGATTTTGGCTCTTACTTCAAAAAAGAGTAACAACAGAATTAGAGTTGAAGACAACAAAGAAGAGAGGGAATAGGAAAAAAATAATTGAAAGCTATTTTTTTTTATATAAAAAGAACAGAAAAACCAAATAAATTACATCCGGTTGGTTTAAAAAGAGTTTTTCTTTATATTGTCTAAGAAAAACTTGTGAAATTGGGGGAAAAATAAATATTTTAAGATTTTTTTCTCCAAATGTTTCGTTATACAGAACGACAGACGCAGGAATTAATGGATATCTCTGAGACGTTCGTAGGCATATATAGAATGGCTGTAACTTTGGCGATTGAGGGACAACTTTGGCGAAATAAAATGTTGACAACCCTCGTCGGGCGCCACTCAAGTTTAGATTACCAGTATATCTGTTTAGTCCGCAGAAAATTGTCACAGCTTGTCCATCTTGAGTCTAGAATATCGACTCGAAAGGACCTACAAAATTCAGCGAATTTTGAAAATTTGAAATGCTCGAAGGACCATGACAAGAAAATGAATGGAAACACTGAATTCATTACCGAAAAATATATGGTTTTTATTCCAAAGAATTTTGTTTATAGAACATCGTCGTGATATAACTTACAAAGCCAAGGCAATTTTGCAATTTCTTACCATCTCAAAGGACCATACAAAAATATATGGAAGCAATGAATTAATTTCCGAAAAATATATGGTTTTTATTCCAAAGAATTTTGTTTATAGAACATCGTCGTGATATAACCTACAAAGTCTTACCATCTCGAAGGACCATACAAAAATGGATGGACGCACTGAATTCACTCCAGAAAAATATGTTTTTTATGCCAAAGAAATATGTTTACAGAACATCGTCTTGACAGAACCAACATAATCCAGGGAATTTTGAAAATTCTAACCTCTCGAAGGACCTAAACAAACTGTAAGGACGCACTGAATTAATTCCCGAAAAATATATGGATTTATTCCAAAGAATTTTGTTTAAAGAACATCGTCTTGACAGAACCAACATAATCCTGGGAATTTTAAAAATTCTAACCTCTCGAAGGACCATAACAAAATGTATGGACGCATTTATGGAATTAATACCCGAAAAATATATGGTTTTTATTCCAAAGAATTTTGTTTACAGAACTTCGTCTTTACAGAACCTACAGAATCCAGGGAATTTTGCAATTTCTTACCATCTCGAAGGACCATAAACAAATGGAATTCACTTATGAAAAATATATGATTTTTATTCCAAAGAAATTTGTTTATAGAATACAGACTTGACAAAATCCAGGGAATTTTGCATTTTCTTATCCTCTCGAAGGACCATAAACAAATGAAATTCATTCGCGAGAAATATATGGTTATTATTCTACTTCTCATGTGGCAAAAGCAAGAAATGTAATCACATCCGTGGGCATTTTTTTTCTCTCTATCAGCGAATCAATCATAATCATATGTCCAAGCTTCTCCTCATACAGCACCAGCAACGCGATCACCGTCAGCGGCATCATGCAGAAGATCTCGTGGCTCCATTATAAAAGATCAGACCAATCGTCGATAATTTTCGGCCACCATTTATTTCCAAATGCGCATATATTTTATATAATATTCGATTTCACAAAAAAAAAAATGAAACCTCCGGGCCAATTGTCTGTTTACAGCCCTCGGGTGGTGTCATTCACATGTTGCCTGGTAGATGTCACTCTGCGGGTTTTTTTCGTTTGTTGTCGAAATCTCAGTTGATTTTTTACCATTTTTTTTTTTGTCATAATTTAGTTTTGCCTTTTTCGTCGTTTATCATTTGAGCATTTTACCTTGACATTTGTTAAGCTCATAAATGTGTCTCATTAGTTTTTTTTTTTTTTGGAATTTCTTTTCATGGAGCGATTTTGGGTTTTGTAAAAAGAAGAAAAAAAAAGATGGGTCAAGGTTAATGGAGTGGAGGCGTGGAGAGCAAAGTTCCGTGCCATTGAAAGCTTACATTTCAGTTACAAGTAATGTCTTTTGCAAGCAGTCTTACAGAAGTCTGGTCTATAGAACCATTGAAAGGGTTGAAAGATCACCTATGAAAAGGATCTATCGGAGTTCCTCGAATTTTGCTCTGCTTTGGGTTTACTTCCCAGAGGAGATAAATTTTCTGGCGCAGTCTTTTGATTCTTCTCAAAATTTGGGAGAACATTTTCACAATTTAGTGCCACTTACTTGGATGGCAGTTTCTAATTAAAAATAACTGTTTTCCATGTTATTAGGAAATTAATTCGAAATAGTTTCTTTAACAAATAAATACTACAAAGTAATAAGTAACCATTGTGGTAGGAGCACAGAGAGTGAGGCGATTGCTTGGCGATTGGGGCTCTGAACGGGATTTAAACGGGTGGGGGAAATGATGTTAATTTTTGTTTTTGCAAAATAACAAGAGAATAGCGGAACGGTTCCACATGAAGGACGGACTCAGGTTTGCTGAGAAATTAAAAAAGGTGGGGGGGGGGGGGGTTTGCTACGGGCAGAGAGAAGACTCTAGCTAGGACCATCGGAAATCAGCAGACCTCCAGTGCCAATTTAACATCTTAGCCGCAGAGCATGATGACTGAATGGCTGGTTGGCTGGCAGTCGAACGGACGGACGGACGGACAGCGGACGTCTGACTCTCTTAGCTAGTTAGCATGATGGCGTCGATGGTGTGGAAGCCACATTTATGCCAATTGTGCTGGTGCTGCTACCGCCGCCGATGCCATGTACAGAAACCGAGCACGTCTGGCTAACTGTGTGCTCGATTATGTTTATGTATTTATATACATACATACATACACATGTAAGTATGTATGCATTGGTATACATACACATGTATGGTATCATACATTTACAATACTTTTAACTTATTGATTGAATAGTTTCCGTGGCAGTTGGCAGTCGGTAATGGTAGTTGTAAGGCGTCAATGTAATAGTATGGCGTGGCATTGCAAATTATATTCCACACATACGTACAGACATATTGGATTTGTATATATATATATATATATGTATGTGAATGTACATGTACCCGGATAACAGTTGCAGACCGTCAGGCCCGGCAGCCATTGCCAGTTGCATGATGCCAAAGAAATGAGGCTTACGGTTACTTGGCTTCTTTTGGTTTTGTTAGCAAAACATTTCACTTATACATATGTACATATGTATATATATATACCATAAGTATATACATATATTTACTTATATACCACAAATATACTCAGATATCCATATATAGCGACATATATATATATATATACATGCCGGCTGTCTTATTGTTCCATTGAAACCGTCTCGTCGTCCCCGGTATTTATGAATCAGCCATTGACGCCGACCAGTACAGCCAACAACAGCAAATCTTTTTCTGCTTCTGTTTCTTTGCAAACGTGCTACAGCTGTGCTGTACAGATGGATAGCCAGGGAGAACAAAATAAAAATATGACCAGGCCATCCATCCATCCATCCAGTCAGTCATTCTTTCATATTCACCCAGCCAACCATTCAATTCGTCCATCCATCCAACGTTTATTATCATAACATCATCAAAGCCTGCTGTTAATTGAAACATATACGTATGCTGCGGCTGTCGTTGCCGTTGCTCTGGCAGCCACCGATAGTTGCGGCCGCGTCCACCGATGTCTGTGGATGCCACTGGTGTTTTGTTTTTTTCGGCCAGTATGATGGGTGTAAGTTAAAGTCCTACCATTTAATCTAATTGAGTTGTAAATACTTTCAAATCGCAGTCCATTCTAATCTAGGCCATATTCAGATGAAACGTCCTACAGTCGGCATTCATTAGCGGGAATCAAAATATAAGATCTGTCGGACTATAATTCGTTCTTGTATTCCTCTCTCATTACCTGGAATCAAAATGTAAGGTCTGTCGGATTAGAATTTGTTGTTATAGTCTTTACACATTACCGGGAATCAAAATGTAAGGTCTGTCGGACTAGAATTTGTTCTATAGTCTTTACACATTACCGGGAATCAAAATGTAAGGTCTGTCGGACCGGAATTTGTTCTTATAGTCCTCATTCATTAACTGGAATCAAAATGTAAGGTTTGTCGGACTAGAATTTGTTCTTATATTCCGCTCTCATTACCAGGAATCAAAATGTAAGGTCAGTCGGACTAGAATTTGTTCTTATATCCCGCTCTCATTACCGGGAATCAAAATGTAAGGTCTGTCGGACTAGAATTTGTTCTTATAGTCCGCTCTCATTACCGGGAATCAAAATGTAAGGTCAGTCGGACTAGAATTTGTTCTTATAGTCCTCTTTCATTACCTTGAATCAAAATGTAAGGTCTGTCGGACTAGAATTTATTGTTATAGTCCGCTCTCATTACCAGGAATCAAAATGTAAGGTCTGTCGGACTAGAATTTGTTCTTATAGTCCGCTCTCATTACCAAGAATCAAAATGTAAGGTGTAGCGGCCTGCGAATTGTTCTTATAGTCGTTGCACATTACCGGGGAAACAAAATTTTTTTAGATTTTTTATTGGGATTGTAGCAATTTCCACTGGAGCCTCTGCTACCGCATTAACATAATCGTCTCTGTTATCTGATTCTCCGAGCTACTTCTGCTATACCAGGACCAGAGCCACCGATGTTAACCTTTCATAATCAGAACCTCCACATTGAATAAACCTGTCTGAAGTCACTACCAGAGCCTCTATTATCACAATCGCCACCGTTAAAAGCTTTGCTGACTCCATCAAAGATTAGCAAAGCCTCAGAGCATCACTTTATCACCGTCGCCACTGTTAACAGCTTTGCTGATTCCACTTAATTTTTTAGAATATCAAATTCTCCTCATTTCAGAGACCCTCCACTTAGAATGCATTAAAAAAAGCTGCCTCCTTTAACATGTCTCTGTTAATATTAAAATCTGTATTAAGTTCTTATCCTATCCTCTGTTAAATTGCAATCACATGATCTGTTATTTTATTATCACACACTGTTAATGTAGACTCATGCAAACATGCTCTGTTAACTCCTTAACACACCAATTAACAGAGATTGAATATAAGTCTATTTAACTACTTAGCAAAACTTTCTCTGTAACAGCTCTGTTAACAAAAATGATTTCGGTTAGCAGAGATGACAGGTGTGATTTGTGTTAACAGAGATGACACAGGTTAACAGGAATTGATTTTTGTTAATAGACCAATCGAAGGTGATCTCTGTAAACAGAGTGAGTTCTGTTAACAGAGATGAGTGAGGTGATTTCTGTTAACAGAGATGACACAGGTTAACTTCAACTGATTTTTGTTAATAAAGATGTCGAAGGAGATCTCTGGGAACAGACATTATAGCGGTTCGATGACTGAGGTGGTTTCTGTTAACAGAGATGACAGAGGTGGTTTCTGTTAACAGAGATGACAGAGGTGGTTTCTGTTAACAGAGATGACAGAGGTTTTTTTTTTGTTAACAGAGACGACACAGGTTAACAGCAACGGATTTTTGTTAATTGAGAAGTCGAAGGTGAACTCTGTTAACAGACGCGATAGAGGTGATTTGTGTTGAAAGAGATAACAGGTTATGACATGGGGGATTTCTGTTAACATTTCTAAGGTTTTAACTAAGGTGTTTTCTGTTAACGGAGATTTGTTTTCTGTGTGTTTCTGTTAACGGAGGTTATTTCTGTTACCAGTGGCGATTTCTTCTGTTAACATAAGTATGCCGGCATTTCTGTGATTTCTGGTAAAGGATATGGTTTCCCTGTTAGCATTGGCCACTAACAGAGGTGATTGCTGTTAACTGATATGAGAGAGCTGATTTCAATTCACAGAGGTGTTTTTATTGTATTTTTAGATTGACAAGCTGGCTCTATCTGTCTTCCTTTCTTTTACCATCTGAAAAAAAATTTGATTTTTGTAACTTTGTTCGTTCACTCACTTCCCTTGCCATCCCTCGTACATATATGCATGCACATGATGATGAGCAAAAGAATTGCAGTCATTTGCTGTACTCGTTTTTATTTTTTTTTTTTTTTTGCAACATTTTGCCAACATATGCATATCACACATGAATTGATTATAACTTTATTTGTTCATTACAAACACACACACATATATACATATACATTTTCATATGGCGAGGTGTGTACGCCGTGTGTGCATGGATTTTACATATACATATGTATGTAAGCGTTGGTTTCAATTTTTAACCCAATATTGGCAATTAACACTTTGGCCATGTGCGGTGTTGTGTTGGACATGATGTATGTCATGACGTATGCACCACGGACACGTATCGACATACGTTACGTTACATTACGGATGTACGAACGTACGTACGTACATGCATCGCTGTAAGTATGTCGATGCTTACGACGTGCATGTGTTATAGTTCAAATAATCTCCTCTCAATGCTTGTGGTGTACATTTGTCTGTCCATCGTTGTGCTTCTTCTTTGCTGGAGAGCTTTTCGTTGACCCGTGGATGGAAACGACGAGCAATTGCCGTGACTTGTGATTTGTGCGTTTTTAGATTCGTCAGAGTTGAAATTTGTTACGTTTTTTTTTCATCAATTGGTTCTTTTTTTTCGGTTCTGCCTGAGCTGAACACGAAAATTCAACAGAAATGATTTCTGTTTTGTATAAATTTCAATTATGGCTTTTCTTTGACGTTTTCTTCTTCGTCTTCATCGTCGTCGTCTGCTTCTTTCTGGTGTTGAATGCCAATATCAAGTAAAACAAAAACGGCAACTGCAAATTGCAATTTTCTTGACTTGAAACGGACGGTGCGCAAAGAAGCCGCAAATAGCAACTGCTGCTGTTGTCCCACTGCGATTTTCGTTTTTATTGTGGCAATTATTGACCCACCATCGACTGACCGACCGATTCGCCAACCGACCGTCTGCCATTCAAGAAAACATTAACGCAAATTGATTTTTTCTGCTGCGTATGCGTTTTGTCTTGGTTTGTATTTTTTTTTTTTAATTAAATTAATAAAAGTTGCCCCGTTGTTGATATGTGGAAGGACGGACGACGGGGTGAATTTGTAACATGGTCTGTCGGACGTTTGTTTGGTTTTGACCTCTTAGCTTTAATTATCTTTGCAAAGGGGGTTCGGTCGGTCGGTCGCTCGCTCAGTCGTTGCATTACAATTTCAAGGCATAATTTGACAACATTTTATGTGTGATTGATTTGCTTGAATGGCCAACCAACCGATGATTTACTGCAATGTATTAACAGCTAAGTTCCTACAAAGTAATACAGAGTTTATTTTTTTTAATTGGCTCTACCAATTGTGTTTACATAAAATAGCACAAGATTTTGATATTTTTTTATGTTCAAGCTGATGCTCTTACGCAAACGCCAAGGTATGTTTGAACAACATCTATGGATAATTCCGGGGACGTAACAAAATTAGATTTTTGATATTTTTTTCACTTTATTTGGGCGTATGCTTAATATTAATTCACAAATATTGGCCAAAACACATAATAATTGCAATTATTTTTTACCAGAAAAATATTTCTTTTTTTGTCAGATTTTTAACTTTTCTAAGTTTACAGACATTTTATTTTAATCTGCTGAAGCTATCTCTGTTACTATTTACTATCAGAGCCAACGTTTTTCTTGTTAACAGCGATGATTTATGTTATACGAGATTACATGTGATTTCTGTTATTTTGGGTGATTTTTATTATTGGAGAAGACAGAGGTTTTTTTTTTCCAATAGAAGTGATCTCTATTAACAGAGATGATTCTGTTAATAGAGAAGACAAGGTGATCTCTGCTAACAGAGATGACAGAGGTAACTTTTGTTAACAGAGATGACAGAGGTGATTTTTGTCAATAGAATTGGTCTCTGTTAACAAAGGTGATTTCTATTAATAGAGAAGACAAGGTGATCTCTGTTAACAGAGATGACTGCGGTAACTTTTGTTAACAGAGATGACAGAGGTGATTTTTGTCAATAGCAGTGGTCTCTGTTAACACAGGTGATTTCTATTAACAGATGTGACTTTTGTTAACATAGATTATTTTTATTAATAGCGAAGACAAGTTAATCTCTGTTAACATAAATGACAGAGGTGATTTTTGTCAATAGAAGGTTTTTTTTTACAGATATTATACAGAGGTGATTTCTATTCATAGAAAAGACAAGGTGATCTCTGTTAACAGAGGTAACTTTTGTTAACAGATATGACAGACGTGATTTTTGTCAATAGAAATGGTCTCTGTTAACAGAGGTGATTTCTATTAACAGAGATAACACAGAGGTGATTTCTACTAACAGAGAAGGCCGAGGTGTTCTCTGTTAATGCTCAAAGTTGATATCTATTCACAGAGAAGACAAGGTAATCCCTGTTAACATAGATGACAGAGGTGATGTTTGTCAATAGAAGTGGTCTCTGTTAACAGAGGTGATTTCTATTAACAGAGATACCACAGAGGTGATTTCTATTAACAGAGAAGGCCGAGGTGATCTCTGTTAATGCTCACGACAGGGCTGATTTATATTAACAATTAAGTATTGCTTACGTTTACTATCAGTACTGTCTATACAATTTTCTTTATTATTATTATTTTTTTTATTCATAAATTTAATCAAAATTCCTCTTTCTTTTCTCTTTGCAGGTGAGTTATTGACAACAGTTTTTAGAAAAACCTAGGCGTAAGTAAACCATCTCAATTGTAGTCAAATTATAAATCGGGTAGATCGATCCCGCTTACTTGGTAAAGTTAAAACTTATTTGGGGGGAAGTTCCTTTATTAATGTAAAATAATTATTACGTTGAGCGCCAAAAATGTAGTAGAATTATTTTTCCTGCCACCTGCAAGTAGTCTGCGCGGTCTCATCGCAGTCTTCACTCTGGTGACGTGTTTGGTTTTCCTAGCCTTACCAACTGGGAGCATCCCTTCGGCGAGTTTCGTGGTCTACCATCGAAATCGCTGGGTGAGTTCTTTCGACTGGGCGTGGTGTTGCGATTTCAGTTGGGTGTTAAGAATAAAAACATATCTTTGGTCTAGAACCCAATTAAGAGATATTTGTTCTCTATTATATGATAGTCTTCTTGAAACGTTGGGCGCCAGTCAATTAATATTAAGTTTTGAAGAAATCCTTATTGTCTACATAATTGCATTTTGCTAGTACTGGCAAAAAGCTCAAAAGAAAATAGTGTATTAACTTTGGGCGCCAGAAAATACATTTTTGATTCTCAAGAGTCTGTACGAACTTCAGCTTGTCTGACCTCTAAACTGCAAGAGTGCTCCCAGGCACAGTTGGGGGTTTAGAGGGTCAAATAAAAATATTTTGTATAAGCTGCTATTGGGGTCGAACTTTGGGCGCCCGTAAATAAAATATTTGAGACTGAAGACACAATTGGGTGCTGTTTTTTGCATTAGAAAAATAAACTTTTTACGAAAATTATTATTTGTATAAAAAAAAATGTCACGTCGGGCGCCATTCATAATCTGTTTTAGGTTTCGTGTTCAATAGGTATTGAGTCTGTTTCTGGTTGAGATTCTTTGGAAAATGGGTATTTGTTGTAGCATTTGTTTCTATTAGCCAGTATTTGTTGTTACACGTTGGGCGCCAGAAAATTCATTTTGAATTTGAAGAGCTTGTCATGTGTTTAGGTGGCCCGCAATCAAGTTTTTACAAGTATAGAGACATGTATAGTTTAATTTTTTTATAAGCTGCTGTTCGGATTTAACATTGGGCGCCAATTAATGAACAATTAGAAGGCATTTCTTTTCGATTTTATTTTAAATAATTTAGTGTTCACATTAGGAACGCGAAGGTTATTCAGAATACAATAATTTGCCATTATTAGATACATTTTGGGTTCTACGTCGGGCGCCATTCTTGGCAAATGACATTCGAAGCCTAATATGTGATCATTTCTCATTCTATACAAAGTAATTTTTCTATTACGCAATAGAAAAAAACTTTCTCCTTCCTTTAATTCTTCGATCTTTGCCAAAGCCAGCAAACTTTGACTTTCGACAGGCCAGACCTTCATAAATAATGAAATTGTGGTTGTCTAATAATTTGTTTAAGCTTATTAACTAATTAATTGTTAATACCCCTCCAAAAAAAAAATAAAGATATATATTTCAAAATCGAAAAAAAAACAAATAAAACATAAATTTTCGAAAGTTATCGGTTCGATGATGATGATGGTTCGGTTCAGCAATCATAACTAATCCCGGAGATGATGTCCGGCCGTACGTTGATGTCGAAGATGTTGTTGATCATGGTGTGTGGTTGGGGTTCGCTCATGTTTAGCTTGGCTGGAAATAAAAGCGTGTAATTAACACTAATTAATCATAATTCCACAGAAATCATTATATTTGGTGATTTGGCTGTTATGATACAACAGCGCAACACCAGCCAGCCACCAGTCCCCAGCAAGCCAACTCAACATTATAAGGGAACGAGTGAATGGCAGTTACTGCCGATTCCATTATAATAATTGTTTGTTCACACATAATACCACCATCACCAGCACCGGCACCTCGACTGAAGCCGACCGAAATACTCCAACCACCGGCAAACAAACCAGAAAAGGCCTTGAACTTGTCTTCTTCAGGTTGCCAATGATGATGATTTCTGTTTGTATTAAGCGCACGGTGGAATAAAAAAAAACAAAACATAATTATCATTAGGCGGTTGAGCCAGCCAGCGAATATAAATGTACACCACTTATGTGCGTGAGTATGTGAGTAGACATCTATGGCCAGATCTAGCCATAGGCTGGAGACGCGCCGTCCCGCCACGTCCCGTCAAACAACTATGTACGTCAGTGTGTGTGTTTCAAGTGCGTATATTTTTAGATTGTTTGAATGTATGGAGGAGTTTAGAAACCAAACCGACATTTCATATTCCGGTAATGGTCTTTTGCAAGTACTACCAGCCTAATACTTATGACCGAGCATAAATACTCTAAACGAGGGTTATATGATAACTTGTGTGTTTTTCGAAGTCAGCGCAGAAAATGCTTGGCAATTGGAAAACTAGCAATGCCAGTTGTTAAATTCTTTCAGAGCGGGTGTCTTTTGAAGAGCTTGAGAACTTCAAATGTTAACGCAAGACAGAAATCTTGTTGGAATGCATTTTTTTGTTGTTACAATCTGGTAGATAATTTCATGGCATTTATTGTTTAAATATGATTTCCGGATCAGTCCAATATTTGACTACTTTTATCCCATAAATCTGTTGAGCCTCGTTGGGCGCCAATTCAATTTTGAGGTATATTGAAAAACAAAATTTCAGGGGTGCCAGAATTTTTGTTGGGTGCCAGTTGTAATACTATTTTACATATTAGTTTAAAAACTTTTTGAATGTTGTGTTAGAGCCATCTATTGCTGCGTTATTCGCCTCTCGAAACAATGTTATAGCGCAAAGTACAACACTCAATAAAAAAAGGTTTATGTTGTATGTTTGATTTAAAATTTGGGCGCCAGTGAGCCATTCGGATATTGGCCTGTTTGACAGAAATAAATGTATTTACGTTTATTTTCTTAAAAGCCAACAGTCATTTAAAATATTTTGTTTTGTGGAGTGTTAAATATGTTGGGCTACGTTGGGCGCCAATACAGAAAATGGCAGAAAATTATATTTTTTTTGAGAATTTATTTATACAACTTAGTTTTCTTTAAAAACGTTTTTTTGTACGACCCGTTGGCCGCCAGTTATTAGTTATACTTTTTCTCCAGCAAGATTTATTTTTCGAGATAAATGATCGCAAGTTTATTTCATAATAAAGAGGAAGGGATGCCGTTAATCATCAGCCAAATGGCCACCACGACCACGCTTACAGGAACGTATCCTTTTCATGAAATTTTCCATAACCAAATCGCCAAGTGGCTGTCCTATGTCCTCGATATCCTCACGAATTCTATTGTCGAGGTCTTGAATCGACGCTGGAATGTTGGCGTAGACCTTATCTTTTACGTGGCCCCAAAGGAAGAAGTCGCAAAGTGTTAAATCACAAGATCTCGTTGGCCCCAATTGTGTTCACCTCTTCTTCGAGTTTATTTTTCACAATTTACTTATTATTTCTTTAAACAATTTTTTTATTTTGTCAACCCTTAAAATATGTTTTCAAAAATTAAATTATTCAAAACTTTCGACATTTTAATCAGCTTCCAACGTTGGGCGCCAGTAAATAATTTGATTTCGTTCATATAAAAAAAAACTATCCGAACCAGCAATTAAATCGAGAGCAGTTCATCTTTTCATTTCTTAATGAAATGTAAAGGGAAATGTCCACTATAGAGTATACGTTGGGCGCCATTTTCATTAGAACAATGCTGAGTGAAATGGATTTAACATTGGTCGCCAGTTAATAAACAATAAGGAATTTACGAATTTCTTTTCTATATTATTTTAAATAATTTACAATGTCCGTAATCATTTCGTAATGAAGTGTAAAGGGATACGGGCACTATATAGTATACGTCGGGCGCCATTTTCATCACAACAATGCTAAGTGTAAAGAAACGAGCACACAATGTCTTCTCGTTAACCAATTTCAGCCCAGCAATTTTTAGTATAAATTATTTTATTTGGTGGAAAACTTACTATACGACCCTCCTACACTCCTAATAGACTCGTTTATGTGTTTATTGTTTTTTTCGTGTAATGATAATTTTTTTTTGTCTTTTACGTCATGAACAAATTTGTTTCAAGTATTTTTTTACTTTGAATTTTTTTTTTTTTTAGAAGGGGAACTATTTCGATCTTCTTTTTAGGCTTTTTTTCAAACTGAAGGGATTTAGGCAGATAGTGTTTTTTGTGTGTGTGTGTTACCACAAACAAGTAAACGCTGCGCTCTAAAAATGTTTCATAATAGTTAATAATGAGCATTTATTAATGGTTGGCCTTTTTGCTTGGAAGTTGCTTTCCCAGTTTTTTTGTTTTAGATAATTTCTGAATTTTTTGTGTAAAATATAAGCCTAAATGTTAGCCTTGATTAAAATTAATGAACCGCATAACAATTTTAAACTTTAAACTCATAGTCAGGGTCAACAACGAAACCAACAAAAAAAAAATGAGACAATTTTTTTGTAATTCGATTTTCGGGGAAAAGATTTGAAGTCTTCAAGCAGAGAATCTAGTCAAGGGATATTGAGGAAACGTATTCTAAAATCTTAATATACAGGTCGATTGACACAACTGCCAATCGCTTAGGATATCTGGCGCAGCCTTTGTAAGAAATTGAAAAAGACAACAACGAGATAAACATTCCCAATGAGTCAACATTTTGATTCAACTCATTCCTCCATTGTCTTTAGTTTTTCAACCTGGCCAAGATGACTTTGCAATCCATTGGGCTAATGATCAAAACATTTGATCATTCACAAGGTGTTTTCATGTGCCTTTTGTGAAAGACAACCTGGTAATATTTCAGTTGTTTTGGAATGAAAAAAAAAACAGGTGTAAAATTATGTTCAACAGGTAGTAAAACATGGCCCCGTAGATGCCAAGGGAGGATAACCCATACAAATGTCGACATTTGACAGCAATTAATTGTTGAAGGGGAGGTGTTTCTTTTCTTAAAAATTACACAGGAGAAAAGACATGCAATTAATGTAAAGAAGAAGACAACACACATGTGAAAGGCAATGATTGTACGAGGAGTGCTATGAAAAGTCTTAAGGGTTGAAAAGGTCGATGGTTTTTTCTCCACCTGAAGTCTTTAATGTGTTTGTGTTCTTTACCATTTGAATTATTTAAGAATGTTGAGAGGGAATAAAAATAATTTTCCAAAAAAAAAAAAATGAAACATTGGCGCCCAACGCAAATATTTGTTTGGCTCCGTGAAACTGCTCTTGGGCGGCGAAAATTTGTTTTACCATTGAAAAGTAGAAGATGATGTTTTTTTCAGTTGGCACCCAACGTGGTTTTCAGAAACTACACAAGTTTTTGCGGAAGTTTGTTTTATAGTTGGAAATATAGGCGAGTAAGGTAAATCTGATGAATTTCTTAACCAGAGAACAAGCTCCTATATTCTACAATGTGATTTTTTGAAATCGCACTTGGCAGAATGTTACTTTTGAAAGTTAATTTTAGTGATCTAAAACCAGTCAGTCAGTTTCAAGTTTTTCAATACTAGGTGAATGCCATTTTCCAGACTGAAACTAGATATTGATGAGCTATTTCTAGAGAAACTTTAATTCAGAGAATCTTTTCGTCCACAATTGTCGACCAAGGAGCACATTTTTTTTGAGTTGTCTGTTTCCGAAATGTGCAAAATTTCAGGGAAGAAACAATTGCAATAAATCGAAAAAAAAAACATTTTTCCGAAAGACAAATTACAATTCTGTCGTTTGGCGACCAACGGGAACATTTTTTGAAGGGTTTTTTCCTGTTTGGATGTGAATAATATTAAACCTCACACCGGCAATACCACTCTAAGAATTTCTTCATTAATTGTGTTTAATATCGTAAAAAAAAAAAAATATTTGTTTGTGCATCAAAAACAGGTTGCAAGGGGTTTCCAGTCCTTCTGTTTGGCCGGTTTGAGGGATAATATTTTTTATGAAATATTTTGAAAAAATTAAACACAATTATTGATAACCGCCTTGTAATGGCGGTCTTGCCTGTTAGAGGATTCAATTAAATCTAAATCCAGAGAAATATTCGATGACCGAATTCTGTGATTGAAAATCACGGTTTTAAATCACTTACAAAAGCGCCTATCTCATATAACTTCACTAAAAGTAAGAAAAAAAGACGATATACAGTTTGGAATTAAATTTATCGCTTGTTTTTATTAAAGATGGCATGAAAACATTGTTATACAATTTTTTTTTTTAGTTTTTTCTCTTCATTTTTTTACTTTTTATTTCTTTTTTTTACTTTTCTAATTTTTTTTTAAAGTTTTTTCCGTCTCCTGTAAATTTGCGAAAAATCGTGTTACGCCCTCTCTACACTAATCCGTAAACAAGTTTTTGAGCAATTGGCGCCCAACGTGCCTATTTTCTTTTTCTTTGCCAAATGATTTCTAAGTGTTTGATAGTGCAAATTGTTTGAATAAATCTAGAGAATGGTTTAGTAGATTTCCATATTTCTTATTTGGCGATCAATTTAATTTAATTAGATTTTTTTTTTTGAATAAAATCTTATGAACAATTTCAGGTATGAACAATTGGCTTATTGAAACTTCACCACCTTTCTCCGACCGTTGCTTTCAAGCTATAACAACTGGCGCCCAATGTTCACCTTTTTTTCGCTCGCTGAAAACTCATTGTCTTTTGCCAAATGTAGGTAATCTTTTATCCTACAGATATTTTAACAGTTGGCGCCCAACGTAACCATTTTTTTTACTAAGTTTGATGGTAAAAGAAATTACTATAATTTTTTTTTGGGTTTTAACAATTGGCGCCCAACGTAACCATTTTTTAACTGTTCGCGAGAACCATAATTTTTTTTTGGAGGTTTTAACAATTGGCGCCCAACGTAATCATTTTCTTTACTGGTCGCGAGACAACACAAAAATAATTTTCCAAGTTTGATGGTAAAAGAAATTACTAATTTTTGGAGGTTTTAACAATTGGCGCCCAACGTTACCATTTCTTCACTGCTCGCGAGAACCATTTCCCTGTTAGCCAAAAAATTTTCTCCATGTTTCATGGTTATATTCAACAAGTATTTTCTACTAAGCACAATTTTGAAGCTTTTTTACAATTGGCGCCCAACGTATGAAATGTAGGCTTTACTTGCAGGCATCGTATTGCCAACTCATCGACTCTGCGGTTACTCTGTGTGGTGAATAATACCAAACCACAAAAAAAACAATTTTTTTTATTGTCTCAAATTACGATAGGACTGGAATGGAGAATTTTCGCTACAATGAATATATTTTTAAAGATGCTTATTTAGGTGGCGATCTTACCGGCCATTAGGTCTACAAACCAATCTGTATTAGTAGAGTGGAGTGGACCACACAAACCCCTTCCAAGTCATACTAAGTCACTTTTTACGTTGTACGTGTTTCCCACATGATTTCAGACTAAACATCTTCTCTCAAATTTCCTATTAAGAGTAGGCGAAATCAGCAGCCATTCGCAGTCGTCCCGTTAAACGGTAGGTCCCGATCTGTGCGTTTGCAAATTATGTCAACAGCTGTTTGACTTGAGAACAATTGATTTCCATCCGTGGCCTCTGAACATGGTTTTTGAACCCGTGCGCCCTTGTTAAATATGAAAACGCCGTTAAAAGTCTAGCAAAATTGGCTAAAAATAGGACATCCGACTTGTGCTCGACGTGATTTTCACGTGTGTTGTCTGTATATTTCCTTGACTCTTGCTGTTGTTGTTTGTGTGTCGTCGCTGTCTTTCTGCCTTCTTTTATTTTTCGTAACACATTTCGCAGACTTGTTTTTGTGTTTTTTTTTTGTTGTTGGCGTTTTTGGTCTAGTCTTCATTTTTATATGCGGTGTTTTTGGCCTAAATCTGTTGGTGTTGTTTTATTTTTTCTTATTTTTTTCGTTGTATGTTTCATTTTTATTTTATTTCATTTTCGCTGGCGTTGTTGCCGCCGCCTCCTTCTTCATAAAAAGACAACAATGAAAGAGGAAAACATGTTTTTTTCTTCTTCGTTTTTCTTCTTTTTTTTCTTCTTAAAGGTCGTCTCCGTTTATTCCTCACACATTATTTTCATGTTTTTTTGTTGTTGTTGTTATTTTCAAATATTTTCCGGTACATTTTCATGTCTGTATGAGTGTAACATTTTCTGCGCCATACACATGTCTCTCCAACACCAAAACTACCCCAGCCTAGCCCCCTTCTGTTCCCCGGGCAATCATATATGAGTGCGTCGGTTGTTATTTCGTGTTTCTTTCAATTCCTGTTTTTCGCGTGATCTTACCTATATTCAGTTTGTTTTTTTCTTCGCTCCTTAATGTTGTCTTGTATATAAATATATATATTTTTTTGTTGTTGTTGAAAGAACCGGATTTTCTTGTCTGCCAAGTGGGGGATAACTGGACGGACGGACGGATTTTTTTTCTTCGTCATCTTGGGTTCTGCCTTCAGCTCTTCCAGTCGTGGCAAGACGAGTAGATGTCTTTTGTATTTTGTTACCCTTTGCATAAAGACATCCTGTATGAATATGTGAGCATGTATGAGTGGCTGTGTGTATGCCCTAGTATGTGTGAAGTAACCCAGAGGCGGCTTTCGGTTGTTCTCTGACGGCTGAAAGGCCTGCCACGTTGGGCGCCAGTGTGTGCCTTTGGCCGCAATAGAAATTATATGATTTTACCAAGGGAATTATCTATCATGTGTGATGTGCCTATCATGTTATGTTGTTCGTTGGCTCATTTTTTACTCTCCACGTTGGGCGCCAGTCTAATAGAAAATACCTGGTTTAGAAATTTTGGAAAAAGTGCGGTTGCCAATTTTTCTTTATAATTTTCTCATGTTAGTAATTTTGTGTTAGCAACTTCAAATGAAATGGTTCACGTTGGGCGCCAAATATTTTATAAGTTCCTATAACGACATATTGGGTAAAATGCTAACGACATACGTTGGACGCTAGCAGACTGACCTTATTTTTTATTATATTGCAACGACACACGTTGGGCGCCAATTATTTAATTTTGCCCTGCAAAGAAACATTGGGTTACCAACTTTAAATGAAACACTTCCATGGACGACGTTGGGCTCCGGCTGACTGATCGTAATTGATTGTTGATTGTGCGGTCAGCTAGAAGGTTACATTTCAAACGTTGGGCGCCAGTTCTAGTTCATTGATGAAATGAGCATGACATAAGCAGGCCTGGGCCTTCTTCTTCTACTAAATTTTGAAGCCTTTCATCACCGCCATTGTCCGCAGTCCTTGTTTGTATGTCTGCTTATCTTTATACACGATGGTCCTCTGTTATTATTATATTTGAATGGGATTTTTTGTCTGTAGGTTTCATCTGGCTCTTCACAATAAACCCCACTCACCATCCCATCAAACCATTAGGAAATTTGTCAGTTTATCTTTGCCGGCTGCCTCTGCCGTCTAGATTTTATTTACATGTGCCGCCTGTTCGTTCAGACAGACACAGGTTTGCGATTCTTTCTCCTACTGGCTGGGACTCGTCTATCATGTGTTCCGCAAAGCACCATCACCATCGTCTTCTACTTGTTTGGTTTCGGTTCCTTAACTGGTTACGTTGTGGCCTTTGTGTGTATGTGTGTGCGTCTTCATTTTATTGTAGTTGTTAAATTTGAGGAACACACCAGCACCGCACCAGTCGAGACAAGGAATCCAGTTTGGTTGTTAACCAAAAGCCACCGTAATTTTCAACAACTTGTAGATGCTCTTGGAGACGGAGCCAAGCACTCAGTCAGCCAGCCAGCCAGCCAGCCGGCATTCCTTTATTTGCAACGTTGTCGTCATTGGTTGTTGTCTTGGTTGTTTATACGTCCTTGAAAGATTTATTTTTATTAGATGCCATAAAACCACAATAACAACACCAAGCACACAGACCGCAAAGAACAACATAATCACATAAGAACAACAAACAAGAAACAACACCAACCGCCGCCTCGCCGTCATCATATTCCTCTTCCAGCTTCTTTTACGACTTTTCTGGATTCCCAAACCCAACTGGCGTCATCATCCTCTGAGTAACGCACCTCTTCGAACATGTGTATCTCGTCTACCTTGCAAGCCTTGGAGAGGAGGAGTCCATACATCGTCTAGTAGTAGTGATGGTTGGGGGGGAGGGGTGAGACATAGAAGAGGTACTTGTTTTAGTGTTGTTTGCGGGCATTGTTTGTTTTTCGTGTTTTCCTTTTCGGAATTTCCATTCAAACACCAAAAATTAGGTCAATTTTGACAAGACAACAAGAGACGTGTAGTAGACACTATAGGAAGGAGATGAGTAAATCTAATTAAAGACTACCGGAATGTGAAGGAATTTAAGAAATCGTGTTATTTCCTTCGATTGTTGTAACCCAGTAATAAGTTTAAGGCATCAAAGGGGATTTTTAAGGAATTTCTGTGCGGGTCCGTGGGATTTTTAAGTTTGATATAGACAATGTCTGAGCCTTTACAATATCCTTTCTAATTTAAGTCTACACTTCATTTTTTTTTTAATCAAAAATCCTTTTTCTTTTTTTCTTTACAGGTGAGTTGTTGAAAACAATTTAATAAAAAAATCAATTTAAAAATTAACACGACGTGAGTAGATGTTTATTAGATAAATAAGAAATGTGTTTATTAACTTAAGAGAACCTCAGAAATTTTAGATTTGCCAATTATCCCCTTGTTGGCTATGAGAAGCCATAGTCGTTGCA
Organism: Hydrotaea cyrtoneurina; assembly: GCA_958296145.1. NCBI lineage: Eukaryota > Metazoa > Arthropoda > Insecta > Diptera > Muscidae > Hydrotaea > Hydrotaea cyrtoneurina. The sequence continues at coordinate 52,655,923 of OY282516.1, read as the reverse complement.
CTACGTTGGGCGCCAGTGAATTTATCTTAACTTTAGTACAAGACAAAATTAATTTACTGTAGGCCAATGCTTACATAAAAATCGATTGTTTTACAATGATGACTTTACCTAGCTCTATTTTTTTATATAATAAAAAAAATAGTTGGCCCTAGGTTGGGCGCCAGCGTATCAACCAATTGGTAAAGAGTTACCATGAGACAGAGTGGGTATTAGGACACATCTAAATGTATAGGAATTTATTTATTTGAAACAAATTCCATTGATTCGCCTCCAGTAACTATTTGAATACATCACGTGGCGCGCCGTTCTAGTGTCTTCATTTCCTTACTTCTTTAAGTTGGCTCTATAATTAGGTCTTGTTTGGTCTTGGACTGCTTAATAAATGAGTTCTCCCGTTCGCAATTGTATTTGTATGTCTTCTTCCACCGAAGTCACGGTCTCTCCTTGGTCTTTCCTGTCTGTAACGCCTTTTCGTCTGGAACTTTTGGATTCATTCGACCGATACTAACACCTCTGGAGAAGGCGAGCTATAAAAATTCAACTGCCGAGCTTCACTATTCCGCCTTTCTGTCGTCTTGACGTCTGCCTGACAGTTGTTTTCGCTTCCTTTCCGATTTTGTCATAAATGTGTGTCGGACACTGGAGTGAGTATTCTTTTTAGGGGTGTAGTAACAACTTGTACTTCTGGTTGGGCGCCATTTTTTGAAATGTGCGCCACTGTTGTCGATATTGTAATCTCAAGCTTAATTTTAATGACATAGACTCGTCAGATCAGCAAATTTCCAAAAAAAAAAAAATGTTGGGCGCCATATTGTCTCTCTCCTAAAAATACCTATTAAATTTCCCTAACGTTTCGATAAAATACGCATGCTCCAGACTACCTCATGGCCTCCAGACTTAAACAAATCAGATACCTACAGCCTTATTATTTTCAAGGTATTCGAGCCGTCTGGTTTTCGTTCAGACTGAGTAAACGGCTGATGCTAGCTCCAGACCCTCTTGAAACAGTAGATCCCGGTCAGCGAGTATCCATCGCGCACAGCTCACCGATACGAGAGAAGTTCACCATCAGTTCCTTCATGGATGGCCTCCAGTCTACAAAATGGCCTCCAGTCTACAAAAGACCAACCAGTATACCACATGTTTGCTACTGTCGTCGTTTTTTCCCCGGGTCCACCAACAGTTTTGCTACTGTTCTCTCCATATTCTACACACACTTATTCTCTCCCTTCATCGTATCTTTATCGGTGAACTCCGCAAGAGGGACCCATATCTGATGTACGACATATCTATTGAATTTTCAAGGATATGTACTCCTCCACCTTCTGTTCGCCTCTTTACCTTTTCTACTGCCAGAATAGTCGCCTATCCTCATATTATACTCTCTTCGCTGCACCCCGCAGCGATGCGTTATTGGCAGCATTCTTCGCCGTATCTCAGTTTTTATTTGTGCAGGGTTCACATTACTGTATGTCTCCATCTGAACTTCATTACAAAACGTCTCCATCTGTTCACACTCAATTGTGAAGTTTTCTGAACTACCACCAGCTCATTGATACACCCTGCAGCGTTCTGTTATGGAAGAATTTGATAAGAATTTTAAATTCTTTAAAAATATTTCTATTTTTCTTTATTTTGTTGTCATTATTTTTGGCCACCACTAAACAATACGTCTTCATCTGTTTACACTCAATTGTCGCTGTTTCTGAACTACCACCTGCTGGTTGTTACACCCTGCAGCGTTGTGTTATGTGTATCATTTATTGTTAAATTCTTTAAAAATATTTCTATTTTTCTTTATTTTGTTGTCATTATTTTTGGCCACCACTAAACGATACGTCTCCAACTGTTCACAATCTGTTGTGGCTTTGTCTGAACTAAAACCTGCTGGCTGTTACACCCTGCAGCGTTGTGTTATGTGCATCATTTATTGTTAAATTCTTTAAAAATATTTCTATTTTTCTTTATTTTGTTGCCATTATTTTTGGCCACCACTGAACGATACGTCTCCATCTGTTCACAATCTGTTGTGGCTTTGTCTGAACTATCACCCGCTCGTTGTTACACCCTGCAGCGTTGTGTTATGGGCATCATTTATCGCTAAATTCTCTATAAATATTCCTATTTTTCTTTATTTTGTTGCCATTAGTTTTAAATGTCTCTATATCCCTCGCCTAAAATTAAAACTAAACGATTTTTCATTCAAGTCCGGCACAGTTGTGTTCTGGTCCCCAATATCTGGCATTCCCCATAAACAACACCCGTTTTCATATGCACTTTATAATAGTGTATCGGTGAGTGAGAGATTGAGTCGTCTACCTTAAGTCACCGTCGAATTTGAAGAAATGTTTACTCACTTCCTCTCTCTCTCTCTCTCACTACCGCAGGCCATACAAACATACACTCGCTAATAGAGTTAATTGTGCATGCTGATTTACATTATAACAAAGACTCCAAGCGTATGGGGAGAGCTCCACACGAAAGTGTGTGTGTGTGTGTGAGAGACATACCATAAGCCAGAGAGTGAGCAATGATAGTAAACTCATATACAGCCACTCTGGCAAATTAACAAATAAATACTCACACTGTTAGGAAGACTTAAAAGCAAAAGGCAGTTTGTGTGAGTGTGTGCATTGTGGTACGTGTGAGAACATGTGTGAGTGAGTAAAATCACACAATGCAGATAAAATATGAAACTTTAAATGGAAGCTAATGCGAATGTGGCAATGTGTGGGTTTTGGTGGAGCTCATGTAAGCAGCAGCAGCAGCAGCATGAGTGTGTGAACATTTTAACATTTTGAGGAAGACCAAGTTTATGTTTACACAAACACTCACACCCATACAATCGCCAATGTTGGTGCGTACATTTGTGTGCGGCGGTGTGCGGTGTGCGGTGTGTCAGTGTATGTTGGGAGTTTATTTGCACTTGTATGGTTTTACGCTGACGTACGACAATGAAGAGATTGACGACGCCAGGCACACAGACACATGTACACATGTAGTCCCATACAATGCTTACGTGCTGGCTTGCTTTGCTTTCCCAGCTGTTTGTTGACCTCAAAATCAAGTCATGGTTATGGCCAAAGTTTTAATAAAGTTATTGCAAAGTCTCAGGATGACGATGGGCGGCATAGGCAAAGAGTGGTAGGGGGGGGGGGGGGGGGGGTCGGTCGCGAAACGGAATAAATCGTCAAGATATGTACATACATATGCTTCTTTTTTTGTATTTATTTATTATTTATTTGTGGAAAAAAAAGTAATTATGTATACCCGTGTATGTTTGTTGTTGTTTTTGTTTCCCTGAAGCCGGTAAAATGTAGATAGAACAACGACAATATTTACCACAAAGACATAATCAACCTGGAGAATTATGACGAACTGCCACTGACGATTGTTGAGCTGACTACTTGTTATTTTTTTTTTTTAAATTTTTAAATTGTCATCTGCTTTATTTTAGAAGTTGCTGTTGTTGTTGTTTAATTGCCGGCATTTAGGTTGCTTGCTTCATTTCATTTCAGTTGCTGGTGACTTGAAATTTCCGTTTAATTCCTTTCAATGGTTTTGGTCTTTTTCGAGTTTCACATCTCAAGTTGTTGTCCATTGTTGGCCGTGTATTTGTGTCGTTTCATTGTAATTTTTATTTGAAAGCATTTCTATAATTCTCGGAAATTACAACACGATTTACTTGATCATAATTAACAATGAAGTCTGAAATGAAGTTGTTTTTCATTCTTTCACATCTGACAACAACAAAACGGGGGAAAAAAACAAATGCCTGAATTTAGATTTCATTTGAAAATCATGACATAAAGCCACGTCATCCGGAATGGATGAATGATTTCCCAATACTAAAGAAGAGAAAAAATACGATGTTCAGAAATTACACTAATCAACCGGGAAAAGTAACACAAAAAAGGAATTTTGGATTCTGGGATTTCAAAGAAGAATTAATTTCGTTTCGAGTGGACTTAGTTTGCTTTGTGGACGTTGACAAATATTCTTTTGATTTTTTTTTTTATAATTTGATGACAGTCTTCGATAAATGCAAAACATCCACCCTTACAAGGGTATTTGCATAATTTCACAAAAAGTACTCGGTCTTCCCTTCCATTACTTTGGGACATCCCAATCTTTTCTGGCCAACTTTTGCAACGACTCTGATGAAAGTAGTTTATATGTTGCCCATAAAACCACTAATATCCCTTGAAGCGCTTACTTGGATGGCCAATTATGGCCAACACAACCACCACCGCAGAACTTTCGACCACAAAACTCCAACGCCAGTCGTGTGTGAAGAATTATTGTTCACAATACTGGAGGAACTGAAGTGTTCTTTGGCCGTTTCATGTCGGCCATTCTTAAGATGTGCTGGTTGGTGGTGGCTTTGCATTTTTCTGGGGTTTAAACATCTGTACTAAACAAACCAAAGTTTCCATACAAAAAAAAAAAAAAAACAACAACAAATTTTTTGGGAAATATTTTGGCTTACAACGGCAACGAACAGCAGAAGAAGTTGGAATTGAAAGGAAACGTGCATTTTAATACGCTTGACTGGTTAAACAGCCATTCACTTGGTGGGAAATTTGTCTGGGAATGAAGTGGATGGATGGATGGATGATGACATTAATATAAAAAGGCAGTCATGACAAAACGTCATCCTGGTAGTCATGTGTCAGTCCGTCAGTCAAAAGCAACTGTATGCTGAATAAGTTTGAATAGAATTTTACTTGAGCCTTGTCGACAATGTCAGATGCCCTAGAAATAAAGATAGAGAGTTGCCGGGAATAAATCTATAGATGAACAGTCCAGGCAAAGACGGCTGCAGACTGATGAATGAAGAGTCAGATCAATGGTGAATGATAGACGAATGGACTGATGTAAAGCCAGACCTGTATTAGAATGGCGGAGTCAGAGGTGAATGGACTAAATGATCAATGGATCGAGGGACAAATGAATGGATCAATGACAGAACGGTCAGATTGTATCGAGGCACAGATTAATAGGATAGATGGACGAACAGATCAATGATGTCTCTTGGACTAATGGACTGGGGGACAACCAGCCATATGGAAGACCAAGAGAGAGACTAATTAATGAAAAATGATCGATCAGGAAAATTAATGAATCGGAGACAGATCAATCGATAGGCAAATGAATGGATGATAAACGAATGGAATGGGTGTACAGTAGAGCGTACCAGGTTACAAGTAAAAAAAAAAAGTTTGCCGTACACCTTCGAATATGAAGTATTATTGAAAGGTAGTTTCAAAAATTTTTTTTTTATTTTTTTATGCCGAACGTAGGGGTCGCGCTTTTACATTTTTCTATATAACTTCTGCATTTATAAACGGATTTTAAAGTGTGATACATCGATGTTTTTGTCTCGACGACACTTTTTCTGCTGGGAAAATCGACATACTTCCTTAGGAAGAGTTTCATGATTTTATGCGAGCTTTAATTTTCTGATATTAGAGTGGTACATTAGGGTAGTAGCAACTGAGATATGATGGGTAAGTACCAGAAGGGGGTGCTTGAGCTCAATGACTTCAAAGACTTCGGCCTCGTCGAGACAAAAACATCGATGTATCACACTTTAAAATCCGTTTATAAATGCAGAAGTTATATAGAAAAATGTAAAAGCGCGACCCCTACGTTCGGCATAAAAAAATAAAAATTTTTTTTTTAAACTACCTTTCAATAATACTTCATATTCGAAGGTGTACGGCAAACTTTTTTTTTGAGGTACGCCCTAGTGTACAGCCAGACCTGAGGACAGGCGGAGGATTGGACAAACATACGACCCGAAGGATGAATTACATCGAAGGACTAATGAATTGATAGATAGATAGATAGAATAGATCGAGGTACAGCAGAATGGACTGGTGCATGGTCAGATGAGTGATCGACGATCAAACTGGTGTACGGCCAGACCTATGGACAGATGATCATGGAAACGAACGGCCAGAAAGATGAATTAAATCGAAGGACTGATGAATAGATCGATGGATAGATCAATAGATCGCAGGACAAATGAATGGGAGAATAAGTGACAGCACCAAGAGGATGAATTAAATCGAAGGACTGATGAAGTGCGAGAATATGTGACTGGACAGAGGAGTGCGAGAATATGTGACTGGACCGAGAGGCAGATCGATAGACAGTTCCCTAAGCACTGATAGCAACGTGTTACAAAAAATAGATTTTTTTGTTCTGTCCTATGAACTAAATGCACATAAAAACAATTTTTATCAATTCTAAGTTTGAAGTATGAAGCTTGTAGTGGCCTGTGTGAAAGCCTTTGGACCGATTTTTAACCCCTTTTCAGTGATCCAATCGAGCTGATTTTTTGCAGGCAGACTCGTGGAAATTTCTGTATCACGACAAATTTTTTAAAACAATAGATTTTTATCAATTCTCCGATTTTCCCAAATTTTTATTTTTTTTGAAAAAAATTTTTTTTTTTCACCTTTCTTAGCATCACTTGAAGAGACTCCAAATTTCTAAACTACTTAAGCGTTACGAAAAAGAAATGTTTTTTGACTGAAACCTTAAAAAAAAAAACGATAACCATTTAAAAAAAAAAAAAAAAATTCGGAAAATCTGAGAATTGATAAAAATCTATTTTTTTTTAAAAAATTTTGACGTGATACAGACATTTCCACGAGTCTGCCTGCAAAAAATCAGCTCGATTGGATCACTGAAATAGGGTTAAAAATCGGTCCAAAGGCTTTCACACAGGCCACTACGAGCTTCATACTTCAAACTTAAAAAAAAAAAATTCTGAAAATCGCCGATACTCGTGTATTTTTATTTTTTTATCCCCTTTCCGAAAAAGTAAATTTGATTCATAGGACAGAATGTGTGTTACACGGTGTAGTCGATCAGACCTATGGTAAGATGAGGAACGGCAAGAACGATGCGAATTAAATCGCAGGACTAATAACTAGATCGCAGGACAAATTGAGTGGGGGCACCAGCTTTAAATCGCCTTCAGTTTTCTAATGACGACAGATGGAACACTCGTTCAATGATTGATTCCAGAGTAAACAGGTAGAGAGTGAGAGAGAGAGAGAGGATGGGACAAACCAACTAAGTCCAGTAAAGATTTTCAGTTCTTCGGTAAATTGTTTCAAATCTGCCAGTACTCCTCATCGTAGTGGGGTGTAGGGCATAATGACCGTCTGTCCATCTCTAGATTTCACTGACACACACATTCAACGACTGTCCCATCAACCGCCACAACCGTCTTCGTCATTAGGAAAAGGAGGGCGATTTAAACTTGGACAGTTTACCATACACGCGAATGATGAAGTCTGTGGTATTGGGATTCCAATGTTGTTTGTGTGTGTGTTTTTTTTTCGGTCCCAGATGACGACAGGCAAAAAAAAAAACAACAACAGCAGAAATAGTCTCTTAACATAACCAAGCTTGTGTTTTTCCCTCCATGGACAATCTGAACAGTTGGGGCCACCAGTGCAGCCGGGGACAAGTGATGGATCGAAACTACTGTTGACCACAGTGATGGTGTGGTGACGTTTTTTTGGAACGCCTGTGTATGAGTGTGTGTGTGTATGTTGGGTCAGTCAGGCGACCATGTCAGAGTATTTTCAAAGTTTTGTGTAAGGGCTTTGTTCGTATAATCCCCATTGATTGTTTCATGGGGTATGCATAATTTTTTCCTCTCCCCTCTCTCTTTCTCTTTCTATCAGTCTGCATTGTCTTATGCCATTGGTTTCGTTTGTTGTTGTTGTTTTTTGGTTAATTTGGCATTTTTATGGTTTCATACCTTGGTCGATTTCTAAACTAACATCGCTCCCCCTCCACGGCCGTTTCCCCTCAAATCATAGCCAACCACATCAGGCCACACGGGTAACCCAACAAATAACCGCATCCCCACACACACAAACACACACAGATCCCTTTAAGATGACCCTTTCTACTTAGGCGGCCATTGTTTGTCTGCTTCTGCTCGAAAATGGGGGCCCTGGCAAGGCAAGAATTATTTTTAAAAAATATTTTGTTGTACAGAAGAAATAAAAATACTTGAATTCTCTACAAATACTCTGGGTATTTATATGGAGTTGTACACATTGTTGTATGAGTATGTCTTTGTTGTTGTATACATGCCAATATTTGTGTATAAGGTTTGTTGTTATTTACTTTTCATCTTAAATACTCCATCCTTCGGTTCATACCTTTGGTCTTGTGCGGCCTTCTAGAAAAAACAAAATATCATATTTCCTTAAAAAAGAAAATTGTATGCAGACAAATTTACATAATTTGGGTTATAAAAATCCCATTGGATTTATTGATTTGTGTCTTAGTTTGCGTATTTTTTTTCGTCCTTTAAGAAAATGGAAAAGGGTTTCTTTACGGTTGGTTTCGCCCCGTAAGACTCTATTTAGGCAAAAAAAAAAAAGCCTGCAACGCCTCAATCAAGGGTATTTACTTTAAAAGGGGATTTTAAATTTTAATAGAAAAACAAAACTTTAACACCCCCTTTAAATTTTGACCAATTTGTTAGTCTCCTTTTTTAGCGGATACCTTGGCAAAGAATATCTCGCATAATTGAAGAAAATCTATAAATAAATACCAACGTTATGGCATGTTTTAGAATTTAATTGTGGAAAACTTTACGTATACTTACTCAGTAGAATCCATTAATATTAAGCATACGCCTCGAAAGATATTTAATTGAATACAACAGTAGAGAACATAATTGATCATATGTAAAGCATGTATCATAAGATTATCTTCAAAATTGCGTTGTCTTCTTTGCCAGGCTGAAAGGAGGCGAACAAAAAAGAATTAAATTTATGGGGAAACAATTTGTATACCAATAAAAATAGAGCTTGGCGTGCGGGAAACTCTATGGACAACATATGGACAATTTTTCTAGCGATTAGCAAAAATCGAAACGGAACATCGCAGCGTTGGCAACTGTGGGAAATACATGAAATATGAAACGTCTCTTTGAATGTTGAAGAGCGTCGAGAGGGCAACTTGCGGGAGAGCATCTGTTCTCTGACGAACACCGAATTGTATTACTTGCATTTGGTATCTTCGGTAGACCTACGGATCTATGTTACCGCCTGCCCTCAATCGTTACCGACAATGACATTTTGCTGAACGGCCTGAATGTGGTTGTCACTTCAAATCTAATCGCTCAAAAGAAACCATGTCATATTTTTTTTTAGATGAACTGTTTTCAACTCTTAGAATTCATTCGTGTTGTGTCTGGTCTCCGCCGTTTTCTCACGTTGCATTAGAACAGTTGAAAAAGGTTTTTCTGTGACCCCGTTGGGCGCCAATTAAAATCCACAACACATTAGTTGCCTTGCCCCAGGTTGCGCTCGTATTCCAAATTAATAACTGGTCAAGGGTATCGTTGAGTTGGTGAAACCCAAAACTGCATTGCTTTTCAGCTAGCCCGTTGGGCGCCACTTAAAATCCACAAATTTGGCTTCGTTTTCAGGAATTAATAACCGGTCAGTCGAATTATTGGATTTCCAAAATATATGGCCATATGGCTGTGAGCCACGTCGGGCGCCAATTTAATTTCTTCAATTAGATTTTAATTTTTTAAAATTATGTGGCGGTAACGCATGTGGCTCCACGCACAGCATACGTTTCCCAGCGCAAAGCTACGATCGTATTGCAATATCTGGTCAAGTTTATCGTTGACTTACGTTGGGCGCCACATCAAATTCCTATAATACACACACCTGCCATTCCTGAACTTTAGCTGTGGCTCCCACATTCACGTAGGAATATTTGTCATGGCATGATCACATCTGATCTCCAGAATCGGGAATTATTTGCTAATTAGGATTTCCTTGTAATTTTGTATTTTGTATAAGCTAAACGAATGCATCCTGTTAATTGTCAATTCTATTTCCGTTCTGGTAAAGTGCAAAACTGGTTTTTGACATTCCCACATTTTCATTTACCATGAAAATGTGTGCAAATCTTTGCTACCTCGCAGTTTTCCTTCTGTCCCCAGAGAAATGTTGCGCAGTCCGTGTTGATCTCCTAATAAAAATCACATCTAATGTGAAAAGTCTTATTTACAACATCCTTCCGCATCCTGCTTCCTTTCGCTACGGCAGTCTGGCCGGGCCCCTAATGCTTCTTGCAAAAAAGCTTTCGAATTTCAACGTAAGAATAGCAAGTAAAAATGGTCTGGACTTGGTTGGTTATAAAAAGAAAAACCCGTAAAAAGACGAGGGGAAAGAAAATTGTGTCCAGAGAACAGTAAAAGAGGGGGAGGTTTGGAAGGGGGTTTGGTAGGAGGGGAGAAGTATGCACATGCTTTATTACTTACATACGAAGTCGTCGTACCTAATAGTGGATACACGCGGAAAATTCTCATCATCGTCTCTCTCTCTCTCCCCCTCTCTCTTGGTCTGTCGGCCTGCTGCTACTTCTTCTCCTGGCTTTACATTCTATTTCAGAACGTCGTCGCCGTTGTCGTCAATGGTGTGTTGTGTTGCTGCCGGTGCGTATATGTTTTGGATTTGTGTATGTTTTATATGTGACGTGTTTTTTTTTTTCTTTGCTTTTTTCGTTCGTTTTCTTTACATAATTTTTTTTTTTTGTTCATTGTATTTTCTTTAAGCATCTTCTTGTGTTCGGCGAATTCAGGCAATTCACCCACATTTACGAGACTGCGACGACGACGTCTATGGAGTTTCAGTCTGGCTGATGTGTGTGTGTGTGTTTTTTTTTTATTAATATTTTATTTGGAATTCATTCTTGATTCTTTGGAAAATATTACTTTTACTTTTATTTTCGCCGTCTTTCGTCTTACCTCTATTATCATTGTTGTCTTTTTGTCTGTGCCCCCTTTCTTTTCTTCCTTCCTTACGTCATTAAATGTGTGTTTACGCGGTTGTTGGCTTTTTTTTTTTTTTTTTTGGTGTTTACTTTTTTTTTTATAAAAATGTTCCTGTTTTTTCTTCTCTTCTTTTCTGTGTGTGTGTGTGTGTTATTTTTATGTTGAAGTTGTTTCCCCCGATTTTGTTTTGTTCCCGGTCTTTATTGTGCCATATTATGTTTTGTTCTTGAAATTCTACGATTTTTGTTTATTTTGTTTTTATTATTATTTCTTGTTTTTTTTTTCGCAGATTTCCTCTTGGTTGGTTTTTTTTTTTTGATTTTGTTCCGTTTTTTTTATTATTCTCGTCTGCTTTTCATTATTTGCCGTAAAGATGTTCTATTTTTATAATCAAATGAAATTCGACATTGACATACATTTTGTCGTTTTTCTTTGATGTGTCTTTTATCGCTTGGCATGGTGAATACGAAAAAAATGTTCAACGATGCGAAATTTTTGTTAAAGAATTTAAAGAATTGCACCTGACGTTGTGGTTATTTGTAGAAAGAATTTGATTTGATTCGAATATTTGAAATATGTTTAATATGTATGAACAAATTAATGAGGTTGGACCCAGTCGTCTCGTCCCCGATGATAGGACGTGTAGGTGGACCATTATGTGTACTGGAATTTGTCTGGCGCCCAACGTGGCTCAAAGCCAGAGTGTGATTACGCTTTACATGAAAATGCCTGCACCAATTGTTAAGTGTACAAACGCAAGACAACATATGTCTTGTGGAATTTATGTGGCGCCCAACGTGGATCGCGGGACTTAGGTAAAACCCCATCGATACCCTGTTGACTAGTTATTAAGTTTGAAGGTGAAATTTACTTTGCGCAAGCGTATTGTGGAATTTAAGTGAAAACGAACATAAAATGTTGTGGAATTTGTCTGGCGCCCAACGTGTTGTGGTGAAAAAATCATGTCTTAGGCCCAGGCCAGCATATTCGGTTACATGAAAGTGAGAGACATTTTATGAAAATTATGTGGCGCCCAATGTGGAGTACGGCTCCTACTGAAATTTTCACTTTCGTATGACTCCACGTTGGGCGCCAAAGGTTGAGGTAACTGAAAAACCGGAGAAATTTTCCAAAAAAAAACCCAAACAACCTTCATAATTCTTAGTTGCGAACAAATGCCTTACAACAGAACACTTTTGTATGACTCCACGTTGGATGGCAAATGTTAAAGCCCCTTTAACCCTTTCCTTTTTTGTTTGACATGGCAAACATCATATGAATTGTCGAATATATTCGACAAATCCACGGAAAGGGTTAAACGGAGTTAATATTTCGTTGAGCAACTTTCCAAGCCATTATCGTAAAACAAAAATTGACCAAGGGAAAACTGTAAATTGCCAATCATTTGACATGACTCATTATTTTATGCTTCCCACGAATACATGCCGTAAGGTATTTGTCATTATATTATAATTGCCATAATATTGGTAATGACGTCATTAAGATTTCGCTGACTTTGGGTTTTTTTCTTTTCTTTTTCAACCCCAAAGCCTCACTAAATCATACTCATCTAGAACAAATTGTAATCGCCATCTTATAATCTGTACATTTATAATTTCTTGGCGTATTTTTGATTGCTCTTCTTTCTGGGTATCATTTTTTTTAAACCAATTTAATGCCAAAGCGTCGGAAAAAACAGCAGACGATTACTTTTAAACAAATATCTCAAAACGAATTGGTTGTGCTTGGTTGGTTGTTATAACTATTTCCAATTCATGGTTTGCTAATTTATTACGTAAATATGGACAATATTTAAAAAGAAGAAGAAGAAAAAAGTAAATAAATACCTACCGACAACGTCCGACCGAATGATATGTAGTGTCCGTCGGGCCATCCGACTATCTGGCCATCCGTCCGTTCTGTTGGCTGTCTCTGCTTGTTATGTGTTATATACATTTCTAGTTATATATTCAGTATATGAGGTCTTATATAGATGTATATAGACACAATACAGGGTCTTCAATGTACGGATGATGGCATGTCAAAGCATTGATGACACAGAGCAATTTAAATGCCACAGCGCAAGCTGTGTTTCAAAATGTTGATGTTCTTAGTTTTTAATTTTTTGTTAATTCTGCCACATACCACATAAGCTATCCTGCGCAAAGCTAAGCTATTATTCCCACATCTGAAGTTTAAATGGAATCTAGAGTTTCAAAATAATATTCACTTTGTTAATATGGCGCCCAACGTGGTACTTTGGGAGTTTAAGTGATCTGCCAGAGGAATACAGTTTAAAACGTTGCCTTTGTCCTGTACATTTTTTTTTTTTAGGCGACGTTAAATGCTTATTAAATCTCATGTTTGAATTGGTCCCAGGTGGCCAGTCCCAGCCGGCTGGATAGTGAGTGCGCTTATCAAATAAAAAATCGACATATGACATTTCTACCTCCAAAGTTTCTCAGTAAATGTATGTATCCTTTCGGAACCACCTCTAACCTGTAGGTCCCAATAAGTGAATATACAGCTCACCGATATGAAAAGTTTTCCCATATACTTCTTCACGGCATGATAAGGGAAACAAGTTGGGCGCCAAATTTCGAGAATTACACAGGATTCATGTTCAGCGGCCGAATAATAGAAATCTTTCATTCATATCCACCTTCGTTGAGAATAAGTACAATTGGATTAAGAAAGCTAGAGGGTTTGTGGTTTGCATTAGCTGCAATCCTCATATTGGGAATGGGAGTTTTATATGATTATCAGCGTTGATCGACTATGGTGAGCCATCGCACAAGGGCTAACTACGATGTGGCTACAATCTTCTGCCTTCCAAGTGTACCAAGTAAACCTGGTACGCCTGAGAAGCCAACTCGCTGTGTTGCTGACTGACTCTTCTCTTTATTAGAAGTCGAGGTCTACCCAAAACCACTACTAATGCTACTCGCAGCACCCATGTCGGATTACAACCCCACGCTGAGATTTAGGTGGTAAATCACAGCCAAACCACAAAATTTCCCGAAGTTCCGTTTACAGTTTATCACAGTATTTTGTAATGTCCGATAGTTTTCACAGATGAACATTCTGTTTGTCAGAAGACTGTTGGGCGCCACTTTTTTCTAAATTCACATGCAATCACCTCTCTCTCTCTCTTCGGTTAAGGTGGAATTGTAGGAGGAATCCCATTTGCGTAGCTTGACAGATGCCAGAGGTTATGGCACAAGATTGTTAATTTTAGCATCGCCTGACTGGGTTCTACGTTGGGCGCCAAAAACAAAAGGTTTATCCGTGTGCTATGTGGAAGAGGTGACAATGTTGCGATGTGCGATTTTTTTTCGCCTTTGTAGTAACTGTGATACTGTAAAGGAGATTTCATGAATTCTCTCCTCATTGTATATCTTGTCACTCTTATTGTGTCGCCCTGTATGCATGACCAAATACACAAATCCAACTGAAATTCATTAGTATGCTAAAGCTGAAGTATTTTTTTTTGCTGGCTAGCGCTTGTTGTTGTTGCTGCTGGTGGTGGTGGTGCTGTTTCTCAGCGCGCTAATATGTTATATGCTGTAAATAACAAAATTATAATGAACTCTCGAAAAAAAGCAACAACAACAAACACCGACGACTACATACCACTCGAGCTGAAAGCCATCCACAAAATAAAAAGTTCAATAAACTTTTCCAAACACCACAACACCACACGATAAAGCATTTGTATCACTTCATCATATGTACGTACATGGACGGACGGACGGACGGACAAATGGACAGAGACCCACCGACCGACAGACAGATGACGACGATTCGTTGGTGTTTTTTTTTTCTTCTTTTCTTGAAGTGTTACTGATTTCTGCGAATACTTGGCAAATTTCACTGCCTCCTAACTCCCTCCCCCACCACTCTCCACTGACTATTGGAACACAACATAGTTGTGAATTTAATGAATTGTTTTTTGTTTTGGAGGTGATGTTGGCCAAAAGCAAATTCAATATCTTTTTCTTTCTATTCCACTTGGAAAACCGCACATAAAAGACGAAGAAGAAGAAGAAAAAAAAAGAACAACAACCACGACAACGACAAAACCAATTACGCCACATATTTAACTATTGAACTTTTAAACTTAATCACTTTAACCATAAACTCGGTGGGAACTTTGTGCGAATTTTTTTTTTGTTGCTGTTGCGGTTGTACGTACAGTGAAAAGTTTCCCCGGCTGCCCGACTGCAAGGAAGGAAGATAATCGGATGGACTCACGGATAGGGTTTAGGTTAAAAGTTGATACATCATTAATTTACAATAGAGATTAATTTAACAGCGCACCATTTAACGTCACAGATGAAGACGAAGCGTACAAAATAAGGGGGAGGGGGGTGAGCGGAAATTTTGCAAATTAATACTAATTTGTGAAACAATTTCACAATAATTATTTCAGCTGTGTGTGGGGGGGAGCAGAGGTAGTACCACTTTTATGCACACTACATGTGTAGTGGTGTCTGTGGTTACAAATTGTAGCAAATTCGTTGCAGCACATTGAGTTATGTCAATGTGGATATGCTTTGGCGACGAGAGATGTGGACCCTGGGCCAGCAAAGTGATCCTTCTACCATGATCCTTATTCGACCAGCGAAGTGGTCGAATAAGTGGTTCGACGAGAGAAGTGGTCGTTCGACCAGAGAAGTGGTTCTTCGACCATAAAACTAATTATTCGACCAGAAAAGTAGTCGTTCGACCAGAGAAGTGGTCGTTCGACCAGAGAAGTGGTTCTTCGACCATATAAGTGGTCCTTCGACCAGAGAAGTAGTTCTTCGACCATAAAACTAATTATTCGACCATATAAGTGGTCCTTCGACGATAGAAGTGGTCGTTCGACCAGAGAAGTTGTTCTTCGACCATAAAACTGATTATTCGACCATATAAGTGGTCCTTCGACGATAGAAGCGATTATTTGACCAGCGAAGTGGTCGAATAACTGGTCCCTCGGCCAGCAAAGTGGTCCTTCGACCATATAAGTGGTCCTTCGACGATAGAAGTGGTCGTTCGACCAGAGAAGTTGTTCTTCGACCATAAAACTGATTATTCGACCATATAAGTGGTCCTTCGACCAGAGAAGTGGGTCTTCGACCATAAAACTGATTATTCGACCATATAAGTGGTCCTTCGACGATGGAAGTGGTCCTTCGACCAGAGAAGTAGTTCTTCGACCATAAAACTGATTATTCGACCAGCAAAGTGGTCCGTCGACCAGAAAAGTTGACCTTTGAACAGCAAAGTGGTCCGTCGACTTGCGAAGTGGTGCGCCAAACAGAGATGTAGTCGACTAGCGATGTGACCTCTCGGCCAGAAAATTGGTCCTTCGACCATCGAAGATGTCAATCGTTCCTTTGTCCAGTTTTTCGCAGTTTTCCCTCGACCATAGAAGTGGTCCTTCGACCATAGAAGTGGTTCTTCGACCAGCGAAATGGTCCGTCCAACAGAGAGGTGTTCCTGCGACCAGTGACTCTGGACCCGCAAAGTGCAATCTATGCCAGAAAAGTGGTCCTTCGACCAGCGAATCCGTCAGTGAAGTGGCCCTTCAATCAGCAAAGTAGTCCTTTTGACCAGCGAAGTGCTCCTTCGACCGTATTTGAACAATTAACCAACAATTAGTATTTTTTGTATGTACCAGAATTTCTAAACGGTATGAGGAATTCCCGAAACTTTGATTTTGTGATTTTTCTGCGGTTTTTCAACTTTGTACTATTTTTCTGGCGCCCTACTTGTTTATTTTTTGTTTTGTTTTAAAAGTCTCTCAGTGATTTCTTTCATCAAACAAATTAGCAGTTTTACAAGCTCCCAGAAATAATTTGTTTTATGGCGCCCAACATTTTTTTTTTTCATATTCTCCGCTATTGATGAAAACCCATAATAGTTTTTCGTACCAAAAAAAGAAATATTCGCGGATTTTTTACAAAAAACAAATTTTTCTCTGTACGTCGGGCTCCACATGATTTGTTGTTTAGCTTATTTGACAAGACATTCGAGATTTATTTTGGGCGCCATTATGTAAAATGTTTTGCAGTCCTTGGGTTTTTAACATCTGCTTAAGCATTTTTAAATTCCATTCGATGCTCCGTTTGGGGATACATTTTTAGGGCTCTGATTACGCCTGCCATCCTCAGTCTTATCTCCTTTCCTGTGACTGTAATATCTGGCCCAGCCAGATGTTTATCCTTGTTGCTGTGTGCACACCAATGGTGTTTTGAATTCTCATCCGAAATTCGTTTTTTTTTGTCATATAATATCATTAATTCTTCTTTTTTTTCCCAAATTAAAATATGTAAATTAAACATTAAAATCCATTATTTGCTAAATACACACCCGTTGGTCGTTCGTGGCATGAATGGCGGCCTGGTGCGTGCTGGCTGGCATTTTTGTTCGTCTTCATTTTTAAATCATAAATAAACATTCTCTTACAACGATTTCAATTCCAGTCGTCGTACTATATATATATATCTGTATATCTGTAATACTTGTGCATGCATATCTCCGAATATTTTTTCCTCCCCGAAAAAGTCAAAGTCCTATGATAATCCAAAAAGAAAAAAACTGAAAAAAAATCATTTAAAATTCATATCATGTCATGATGACGGTGTGCACATACACCGAACCACCACCACCATTACCATCGACTGCGAGCCACACTCACCACCCCACCACCGTAAGCCGAGAAGACCTACCTACTCTTCTCTACATTCGTTCCATGACAAGAAAAAATAAATAAAGTTTCAATACTTTTTTTTTTTTTTTTATTTTGCTACGGATTTATGTCTTTTAATCTTAAGAATTTTCAGTGGCAAAAATAAAACCGTAGAAGTCCGTTCGTTCATTCATTCACTCAGTCGTTGTTCTCTCCGTTTCACTCATTCCACTCGCCGTCGGATTTGCGTGTGTCACATTAAATTAAAATAATTACATGAAAATTGCATTTTTCTTTCAGTTTATTTTTTTTTTTTTCAGGCTGTGCATTGAAAAATTACAATATTCTGTTGGTTGTTGAGTTCAGAGGATTTCTTTTTCACATTCTCGAGGCTAAAATGTGTTGTGGTTCTTTCGTTAGCTTTGTCTTTTTCTATTTGTTCTCACCTTATGTCATGGGGTGTGGTGGCGGTGGGGGGGATAAATGCTCGTAAAGTAGAGATGCTTCCGTTCTATAGGGGACGGAAGGGAAGTAGTTTTTTTTATTTATTTATTTTGGAATGACTGAAGATGAAGTATTTTTTTGGATGGAAAGCCTACCGCGGCGCTTCCAACAGATATATGTTTAACCAGTCCATACATTTAGTATTTGATCGTTTGACCATCATCTGATGTCTATCGTCTGTAGTGTAACACCAATGTAACACCAGACAGAAGCACAGACTCTTGTCTTTCTTTCATTTAAATAGGGACACATTTACTATTTGGTCCTTCGATCATCATCACTGACCACACGCTAAATATTTGTTCCTTCGATCATCATCACTGATCATATGTTTATTATTTGGTCTTTTGGCCAACGTCGCCGATCTTCTTAGATCACATCACCGCTCACACATTCACTATTTGGTCCTTCGATCATCATCACTGACTTAATCACTTAATATTTGGTCACTGATCTTCTAAGATTACACATTTACTATTTGGTCCTCCGACCACCATCACTGACCGTCTAAGATCTTGATGAAGTCGTCCCACGCTTTTATTTGGTCCTTCGACCAACATCTGTGATCTTCTAAGATCATGGTAAAGCTCCATTAGATCATCATCTTACTGAGTCATCCTCTTAGAGTCAGGACGATAGCCTATGTTGCTAGTGCCCATATATTTTTAGTTTATTATAATTTGTTATTGTAATAAATATATAAATAAATAAATAATCATAGATGTATATTTTATCAGGCGAAAGTAAGGACAAGATGTGGTTTATTTCAAAGTCGGCACATTAAGTATTTGGTTCTTCCTAACCACAATTAAACTCCCATGCATTTCTCCTCTCAGTTATGTAGTGAAACAATAATCATAAAGTTACATGCAAATCCTTAGAGCATTTAAGTAGTTAATAAGGCCAAATGACGAGTAGGAAGAGACTCATTCAGTTGGAGGCAGGTCTAGTATTTGGTCCTTCGACCATTTTCAATGATTTTAGGATAACTACAGTTAAAGTTGACCACAGTTTCATATGGCAGGGATATATTTTTGACCAAGCTAACAACCAGCAGTCGTTCTTTCAGATACTGCTAGTTTTTTGGTCCTTCGATCATCATCAGAGATCGTAATGTAACTACAATAAAGGTTTTGCACAGTTTCGTGCAGCGGATATTTCTTGTAGCAGGTCAACTAACTTTCAAGTCGGTTATTCAGGCACCGCTTCAGTTAGCAGATGGTCCTTCGGCCATCAACATGGAGATAGTTAATAATCCGTGCAGGCAGATTGATGGACTTATTGATGGGATCATCGAAGTAACAAGAGAGTCTCTAAACTGGTTGGAAGAATCAGAAAATGGTCCTTCGACAGTCATTTAAAAAACAGTTTGTTACACATTGTCAGTCTCATTTGTCATTCTGAAGTCTTAAATCAATATTTTGAATAACTTTTCAAAAGTAAACTTGCTGATGATTACTTTACAGATGTGGAAACTTTTGGTCCTTCGGGCATTATAATAACCAAAGACGACCACGATTAATACTATTAAAAAAAACAAACATCATAATCACCCTATTACGCAAGGAAAGGGAATTTTCGGGGAAACACAGAAAAAAATTAACACATATGATTAATGACTTTTTTGTTGTTTTGTTTTTAACAATTAATTCAAAGGGTCGTTCAATCCCGCATTGACAGGCAAGTTGTTCATTTGTAATTGCTAGGGCATACAGCTACCGTCACAGCCCCGGTTTCATTTTCTCTCCAAGCTGACAACTATTACAACATTTTGATTACACAAATCACAATTTTATGGCTTTAAGCAATTTCTTCTTGGTTTCTTTCTTCTTCTGGTCAATAGTCAACACAAAAAAAAACCAAACCCAGACAAACTGCTTAAATGACATTTTTCTCACCAGTCTTCTTCGGTGGGTTTCTTTCTAATTTCTGTTAAAGTTAAAGCTTTTTTCTGTTTCCGTCGTCTTTTTTTTTTTTTTTTTTTGTTTGACTTTGTTGAAATTTTTTCATAATTGGTTCAAACCCTCTGGTGAAACCATGATCTCATTTCAATATTTCTGTGAACCTTCGACGCAGACCAACGAAGAGCTAAAAAAAAATCGATATCATTAAGAAAATATTTATTTTTTTTTAATATTAATTATATATTATTAACATACACACAAAGTCACTATAGATATTTGCATACCTATTGTGTATACTTGACATTTATTTTCTTTCTGTCTGTGTCTGCATTTTTACTAATTTACAAAAATATTTTCTCTTCTGTCTCTTTGCAGGTAAATTTTGTATTCAAACAAGAAAAAAAACCAGCAAAAACAAAAAATTTGCTTAAAATTAACATAATTTTGGCTAATAGTTCATTACACTACACACACACACACACTCGGCGGTGTGTGTGTCTGTTATCATCGTCATCATCAGTGGCTAATAAAAAAAAAAAAACGGCAATAAAAGCATTTAAATATTTATTGGCCAAAAGAAAAGGTAAAAGTTGTCTTTAAGCATCCATTGTTGTTCCAACCGAGAGCGCCACACAAATAAAGTTGGTATATTTATGGTTTGACTCATATATGTTCTATTTTATTTGTTTGCAACAAAGGGAAATCAGAAATATGTAGAAAACATTTAAACGAAAAGCTCATGAACAACAACAGCTGAGTTTTCACCAAAACTGATGGCATTGAAATTAAAATGAATTGTATTAAATGGATAAACAAAACGCTAAAAGCCGAGCTAAGCTTTTATTGATTGAGCTTGAGAGCTTTTATAATATACATTAAAGGGAATTAAGATGCATATATCTGCATTTAATAAAATCACAAAAATAACCTTTAAGTTTCACGAAATAACTTCGAAAGCTTTGAGGAAGGGCATCATTTGCTTTTATTTTGTAAGGATTTAAAAACAAGTGTATATGCTTTACGTTTCAAAATACTTACATAAAATCTAACAAAATATTAAAAAAAAAACATATATTTCGAAAGCTCCTTAGGCGATTTCGATGATAACTTCATTTAAAACATTTGTGAACTGTTCAAAAATAAACTCTTCCAAGACCCAGTTTTTATTTTTATTACTTTTTTAGAATTTAATGAGTTATTAATATAAAAGCTTTGTGGCCGGCCGGCTCACAAAAGATAATTTCCCAGAACAAGTATTCAAATGAGACATTAATTATAAAGAAAAACCCTGTAGTTTTATCAGTTTTAGAGCTTTTTTGAGAGTGTTTAATAATTTTCATTCATTTCGCATTTTATTCAAAAAACATTGTGACCAGTTCGAAAAGAAATTCTTGCAAACCCAAGATTTCATTTTTTTTTTTTTAGAATTTATTAAGTAAGTAATATATAAGCTTACCAAAATAGGTAATTTCCGACGAAAAGATTTTTTAAATTAATCGTTATTACCTTAGCATTCCAATGAGACATTTTTAGAAAACAAAAAAAAAATTCCCTATAATTTTTATCAGTGTCATAAAGCTCTGAAAGCTTTTCCTAAAAATGTTTAATCATTTTCATTAATTTATCGTTTCCTTACAAACTTTGTGACCTGTTCAACAATAAACTCTTCGAAAATCCAGTATTTTAGAATTCAATGACAACTTAATATAAAAGCTTTGTGGCCGGCAGGTTCAAAATAGATAATATCCGACAATCGTTATTGTCATAGTATTTCAATCTAGGCCTTGTTACAAAAAAGGCCCTGTATTTTTATAAAGCTTTCTGAGCTTTTATAAGATGTAGAAAGCTTTGATTAGTTTTATAAAACGTTTAAACCTTGTATACGTTTTAAAAAGTTCGGAGAGCTTTTACCAGTTAATGGAGCTTTGAGAGCTTTTACTAAAAATGTTTAATACTTTTCATGCATTCCAAAACAATGCTCTTCAGAATAGCATCATTTCAATAAAACTTTCCAATGAAAAGCTCCTTAGTATTTAGTATTATGACATAAAAAAAATGTGTAAATCAACATTTCCATTTTTCGAGTCTGTTTAAAAACTAAATTCAAATTTTGTAATATTTTTGAGCCAAAATGAGGTTTTCACATAGTTCCCACATTTCTCTCGCCAAATGTTGTCTAGCCTCAAAAAGTTCATGTTTTAGGTTTATTATGAATTTAAACTTGCTGTGATACTTTTCTCTGACATAGGAGACAACAACAACTGTTACTGTTCGTTTATATTTTCTTAAAAGGAAGAGAAATGCATTTGTTTTTTTTTTTTTTTTAGAAAAAGTAACCAAGACAACATTAATTAAAATCAATAATTAATCTTGCTGGAAACACAAAAAGGAATAAAAAATGTTACAAGAAAATTTCGAGGAGAAAAAGAAAACTTTAACGAAAAAAAACTTTTGAAAAGGGTCATTTATTTACCCTCCGAATACCCGCGGGATGCGGAGACATTTTTCCCAATCCTATGCATACATACATACAAATTAATTTAAAACAAAAAGCTCTCCTTAGTCCAGGGGAGAAAAAGAAAAATTATGATGAAAAACTTAAAAAAAAACACACACACAAATTGAGAAGAACACAATAGGGAGCCTTCGACTTTGAGGAGGTGTTGAGGGGGGAGAGAGAGGTTTTTTGTGAAAATTGCAGAAGAGTGATTTGAAGTCTGGCCAGGAGTCTTTTTTTGTATTTAAATACAAGAGTTTTCATTTCATTATGTTTAGCAAAGAAAAAAATATCCTTTCTTCTTGAATTACGGTATACATATTTTCCAAGTAACTGAAATAGAGAAGAAGAAAAAAAAAATGGAAACATGGGCAAGAAAAAAAAATATATATGAAAAATGGCAAAAATTCCAGAGGAAGAAAGAACAAACAAGCTTCAAATGTTGGCAACTGTTGTTTGATAGTCATTCATTCAGTCAGCCAAGCCGGCAGTCGGTGTGTTTGACTGGACAGTTTGCCTGCAAACTCGAACCGAGCAACTGTTCGATTTGTTGTTAGTGAAGAACATCCCCCCCCCCCCCCCCACACGTTACACGGTAAGCAAGTTTACACAAACTAAGCACCAGCAAAAAAAAATGTGTTTCCCCCCCGTCTCATCTTCGACCTTTAATAACATTATAACACAAACCTTATCGAGAGCAAAGAAAAAGAAGAAGAAAAAACCAAAAACTAAAAAAAAAATAACTGGAAAAGTACGGAAAAAAGCATCATTTTTAATCTCGAAAAAATATAAAATAAAAATGTGCAACTGTACTAATGATGAACATCATCATCGTCGTCATGCTGCTGATGATGATGACGATGGCGATGGGGTGCTACGAGAGGGTTGTGTAGGGTTAGGGGGTGAATAGCATTGACTACATTAAGAACTACAGAAAGAAAAAAAAAAAAGAAAATCACAGAAGGACGGGCGGCCAATACACAGACACACACACACACACTTGGTCGGGTTATAACTCGAGTTGAAAGCAATGAAGTAAAACAAGCGATTCTTCATTTATTTCCATATACATATATACTCGATATATGCACATATATACTTGAATTTCTCTGGAAAAAAATATCCCTTGTTAAATTTTATATAAATTGTATAATAATAGAAAAACTGCAGAAAAATATTTGAAAAAACTCCACAGACCGATAAAACATCAGAGAAAATTCTTACAATTCAAACCGAATAAAACCCGATCTTAATATCCATGAATATCTGTTGGTGGTATGGGGAACTCAAAAGTTTAAATAAATAAAAAAAAAATTCCTTAAATCCCAACTTTTCATAAAGGGAGAATAAACAGTATTGTAGCACCAGCCGAGTCAAAATCTCTTTGCGATTGAGGTGGTGAGGTGGTCGGCGTGAAACATATCGATGGGAAGTAGTTATTCTACGCAGGCAGTCTCACCGGAGCCGGTAATCTGGTAACGCGGCTGGTCTGGAAACCTTAGGAGAAAAAAACTTCCAGCCTGAGACCAGTCAGAGAGCATTTTTATACGAGAGAGAGACTACATGGTGAGAGAAAACGACAGACTGAAGGGACAACGACGGACATATAAACTGATTTAGGAAGAAGGGTCACAATATACACAATCTACCCGATATATGGGAAAATCTTGGCGCCCAACACGAGGCTGGATGACAAATAATACTGAAATTCTGAGATAACTTATTGAGCCAATAAGGGAAATTTTACAGCAAAGAGTATTGTGTGTGGTCAACCATAAAGGCGTGTGTTGCTTACGAAACAATTGAATTTGCTATATGTTTGTAAATATAAATTTCATTCAAAAAAAAAACAGGAAACAACTGTCGCCTATTTTGCAGTAAGTGCTCGATATGTAGATGTCATCAAATAAGTAAAATGCAGACTTGCAAATAACTGGCGCCCAACATGAGACCGATTGATAAATACAACATCACTTCTCTGTTAACAAAGTTGTAATAACGTAAACCAAATGGCGCCCAACACATGGCAGAATGACAAATAGTACTTCAGTTGTAAGGCAACATAGTTATTATCACATTTAATAAATGGCGCCCAACGTAAGGCAGTCTGATAGGAAATACTAAAAGTTTGATTTGATGAGTTAGTCAATTTGTAACCCAAATAGAGTCCAACATGATACCGATTGATAAATAATAAATAATACATTTCTCATCGCATAAAATTAATGGCGTCGAATGAGGGACAGACTGATGGAAATTCCTCAAAATATAAAAAATAAAAAAAAATATACTTTAAGTGTCATAAGAGTCAACAAATAAAATAAATGGCGCCCAAATTGAGGCAGACTCATGGTTTCAATGAGTTGTGCATCTCAGAAAATAACTAGCGTCCAACACATGGCAGTATGACAAATAAAATACTTCAGTTCTTAGTTAACATGATTGTCATCATGTAGTATAAATGGCGCCCAACGCTAGATAGCCTGAAAGGCAATACCAAAAAAAGTTCAAATTGATGAGTTGGCCATCACATAAACTAAATGGCGCCCAACACAAGACAGACTGATAAAAAATATATACTTTAGTTCTCAGTTCACATAGCGCCCAACGAGAGAATACTGAAAATATGTTTTGACATTAATGGACCGGCTGATAAAAATACCCAAAGTTTCATTTGAGTGGACGGCCGTGGTGTGCCACTATCACACAAGTAAATCCAGCTTCCAGACCGGGTAAGACCATCAAACATTTTCCCGCGACTGTTTTCCACCTCGTAAATGCTGACGACTCTACGAGTAAGAGAGTAATCTCGAAACCATGTAAGGCTTCTCTAGAAAAACATTAGGCATTCGGAACTGGCTATAAACAGCAGTTCCCTGTCAGTGAGTATACACAGCTTACTGATTCGAGAGAAGTTCCCCGTCTGTTCCTTAATGGAATGTTAACCCTCTAACCGCTAAATTTGTATAAAATTTGTATAAAAGAGAGTGCCTTACAGGTTAGAGGGTTAAGGGAAAAATGTAAGTCAAGTCTGATTTGATTAAATGGCGCCCAACGTGAGCAAGCAATACTATTTCGTCCCTTCATTCAGCAATTACTTGAAATGTGTTTTTTTTTTTCAAATTTTTAATTTTTTTCCCCGTAGAAAATTTGGTCAGACAATTAGGCTGGTCTGTCTGTGCTCAAACAGAGTTTTAATTATATTTTCTAGAAAAATGTTTGCCACATTTTGCTGTTGGTTACTTTAGGTTTTTACTCGCACAGACACCAGACCGTATGATATAGAGGGCCCAAGCCAAACCGAAGCCATCACTTGCCCACCCTCCAGCTTTGAGTTGGGCCACGTTTGTTGGGATTATACAACATTCCGTGGCATTTTTTTGTTTTCGGTTAAGAAAAAACTGAAAAACTGTATAGAATTTTCATTTAAAATGCAACTTTTTTTTCGCTTTGATAGTAGTAACTCCAAGAAGGAGGGTTGTTGGTTATTGGGAGGGCAACGACGACGAGTCCAAGTTATATGGAGACCAAAGGACCCGCTTCAAGTATATAAGCGCAGCGTCAAGTTCTCGCATTTAAATGACACCAAAGGGTGTTAAAAATTATATAGAGATTATTGTTTTTCTTCTACGTCAACTACGGGGCACTGAAGGCAAGACTTTGTGGGAGGGTCTGTGTGTGTGGGTGTGTATCAGACCGACAACAACAACTAACTACCCCCCGGTCTGCCGACGGGACGGTCCGACACCCTTCCTTGCCATTTTTCGCCTGGCCGGGAGGTGGGGGTTTATTTTAACTGGCAAGACGGCCTTCCTGCTCATTGAGAGAGAGAGAAAAAAAATCCACAGAAAATTATGTAAATGAGTGGAATTTTGTTATTTTTTTTTTCGTCTTCTACTATTTCCGCACTTTTTTTTTGTAGTGGCATTAATGTTGCTCTGGTGTTATTGTTGTTGTTGTTATAATGCCTTGCTTTCCCTCCCGGCCAATGGTGACATCCAAGCCGTCACCCGTTGCCGCCAACACCGCTTCTCGCCCGCTGAAAACTTTTGATGTAATTGTCTAGTGAAGGAAATTTCTGTGCTTGTGCTGCTGCTGTTGTTGTTGTTGTTGTTGTATATACGGGTTTTTCCTTTAAATTAATTACATACAATGGCTAAAGTGAGAGCGAAAAAAAAAGTACATAAAAAAAAACATTAAAAATGTACAATACCTTATAAAAACACTAAACACAGCAGCGGCAGCGGCTGCAGCCATGAGCTTCAAGTTATCCACCCAAAACGGGGGGGCGACCATCCTAACACCACCACCCTGAGAAGGCCACACCACCCAAAAATCGTATACAGCACCCACTAACACTAACTCATGCCATCACCCGTAACATGTTTCATATTTAACACCCAAAAGCCTGGGTGGGCTGGACGGCCACTCATGCTCGTTGTTTGCATCCACCCAGCCACCAGCCACCAGCCACCACCACCACCCTTCATCCCAACACTGGGTTCCGTTTCCTCCAACTTCCTTTCTGCCATCCTAATTACCACTGTATTAGTGTGTGAGACTGGCAGTGTGAATGTTGGCTAGTGTGTATGTGTGTGGATAAGTTAAAAAAAAAAAACAACACCATTGCGAGCTTTCAAATGGTCGCTGATGTCTGTCTGCCGGTCCGTCTGTTGGTCGGTCAAATGGTCTGTTTTGTATATATATATCGCGGTATTCGGGGTTTTTTTTCCTGGCTTCTTCCTTCCTTGCCGCCCACACACACACACAAGTGAAGGAGTAATCATGGATGGTGTGGCGCTTGGTGTTGGTGTCTGGGTGTCTGAATGAATGACTGGTTTGGATGGCATGGAATTGTCGGAGCAAACGGAAATGTAAGCTTGATTGCAACATTATATCATTAATTTTTTTTTTTTTTTTTTTTAGAAAAAAAGGAAAAATTTCATTTACTAATATATACAGAGATACATACATGTGTTTGAATGTATATGTATTGGGGGGAAAAAAAAAATCTGTTATACACAGTTAACTATCTGCACATAAATGTATTTTTAAATTCTCAAATTGTATATAACAGCAGACAAAACATGGTTATATAAACAAAGCCATGAACAATTACACACACATGTATATATAACATGTGTATATACGATATCTGTATATATAGAGTACATGATAACCAATAATTACAAGGCAAAAACAAAAATCATTAATTAAAGTTTTTGCATGTGTCTGTGTACATTTCCTGTACATTTAGTAGTATTTGGTTAACAAACAACAAAAAAAGGCCAGGGGTTTTTTTTTATCAAAAAAAGGGGTCCAATTTATATTAAAACCATTAACCAGCAACCACTCTCAGTTAACATTAACCAATCATTCATTCAGAGAGCGCGAGTAGCGGTGAGGCAGAGAGGCCGAGAGAGAGATCTGTGACAGAGAATTATTCACAAGTCCTTGGCAAATTTGATAATAAAGTTCGAAATTAAAATTCGAAATTAATTCGTGGTGTATTTAGATTTAAATTTACATTACAAGGATCATCACGGTGCTGTAGTAGTAGTTGTTGTTGTCATAGTGAGTATGTTAACTAATACAAATACCATTTAACGAAACCCAATCGAAACGATTAATTAGTTAATCAAAAAGTAAAGCAAATACTTGAAAGTTATTCCTGGAAATTGTAACAATTTAGTCAGACAATTAATTTGTTAATCGACAAGAAAACAAAATACAAATGAAGGATGAAGGATAATAATAATGAAAACAGCGAGCACCATTGAATACGACTTAATTTAAAAGAGCAAAGAATATGTTTATAAAGACGAAACCTTGAGGTTTACATAAAAAAAATTGTATATGGGGTCGAAATTTGTTCAGACATTTCCAGTTTTTGTCATATCATCGGTCCAGGACTAATAAATTAATAAAAAACCACGACGGAATGAGAAAACCTAGAACGGACTATCAAAAAAAATAATGGACTGACAGCAAGATGGAGAGACTAAAAACATTGAAGGATGGATGGGGGGGAGGGATGAACCGAGTGAGGAAGGATGGAGAGTCCGAGAAAGGAAGGTCAGACTGAGAAAGGAAGGAGAGGCTGAGAAAGAAAGGATAGACCGAGAAAAAAGAAGAGACCAAAAATAGGAAGGGCAAAAGCAAGAACAAACTGAGAAAGAAACAACGGACAAAATTAAGGACAGAGGAAGGACGAATTATGAACAGGTTCGACTGATAGGTCCGGATGAAAGAAGGAATGAAAGGAGAGAGAAAAGGAAGGGCAAAAGCAAGAACGAACGGACAAAGGAACGACGGACAGAGAGAACAAATTAAGGAAGAATTAAGAACAGGTTCGACTGATAGGTCCGGATGAAAGAATGAATGAAAGGAGAGTCTGAAGAATGAAGAAACCGAAAAAAGGAAGGACAAAAGCAAGAACGAACGGACAAAGAAACGACGGACAGAGAGAAAAAATTAAGGAAGATTTAAGAACAGGTTCGACTGATAGGTCCAGATGAAAGAAGGAATGAAAGGAGAGTCTGAAGAATGAAGAGACCGAAAAAAGGAAGGGCAAAACCAAGAACGAACGGACAAAGGAACGACGGACAGAAAATGAAGGACAGAGAGAACAAATTAAGAAAGAATTGAGAAAAGGTTCGACTGATAGGTCCGGTTGAAAGCAAGAAAGGAGGAGAGTCTAAAGAGACTGATAAAAGGAAGGACAGATCGACAACAGGGAGGACGAGCTGAGAACAGCTTCGACAGACAGACATGGTTCAGCGAAAGGATGGACGGCCTCATAAAAGGAAATTTTGTCCAATTTTGTAGAAATAATTTTTTTTAAAAAAAACTGATCACTAAATTGTCGATAATCTTTAATATTCACAATTTGGTAAAGGCAAATATTAAAGTGGACTTAGCGATCGATTTTTTAAAAAAAAAAAAATTTTCAACAAGAAAAAAATTTAATTAAAAAAAAAATAAAAAAAATCGTATCAAAAATCTATCCAAGGAGGGACCACAAATTATTCATTGATGCAATGATGACTTTTCATTAATGTACTAACGGCGTCACCACAGCTTCAACCAAGAATGATGGAAAGAAAGATTACGCCATGCGCATGATTTCAATTTGGTGAAGGCAAATATTAAAGAGGACTTAGCGATCAATTTTTTAAAAAAAAAAATTTTTCAACAAGAAAAAAATTGAATTAAAAAAAAAAATAAAAAAAATCGTATCAAAAATCTATCCAAGGGGGACCACAAATTATTCATTGATGCAATGATGACTTTTCATTAATGTACTAACGGCGTCACCACAGCTTCAACCAAGAATGATGGAAAGAAAGATTACGCCATGCGCATGATTTCCCGTTAGATGACGTAGTTTGTCCCTTGTAAGAGTTGCCAACTCTATTTGTATGTAGAACAAGTGACAAGTTTCAGATTGAAACGCAGCGTATGAACCATGGTTGGCAACCCTGCAATTGAAACCTACGTTGAATTCGATCAACCTGCGCAGAACAATTTTTTTCTCTGCGCGGGATGCCGTAATTTTTGTTTCTATCATTCTTGGCTTCAACCATATGTGAATCTCGGCACCACTTCAAATTCAACTTGGCAGCATTGTTCCGTCACAGTTGTAAGGTCACAGAATTTTCGTTCTTTACAAAATCCAAAACTTTCGGTCTACAATGAAAACCAAAAAAAAACACGTTAGAACAGTTCAATGTAAATTAATCTTCATTGATTTGATGTAACATTTCATTGATTTGAAAAAAATGTGTCTTCATGTATTTTGATTGATTTCCTGAGAAGCTTATCCAGTTTTTCCGCTGTGAGTTTTCGTCCAGACTGCGAGAAAAACAGAGGTTATGGAAAACCTTAGCAAAACCCCACTTAACCGATTTCGATTAATATCACCGTGTTACAAAAAATAGATTTTTTTTCTGTCCTATGAACCAAATGCACATATTCGGAAAGAGGGGAAAAAATAAAAATAAACGTGTATCGGCGATTTCCATGTACACGTCAGAATTTTGATAAAATCTGAATTGATATCTAAGAATTGATAAAAATCTATTTTTTAAAAAATTTGACGTGATACAGACATTTCCACGAGTCTGCCTGCCAAAAATCAGCTCGATTGGATCACTGAAAAAGAGTTAAAAATCGGTCCAAAGGCTTTCACACAGGCCACTACGAGCTTCATACTTCAAACTTAAAAAAAAAAAATTTATTTATTTATTTATTTTTTATCCCCTTTCCGAAAAAGTAAATTTGGTTCATAGGACAGAATGTGTGTAACACGGTGTATTTATTTGTCTTCATAATCCTACTGGTCGTTCAGCACGCTTTTCTTTCAAACTTGTCATTGAACCTATTGGAAGTTTTAAAGATTTGGCTTCAGTTCATCCGTTTTGATAACGATTTCCTTTTTTCGGCACATTTTTTGGTGGGGCGGTGGTTGTTGGGTGAGGTGAGGTGAAATTATTTACAATTCATTGTACTAAAAAGTCATTTATATTTTTGGACCAACGAAACTTTTCGTCAACGTCGCCGACGCCCGGGATTAATCAACAACTTCAATTATTTACAAGGATATCAGAATACATCAAGATCGCATGTTTCTTTTTCTTGACTGCCGCCAACCAACAACAGAAAACCCCACCCCCACCACCCCAACTCGCACATTTCGTATGCAGTAATTTAACAGAAATAAGGGGGGGTAAGAAAAATGGTTCGACCATTTTCATTACTGCCTTTGGCATAAAGTAAGGCAAAAACAAAGAAGCAGAAGCAGAAAAACTGGGCACAAAAAAAAGTAAGGCGGAGATTGAAGCGTTAGAAAAACGCCCGGGCGAACGAAAGAAAACTACAATTTAATCATGTACTCCTTCAGAAAGGACGAACAAACGAACCAAAAAAAAAACTGCAGATAGAAATTGGTAAAGAAAACAACAAAGTTTAAAACCTTGTTTCACATCATTTATTTTTTTAATTAGAAAAGAAAACCGAAGAACATGAAATATCCTTCTGACGTCTTTGGCAATGTCCTGTCGCCGACGGTCGTCCATTCGCCCACCCACTCCACCCCCCGGTTTTTATGTAAATTTTTTCCTAATGAGTTCAAATTCATTTTTAAAAGATTTTTTTTCCCCATTTTTTTTTCTGTTTGGTTTCATTTTGCTGCAGGAAAGAAAAGGATTCCGTATTTTTTTTTGTTGCTATTTGCCTTCCCTTTCTTCTTCATTCCTTGCTTCTTATATACAAATTTTATAAATTAAACAAGAAAAAAAAAATGGTGTATTTTTTTGAGGAGAATTCTCATTAATTTCTTGTGTTCTTCAACTCTGGGCACAACCAACACTCAGAACAAAAAATTGTTCAATCCTTTCAAAGTGCAGAGCAAAAAACAAGAAAACCAACAACACAAGGAACTCATCATCTTGGACAGCTTAGAGAAAGGGCCGAAGTAATACAAAAAAACAAAAAAAAAACGCGCGCGCTCTAGAATAAAGTGGAAATCTAAAAGTGTTTTTCACTCTGTACTTGAGTTGGTTTTTTTGTTTCGTCGTCGTCAATGTATGTATCTTTCAGTTGTGATAAGACGTTGATGGTCGGTCGCTGGATCTATCGGTGGGCAAATATTTGCCGCCACCCTAATGCGAACCCAGATCCACGGGTGGCACGTTGGCTGTATCACAGTTAACCACCACCATCACCACCTTCACCTCAGCCACCATAACCCACTTATTAAAGAACCTTTAACAAAGTACGAATTTTTTCTTAGCCACCATCATTCCCCTTTTCCTGCCGCCACTCATTTACCAATAGTCAGCCGTCATTTGTTTGATGTTCCCAAAGTAACATCATCCCTGGCCAAGGAAAAAAAACGGAAAAATACCCCACCAAAAAAAAATAAAAAAAAAAACCTACGAAAAAGAGTTGAAAATCCCTTTTTTTTGTGTGTGTGCGTAATTGTTTCCCACTCGCCTTCTACGAGGATCACGTCTTTTTATTTACTGCGCAAACTGCGGAAATTACACAGGGTACATTTGTTGGCTAGTCGACATCGACACACACAGAGTCGTGCTTTTTCAAACTTGTCATACTAGATTTCATTGACTGCTCTTGACTGAATGAAGTGTAGTCTTAATTTGACGTCATTATAGTTGGAGTTGTACGTATTTTCCATTGTCGTCTATCGCTTTTCCAGGGTGAGTTGAAAGTGTTCCTTTTTTCATGTATTCTCTTTACATTCGTGGTACTTAATTTTAACAAATTAAAAACTTTGCTCGCATTCGAAGTTGACTCAATTTATTTACAAGCTGTAGTTTTTCCCTTTAAGCTATTCCAGTTTCTCTGGGAAACAGACTTTTCCTAGAACTTGTCACTCTTTTGGATAATCCCTGATATCACATCTTCAATTTCGAATCTGTTCGCCTGCAGGATCACCCACCAATTAGTTGGTTTGAACTTTAATGTTTAACAAACCACGATGTCGAACGTTAACGTTCGCTTGCTTTCCAAGGCGACAAACAGCTGTTTTGCAAACCACCCAAAATAGTCACCGGAACGACAAAGCGAACAAAAATCTATACGAACGAAATGCAACGTAAGCATTCCGGGCAAGTGCTAATGATTGTCGTTTTTAGGCGATAGTGACTGACTGGCTTTCGTTCGACATCGTTGATCCAGTCCTTAAGTTTATGTCTCCTTGTGCTAATTGTTCTCAAAGGAAGAATTCCTTCCTTACTCCGCCTTGCTGCAATCTCTCGGATAACTGACACTGACAAATTCGTTTTGATGTTCAATTCAAACGAATCACATGAAACTCCGCTTAACTGGAAAGAACTCGGGACAACTTCGAGTGTGTTCTTAGTCAAAGTCTTGATTTTGCTCAGAACAAATGTAAATAACAAAAAAAATAAAGATGAACTGAAAAATTGAAATATAAATTGATACTGAGCGGAGAAACTTTCTTATCCGTTTAGAAACTACAACAAATTGGTTTTAGAGTCTGAGATTTTAATACAAGTTTACTTACTAAATGATTGGTAAAGGAAAAAAAAACGGTTAATTACACCGTGTTACACACATTCTGTCCTATGAACCAAATTTTCTTTTTCGGAAAGGGGATAAAATATAAAAATACACGTGTATCGGCGATTTTCATGTACGCGTCAGAATTTTTTTTTTTAATTTGAAGTATGATGCTCGTAGTGGCCTGTGTGAAAGCCTTTGGACCGATTTTTAACCCTTTTTCAGTGATCCAATCGAGCTGATTTTTGGCAGGCAGACTCGTGGAAATGTCTGTATCACGTCAAATTTTTTAAAAAATAGATTTTTATCAATTCTCAGATTTTCCCCAATTTTTATTATTTTTGAAAAAAAAAATATTTTTCACTTTATTAGCATAACTTGAAGAGACTCCAAATTTTTAAACTACTTAAGCGTTACGAAAAAAAAAAATTTTTTTTGAACTGAAATCTTAAAAAAACGATAACCATTTAAAAAAAAAAAAAAAAATTAGGAAAATCTGAGAATTGATAAAAATCTATTTTTTTTAAAAATTTGACGTGATACAGACATTTCCACGAGTCTGCCTGCCAAAAATCAGCTCGATTAGATCACTGAAAAAGGGTTAAAAATCGGTTCAAAGGCTTTCACACGAGATTTATACTTCAAACTTGAAAAAAAAAAATCTGACGTGTACATGAATATCGCCGATACACGTGTATTTTTATTTTTCCCCCTCTTTCCGAATATGTGCATTTGGTTCATAGGACAGAAAAAAATCTATTTTTTGTAACACGGTGTTATATGTTTTTTTTTAGAAGTTTTTTTCTTCTTCAAATTACGAAATAATTAGAATTCTACGTTAATATCTCTCTAAGACAGTTAAATTCTTTCCGGGATATCTCCATAATATCGCATGAATATAGAAAAAAAATCAATAGAAGTATTATTAGTGTAGATCGTTTAACTGAGAGTTTCACTTATCCGAACATCGCCTAGGTGAGGCCAGACCACACAAACAGTAATATACTTTAAAATAAATGGGTGGAGAAGAAATGGTTTTATAAATCTGCGTTAAGAAAATTGTGTGAGAAGTGGTTTTGTATTTTCATAAATTTTTATGAATACAAGTGTGTGACCGATAAAAAATATTGTAAGTGTAAAATTTTATAAAAAAAAAATCGAAAAGAATTCCAGCCAGATATTATAATAAAAGCTTTAAACGTTAACTGCAAATTAATCACATTTTCCAATGGAAAACCGATGAATTTGTTGTCGCCCACTCCGAAGTTTTCTGTTCTTACTCACTCTCAACTTAGATATATAAGTCACACCTTCACCTCGGACATTTACTAATTTGCCTTCTTCCCTTTCGCCTATGGTTTGTGTCATTGCAGGGTCTCTTGCGTACCGCGGAACAGTTGAAAATCAAGGGTCTGTGCGAAACCGCCGAAAACGCCGATGATTTGAATGATGCTGCCACAGCAACGATAACCGTATCCGAGAATATACAACAGGCCGTGGTCGGTAATATTGTCAATGCCACAGTAGTACCCGGTCAGTCCTCACCACCCATACCCCAGCAACACCATCAACAGCAGCAGCAACAACAGCAGCAGCAGCAGCAACAATTGCAGCACCAACAACAACAGCAGCAGCAACAACAATTGACCAGTACTGCTGTCCTCACACATGCCGTCAGTCCCAACAGTGCCCAGCAATTGGCAGCAACCGGACAATTGGTAACCTCCACACCCACCTCGTCCCAACAACAGCAACACCAGCAACTCGGTCGCAAGTCGCGCGTACGCAAACGTTCGAAATCGCCGGAAATCATCTTGTCCCATCACGAACAGGTCCAGCAACAGCAGAATCAGCAGCATCCCCAAGCCATCCTAATACAAAATCAAAATCAGGCGGCCATTGTCAGTCTACAGCAGACATCGGCTGGCAATTATATACCGGTGTCCGGTGTTCAAACGGTTACCACCAGCGTAGCGGGCGGTCAGGCACAACAGCAGGGCGGCACCACCATAGTGACGACCGGCGAGGATTCCGATTCGGAAAAGCCGACATTGCAGAAAATTTGCAAAACCGAAGCATCGTCAGCTTCGCCAGCGTCCGCCTCATCAACGTCGGCGTCAAATAATGCTGGTGGCGTAACTACGGTAGCAGCACCCGGTACAGCGATTGTAACACAAATTGTAGTAGCTAGAGACGGAAAAGATAAAAATATGACTAGTTTAGGCATGGGAATGGTAAGTGGCCGTAACATGAGATTCAAAAAAAAAAAAACAAAAAAAAAGCATAGAGAGTGCGAGATGATAGAGCGCTTTTTGTGCTCTTATGAATATGGTTTAATTGTCTGTTCTTTCTTTTCTTCATTGTGTTGTAGAACGGTGGCATGCTGGGAGTCCCAATGGGCTTCTTGGACTTTGCACCCGAACCACCGGCCCCATCAGCGACCCCAGTTACGGTTACAGAACACGTGGATTTGTCATGTAACCCCAGCACGGATACCAGAGATCTATCAAGTGAGTTTTCGGTTTCAATTATTTATGCAATTACATTAGAGGAGGGAGTTAGTTTCACAGAGGATGATTAAAAATCATTCAAATTGTCTTTGAGCAAAAAGCGTAGTTTAAATTGCATCTGAAAAACTTAGCCCCTTTAGAAGGAACCTAGATTTGATTTAGGATTTACATAGAATTGTCTTTCACTTAACCGACTTGGATATTGTTTTAGACTATCACATATTTCAATCCTGTCTTAATCTGGTCGGATATTTAACTATGTAGCTCATTCCGACTTTCTTAAGTTTACATTTTTTGGAGCAAACAACGTAGTTTAAAATGCGTCCGAAAACTGAGCCTCTTAGACCAAACTAGGAGTTACTTAGAATTGTCTTTGACTTACCAGACTTGTCTAAGTCTTGGATATTGTTTTGAGACTATTGCATATTTCAATCTGGTCGGATATTTAACTATGTAGCTCATTCCGACTTTCTTAAGTTTACATTTTCTTTGAGCAAAAAACGTAGTTTAAAATGCATCTGAAAAACTTAGCCCCTTTAGACCGAACCTAGATTTGATTTAGGATTTACATAGAATTGTCTTTCACTTAACAGACTTGGATATTGTTTTAGACTATCACATATTTCAATACTGTCTTAATCTGGTCGGATATTTAACTATGTTGCTGTTGAAACAACACTTTCTTAAGTTTAAATTTTCTTTGAGCAAAAAACGTAGTTTAAAATGCATCCGAAAACTGAGCCAAACCTAGATTTGATTTAGAATTGTCTTTGACTCAACAGACTTGTCTTAGTCTTGATATTGTTTTACACATTCACATATTCTAATCTGGTCTGATATTTAACAAGAACTAGAACCAGCACCAATAGAATTCAAAATCCCTTAAATTAAACCTTTGAAAAAAACTATTCAGGTTTTGGCTGTTAATAATTTTAAATCTTAAAAACTGAGCCACTTAAAACAAACCAAGATTTGATTTAGGATTCTCTTAGAATTGTCTTTGACTTAACAGACTTGTCTAAGTCTTGAACTTGTTTTACACATTCACATATTCTAATCTGGTCTGATATTTAACAAAAACTAGAACCAGCACCAATAGAATTCAAAATCCCTTAAATTAAACCTTTGAAAAAAAGTATTCAGGTTTTGGCTGTTAATAATTCTAAATCTGAAAAACTGAGCCACTTAACAAACCAAGATAACAGACTTGGGCTTGTTTTATACTATCACATATTCTAATCCTGTCTGATATTTAACAAGAACTAGAACCAGCACCAATAGAATTCAAAATCCCTTAAATTAAACCTTTGAAAAAAAGTATTCAGGTTTTGGCTGTTAATAATTCTAAATCTTAAAAACTGAGCCACTTAAAACAAACCAAGATTTGATTTAGGATTCACTTAGAATTGTCTTTGACCTAACAGACTTGTCTAAATCTTGATATTGTTTTACACATTCACATATTCTAATCTGGTCTGATATTTAACAAAAACTAGAACCAGCACCAATAGAATTCAAAGCCCCTTGAATTAAACCTTTGAAAAAAAAAGTATTCAGGTAGAATTTTAATAATTCTAAATCTGAAAAACTGAGCCACTTGAAACAAACCAAGATTTGATTTAGGATTCACTTAGAATTGTCTTTGACTTAACAGACTTGGGCTTGGATATTGTTTTAGACTATCACATATCCTAATCCTGTCTGATATTTAACTAGAACCAGCACCAAGAGAATTCAAAGCCCCTTAAATTGAACGTTGAAAAAAAAACATTCAGGTTTTGGCTTTTATAATTCTGAATTTTCGGATTTATTGTCAAGTTCAAAAAATATTTTCTCTCATTAATTTCTCTGGCTTTGCCGTACCGCATCCTGTCCATACAATCTTCTACGACCTTCGCTTGCTCCATATATATCAGGGTAACCCACACTAAAATTGTCTTACGGCGTCTAATCACAGCTCCGATATGGTCAATTGATATCGCCGGCCTGGCTCGCCATCCTGCTGAAACCAAAGATATTCCCAGTTCATGTCGCCAAAATCTAAAAAAAAAATAGATTATCATGCCTTTCTGTCAAGATAACGGCAGGGAAAGACCTGTCCCTGTAAAAATACTACATGAATCAAAAAGATACCTTGGGTCCACTCGGTGTATGTGTTTCTGTCCAAGGTGGTTGGAAGGAAGATGTCTGGTCTACAAATTCTAGTAGACGAAACCTCCAAAGTTGATGTGAGACGAATTTTCTCCTTACTTATTTCCCTTAACATTCCGGCAGGGTAAGATCAGTCCCTGTAAAAATAATACAAGGGACCACTCGGGTATATGTATTTCTGTCCAAGGAGGTTGGAAGGAAGATGTCTGGTCTACAAATTCTAATAAACGAAACCTCCAAAGTTGGATGTACTCCTTACTTACTTACTTACTTCCGTTAACATTCCATGAAGGAACAGACGGGGAACGTCTCTCGAATCAGTGAACTGTGCACGATACAATTGTGTGTACTCTCTGATCGGCCCTTACTGTTTAAAGACGTCTCCGAACGGATTATGTTTTTCTAGAGAAGTTGTACATGGCATAGAGATTACTCTCTTGCTCGTAAAGTCGCTGGAAACTGGTTGACTGAAAAAAGGCGATCGGCACCAAGAAACCTAGGATATTTTTTTGGTTGACAAATGCACGGTATCTCAACGGGACCTCCTGTTGGAGCCAAGTGAGATACATATGCTTCAGGCATTTGCCAAATTAACATAACCCCTGCCTAAGGAGGAGGTTATACCATCTACATGTCATTATCTGACTGATGTTCTTCTTTGCCTCAGCTAAGGGCTCGTTGACTAATATGATCTATAGTAAATTCACTTCACTGATTGGAGGGTCTTTAAATCATTTCACTAGACTTCCCGTCAACTTGTTCTGCACCTAATGCTACGTCAGCTATTTCTATAAATTTCTCATAATTTTGCGAATTTATTTTTCTAATAAAGTAGGTCGATATGCTTCAATCAAGTGGTTTTTAATCGGAATATAAGACTTCAATCGAATAGTATTCTTCAGTACCAATCACTCTTTATTATCATACGATTAGTAATATCTGTAAATACTATTGGCCTCTTAATCTTAAGAAATACCTTATACCACCCATTTCCCGGCCAGATAACCGACATAACCACCGAGTTTCTTTTGGACCATCTATCGTGTACGATTATTATTTATAAAACCGATTTATTTCAAGCTGGCTTTGGTCAATAATTGGGCTATTTATTTGTAGTTTTCTAAAGTCTTGCTTTGGTCTTAACTGGTTACAATTTTTCTATTACATAGCTCTCTAACATCTCTTATTCTTCGAATAATTTGCATAATTCTGGACTATGTGATTTTGAAATGAAATTGATTTTAACTTTGACCTGATGAATTGATCATACATTTCTACCAATTGATTATAACTTAACTTACATTTCTGTATAACTTGGTTAATTCTTGAACTAAATATTTCTCAGACTATCTATCGGATTGTCTGAAATGAAATTGTGTCAATACTGAACTTGAAGTCGACTCAGACTACGACATAAATTTGACCAGCTTCCATCGTATGTGGAATTCGACAAGAACAGTTATTAGGACCCATCAGAAATATCCCTTTAGTTATGATACTGTCGTTTATCCAGTTCATTTATTATTATATTTAATATTTTATTATTATTCCCATTCGTCTGTCCTATATTAATTTGTCATGCAATAACAATCGACCATTGTCCATTGCAGATCCCTCGGAACCGCTCGATATCGACAATCATTTGGCCCAACACATGATACAACGACTCGATCAATCTCCCATGCACTCCATGCACCATCAGACCGGTGACGAATCAAATTCGAATCTGGTCCAACACATAAAAAGCGAAGTCATCGATGCCAAACAACAGCAGCAGGCCCAGCAACAACAGCAGCAACAGGCCGCAGCCGCCGCCCACCATCAAGCTCAACAGCAACATCTGCATGCACAGCAATTGGCTGCGGCGCAGGGCCAAAGCCATCAGCAGCAGTCGCATCAACAGCAGTCGCATCAGCAACACCACCAACAGGCCCACCAACAGCAGCAGCATCATCAGGAGATCACGGGAGCCACCGTAATGGAGATTGATCCGAGCCAAATAAAACATGAACCGGGCATGATAATAACGCCGGAAATTGTAAATATGATGACCTCCGGGCATATGGGTGAGTTGTCAAATCAACGTTATCATTAGCATACCCCTTACCTGGGAATATCATCCCACCTCTACCCCACAACCCGATTATGATTGACTGTCCATTAATTTGTATGTCCTTGGTTTCTTTTCCCCCTCGCCGCGCGTCACTCTTAGATATGTATAATTCCGATACGAGCGATGATTCAATGATGATTGCCAATGGCTCACCACATGATCAAAATGAACCGCACTATACCAATTTAGATCAGCAGCATGGTGGAGATATGAAAGGTCAGTTTAATGGTCCCAAAACTTGGACACAAGATGATATGAATTCAGCTTTAGATGCATTGAAGAATCAAAATATGAGTCTGACGAAAGCATCCGTTACCTATGGCATCCCCTCCACCACCCTATGGCAACGAGCCCATCGCATGGGCATCGAGACACCGAAGAAGGAAGGAGGCACCAAATCATGGAACGAAGACTCGCTCAACAATGCTTTGGAAGCCTTACGCTCTGGACAAATATCAGCCAATAAAGCATCGAAAGCCTTTGGCATACCTTCATCGACGCTCTATAAGATAGCACGACGTGAGGGTATACGATTGGCAGCGCCTTTCAATGCCGCCCCAACCACCTGGACCCCCGAAGATTTGGAGCGTGCATTGGAGGCCATACGTGCGGGGCATACATCCGTTCAGAAGGCAAGTGCTGAATTTGGCATACCAACAGGTAAGTTGTCACGATGCGCGTCTGAACACAGACACACACACACACACACCATCACGTTCTATCGCCAGCAATCAACAACTGGAGTGACCATTTATCCTCTGAGCGTTGAATTAAACAGCTGAATAGAGAGAACGACAAAAGAACATTTTTAATTTGTTTCCCCCCCTCCACTTTTCCCCCCACAATTTACTATGCTAAAGGCACGCTGTACGGTCGTTGTAAACGTGA
Source organism: Hydrotaea cyrtoneurina (assembly GCA_958296145.1). NCBI lineage: Eukaryota > Metazoa > Arthropoda > Insecta > Diptera > Muscidae > Hydrotaea > Hydrotaea cyrtoneurina. The sequence continues at coordinate 52,614,797 of OY282516.1, read as the reverse complement.
AGGCATTGAGCTGTCACGTTCGAATCCTACTCCATGGTCTGAAGATGCTATGAATGAAGCTTTGAATTCAGTGCGGTAAGAATTGGACATATTATGCGTATCAGCGCACCGAGTTTCCCAATTAATCTAAATGCATTTCCATTTCGTTCACTTTTAGCATTGGCCAGATGTCTATCAATCAAGCTGCTATTCACTACAATTTACCCTATAGCTCGTTGTATGGTCGCTTTAAGCGTGGCAAATACGATGTGTCCAATACCAGTGGTACGTCCATCAACAATACATCGGGCAACACATCGGGTAGCATTGAAATTATTGAGCATAGTCAAGAGAATTCGGTAAGATATCATTAAATACCAGTTCAATATTATTTGTAAATACATTTTTTTTGAATTTATGAATTGTTTAGAAATGTCTCATGGGTGTGAATTGTGTGGGATACCATTTAGGATTTGGCAACGAAAAGAAAAGAAGACACCACCACTCCGACAATACTGATTAAACAATTAGCCCTATTAAATGGGAGCTTCTTAATGGTCTAAGCCAGGACCGTGTATCAAATTTCGTTCCGATTTGTTGTACGATCTGAGATTTTCCATCAAACATTTTCCACCTCGTAAACGCCATTAAAAACGATCTGACATTTTCCATCAAACATTTTCCACCTCGTAAACGCCATGAAAAACTTCTATGGAAACCCATTAGCCATTTTGAAACCCGCTTTTGGGTCCCGGCCACTGATTGAGAGCAATTTCCCACACGTTCCTTTATGAAATTTTAAGAGAAATGCGTACGTGTTTGATTCACGATCCCATCTGGGGATTCTGATATTAATTTGCTTTTCGAATCGATTCAAAACATTACTAAAAACTGATTTGATTATTGAGAAGGACCGGATTCTGCAATTACTTTTGATTTCGTTTCCAAACAGAACATTTAGAACCTGGTTCTTCTTTCAAGACCGTCTTACGTCGTCTTACAGTAAAGTTCGCTTGCCATTTCATTTAAGTGAAATTAAGCTTATCTGACTGAAGTCTGGCATGAGATGTCATTCACACATGCACATGCTTTGGTAGATCTGTCGATAAGTCATTCGCTTTCGTATAAAAACCTACTCACTATCTCTTGACTGAAATGATTACTTTTTCTTATGGTTGCATATATTTTTTTGATGGCTTTAGTCGTTCTGGTGACTGTAAGAGGGTCGCAAGTCAGTTGTTGGTCGCATAGAATGCAAGAGAACGTTAACGTTCGAAATCGTCCCCCCCTTTGCCGTTAAATGGGATTTCCAACATAGAATGTGTATAAAGCAGATTTTTTCAAAGCTGGCATTGTAAAGTCTTATTTTCTTTGTCCCGAGAAGAAGGTTCCTCAAAGACATGCTTGCTTTTAAGAGCATATAGCATATATTAGTGTAAAACGAGACCGAGATTGGATAGAAACCACCTGAAAATATTCCACAGGCAGAGACTTCTCAGAGCTCCGTCCTTAACACCGTGTTACAAAAAATAGATTTTTTTTCTGTCCTATGAACCAAATTTACTTTTTCGGAAAGGGGATAAAAAATAAAAATACACGTGTATCGGCGATCGGTCGAAAGGCTTTCACACAGGCCACTAGGAGCTTTATACTTCAAACTTAAAAAAAAATTCTGACGTGTATTTTTATTTTTTATCCCCTTTCCGAAAAAGTAAATTTGGTTGATAGGACAGAATGTGTGTAACACGGTGTAATAGGGAAAATATTGCTTTCGTTAATTATTTCGCTGATCTTAAAAGGCTAACTACTATGAGACTACTTCGTGGGCTGAGGCGTTCATTCAATAGAAGATTTTTCTGTCTTCGATTTTACAACTTCAAAATCCTTCCTTCCCAGCTCATAAATAACCGATCATTTAAAATGGCCTCTTGAATTTGCGATTCAAGAAGAAAAAAAGGTTCTCACTTGACGTTTCTTGACTATTTTTTTGCTTCGATGGTGGTTTCAACAGATGAGCGAAAAACGTGTTTTCTTCCGACATATCCCGTTCACATAGCGTTGTTCTTATATGGCCAAGAAGTGTTTTTCTCCATTAAAATGGATTAATAGACTGATAATTTATTGAATCCTAAAATAAAACTGATATTTAGTGTATCATATAGAAAATCGATTTGAAAATCGACACCAAAAACGAAGAAAGTTATAATGAACACATGTAGATTTTAGTTCAATTTTTTTCAAAATCGAATTCAGAATTATGGCACATATTAGACCAATGACTGCAGCTGCTTCCTTTCTCGTATTGAAGTGATTTCCTAAATCCAGATAAATATCCCCTGTGGTCGAAGGCTCACAGAGCGATTTACAATTACAGTCTCTAGTCTTTTGCAAACAATTGACTATACAGCCGGGTTACGATTGGCCTAGTCGTGTTTAAAGTTAGGCGTTTTTAGAAAATGGCATTACGATTGGCGAAAACGACCACAAAGCAACTCTGTCGTCGAATAGATTTCGTGTCAGTGAAGTGTTTTTGTTTGGTGGGGACCATTTGGCGACCTCATACACTGTGGTGAACATAAAAATGTACTGGGAATAAAAGCAGTCAACCGATTTCGTGTCAATGGATATCATAGTTAGTGAAGTGTTTTTTTTTTTTTTTGGTGGGAAAAATTTGGCGACCTTATACACAATCGTAAATCTGTTCTCCGCCTCGCACAGTCCCAGTTATGAGACATTTCTAGACTTTAAATAAATTCGTTTTTCGATTTATGTTCTTTGATTTAATTTGTTTGTATAACCATTTATTTTTATTTAATTTCATAACGCTGCCATCTCATGTACTCATTTATTATTTATCTGTCTTTTTTTTTTTTTTTTTGTTTGAAATCAACACAACAACACAACCTACTACTACTACTACTACCTTAATTTGAAATCAACAATTATTACAACAACACATAAATTTATCAAGTTGCCTATGTTTCAGCAACAATTCCAATATAGTCCATCACCGCATCAGCACGGTGGCAGTAGTACACCGCAACAAAGCCAAACACCGCAGCATATACAGCAGCACGTAGTGCATATACAACAGCAACAGCATCATCAGCAACAGCAGCCACAGCATGCGCAACATATCCAACAGCAACAAGATGTTGTCACCTCATCCAGTCAACAAGTTCAACAACAGCACGCCAGCAATTCAGCCGCAGCGGCAGCTGCATCACAGCAACAACAGCAGCAGCAACAGATTCAACAGATCTATCACCATCACAGTACACCCGAGAGAAGTTGAGAATCACTGCAAATTGTACCAGCAGCAGCTACCGTGGCCGCAGCTGCCGTAGCTGCGGCAGCCGCTGCAGCAGCAGCAAATTTAAGTATCGGCGGTGGTCATGCTACGACGACGACGACGACAACAGCAACAACACAACAGCATCAACAACAACACCATCATAGTGCAACAAGCTCCTCCTCGGTTGCAGCCAACAAACGCAAGAAATCATCTAAAACAAAACGTTGAAATTGAAAGAAAAAAAAAAAACAAAAAACAAACTCCCCAACCCCAATTGGAAAGGGGACAATGAATGAACAGAACAAGAACCACTCACTACCCCCATAAGTTGATGAAGAAGACGGCGACCATCCAGCAGAAGAAGCAGAACGAAACATTAGAAAATGAACAAATCAGAATCATTGTGTGTGAAGTGAAAAAAAACATATATTAAGTTATACGAAAACAATAATCATGAAACAAAAACCATAAGAAGTAGAAGAAGTAAAAGAAATCAATGTTGAAACAAAACAAAAACAAAAATCAAACAAGGTATACCAATTTATTTAGATTTACAACAACAATCTGCAACTGCAGCAGACAGCAACAGCGGCAGTGACAGCATCATCAGCAAACTTGAAGGCCCAACAACACCAGTGGTGTTGCGTGGCCGCCAACCCTATCCCCTCCCACACAACAACGTCTCTATCACTAGACCTCCTCCTTAGTCTGTCTGACTCCTACCGTGTATTGTATAATAAATGAGTTGATTATGAAAGCTGGACGAAAGCAGGATGTGGATATTATTTGGGTGTTTCTACGTTTTATTTTCTTAATTTTTAATTTTTAAGGTTTAAGTTTATTTTCCTTTTTTTTTTAATTTTATTATTATTATTACACTAGTTCTATTACTTTAGAATTATAATATGGATTTTTATATAGAAAAACAACACACTACTGTAACAAACAACAACAACAACAAATAGAGTTAACCAAAAGGAAAGAAAAAAAAAAGAATAATTTGATGGAGTTTAATTACTTTTTTCATTTTTCAAAACGACTGCAAACTACTGCATATCGTAACTAATTAACTAAACCAATCAGTTGTGAACTAATTCAAGTCTTTGTATAATTTCTATATTTTTTTTTCTAACCAAATGAAAAAAATCTAACTATTTGTGAAATAATTCAATTTCTCAACACATATTTCTATGCAGAAATATACAAGAAAACACTTCAAATAATTCTTAATCATTTCACTTAGCTATTGAGTAACACATTAGACATTAAATAATTGTTAAACAAACATTTCAATTTCTTCTCACAATTTCTTTTATATGTTTGTTGATATTTTGAGAAAAAAAAACCCCACAAAACACATTCAATGCTCTTTACAAAAAAAAAAAAAAAACAACAAAAAAAAACCCGCCCAAAACAATTGTAGTGAATTGTATTTCTAAACGAATTTGAGTGCTAATTTATATATTTTTTTCTGCGTTTGGTATTGTATTTTACCATTATTTTAGTTAAAATATACTTTTCAAATTGGTATTTTTCTTTGAAGAAGAAGAAAAAAAAACTCAAAATTTCATTAAATTCTCTTTGAATAATTTAAAGGTAATTTTCTTTTCGTTCACGTGTTTTTTTCTCCCCTCCCCCTCTAAATAAAAAGCTTTAACTTTGTTTCATTAACATTTATAGAAAAAGAAACATTCTTTTATTTTCAAAATTTTTGTTATAAACATGTAATTTGTAATGATTTTTAAATTAAGTTGTACACTCTACACAAAACAAAACAAAAGTATCATAAAAATTATCCGAAAAACATAAACAGAAAAGAGGTGGTGTGGTGTTTGTTGGTGGTCGTTACTTTAATTTAAAAACAATTGAATTTATTTGAATAATTTAAAAGAAGAATTAAAATAATAATAATAATAATATAGACAAACAAAAAAAAAAACTGGGATGTGTGAAAAGTGTTTCTATCAGGGTGTGTGCGTGTGTGTGTTTCGGTCACCCTAAAGTGGTTGATTCGCTCGTATTTCGGGATATGCGGTTATAGGTATTCATGAACTGCCGCATATCAAAGTGCCTTGCAAACAATTCTCTAAGAGAAATGTTTACGTTACTTTGGTAAACGGTATTTTCGGTGACTGCAACAAATCATGAATACTCCAAATGTGTGTTTTCTAGCAATTTCAAGACCTTACACAGGGCAGACTTCCCAAGTGGATTTCTGAGACTTTGATTCGACTACAAACTCTTTTTAGCAAAGACCTTACACAGGGCAGACGTCACAAGTGGATTTCTGAGACTTTGGTTCGACTACACACTCTTTTTTGCAAAGACCTAAGTGGATTTCTGAGACTTTAGTTCGACTACCAAACTCTTTTTAGCAAAGACCTTACACAGGGCAGACGTCCCAAGTGGATTTCTGAGACTTTATTCGTCTACAAACTCTTTTTAGCAAATACCTTACACAGGGCAGACTTCCCAAGTGGATTTCTGAGACTTTGGTTCGGCTACATGATAACATTTAACAGTTTTACAAAGCAGACATTCTTTATGCTGACATTACACATGCCGTCCTTTGGAAATATTGAGCAAGAAACTCGGGGCGTCTGTGTATTAAATGGTCTTTGATTTAGGAGGTTTTCAAAGCGAATAATGTTTTTTTTGTAACACTGGTTAAAATACACGTTTGCCTACTCTGAGAAATGTGCTGTAGACGATTTGCGACGTCTGTCCTCTTTGGTCTTTGTTGTCTACGCACGATTCGGGAAAATTAAATAATGACCGACTATTTGGGAATATTAAATTCGAATTCAAATCGAATTACTAATTTACTACTGCCGTGTAGACTTTTCGATCGTGATCTTCTTGCAAACGGTAGATCGGATTAGGAAGGGGCATGCTACTGAAGAGTGGCATTGTCATTGTTGTTGTTTATTAACCTAATCGCAAGACAAAGTTCACACAAATTGTATCCGATTCATTGGTGATTAATTGGATCATTCAAATTGTATCCGACTCTTTGGCGATTAGGTTAATAAACAACAACAATGACAATGTCTCTTTAGTAGAATTTTATATACGATCTGTTGTGTTTGTCCCCAAATGTCCAGTCATTTGTTTCTCTAACACAGGAAATATTCGTTAAAAAAGAATATGTCAAGAAAACCGCCGGTGGGGAAAAGTCATCGTGTAAATCGGGACTATCTGAGATTAATCAGCAAGGAGTTTATCGGGTTGGGTTAATAACCACATGGACACTAATTGAAATAATCCCCTTCTCAAAGAAGAAAACACTAAGAGGTGTTGTTAACAAACTCAATTTTCTCCAAATTGTGGAATTCCATTTTAAATGCCGAATAGTTTTGGGAAATCTAAAAAATCAGTGAAGTTTTAATTTTAACGTACTGAAATGTTTCCAATGAACTTTAGAAATTTTAATTCTGAAAATTTTGAAAACTTCTTTCCTCATTGGGATATTTGGCACTTCAAATAAATATGTTTGATCTAGAGAGAGTTGTTATAATTTTCTAATGGAAACAGAAATGATTGGCATTTTGGAAGAGGAATATTTTAGAAAGGAAAAAAAAACATAATAATACTTGAAATGATTGGAATGTTTGTTTCCTTGAATTCACAATATTTGAAGAAGAATATTTTTTTTTTTTTGGTTTTGGGTTGGAACTTAATTTTTGTTAAATACAATTTGCTACTGATGGGTGTGCAATCAATAATAGACTAAAACTGTTTTTTTTACAATAAAATTAAGAAGCGAAAAAAAGTGTTTTTTTATGAGTTGGGATCTTTTCTATAAAGGTATTGTGACCCAAATTCCAATAAACCATGAATGACTATTTCAATTAAAAGATACAAACTATGAGGTGTTTTTATTAGACTGAAATAAGTCAAATTTTCTTGAAGACGATGCACTTCGAGTGGCAGTTAAGGATACACATTCCCTTAAACAGTTTTATAAGTAATTCCATAACTCAAAGTCTCCGTAAGTCGAACTTTTCTATATGAGTTATGGAAGTTTGACGTTATTTCTCTTCATTGAAGCCATCATATGCAAAAACAAAAAATTTTATTCGTTGGAAATCTCATAACGAAAGCAAATCGTGTTGGTTCATTTTCCATTGCAAACCCCTACAACTTAGGCTGGGATTCAGTTTTCTTTCAATATTTTGATTAAATACAAAAAAAAATCGATACAATCTTTTAAGTTTGACTGATTTATTTCTCTACGTTGATCTAAACATGTCAATGTCCCCATATCATATCCAAAAGAATCTCATAAGGCAAGCAAATCGATTTGGATCGTTTTCCATTACAAACCCTTACAACTTTGGCTGAGATTCAGTTCACTTTCATTGTTTTGATTAAAAAAAATGTTTTTCTTTGTTGACCTAAAACGTTTGCGGTTGTTATAGCCAAAATATGAAATATTTTTTTAAAATCCCACCACGAAAGTAAATCGATTTAGATTGATTTCCATCACAAACTAGTACAACTTCTGGCTGGAATTCAATTAATTTCGAATATTTTGATTTAAAAAAATAGTTTTTGTGTACTAAAATGTTTAATGTCCCATCATATCCGAAAGAAATCTCATAACGAAAGCAAATCGATTGGATTTCCATTACAACTTTGGCTGGGATTTAATTTCATTGTAATTTATTTTTTAAAAAAACACAAAAATCTAATATTTATTTCTCTTCTTTGGCCTTAAAAGCGAAAAAATAAAAGACTGTTATTAGCTAAAATAAATATGTTGTTTATATATAAATATATTTTTTAAAAAAAATATATTTTTAAAAATATATATATTTTTTAAAAAAATATATATTTCTTAAAAAAAAATATATTTTTTTAAAATATATTTTTTATTTAAAAATATATATATTTTTTTAAAAACATATTTTTTTTAAGTAACTATTTTTTTTTAAAAATATATATTTTTTTAAAAAAAAAATATATTTTAAAAAAAATATATATATTTATTAAAAAAAATATTTAAATATAAAAATATTTTTAAAAAAAATATTTTTTTTTAAATACATATTTATATTTGCGCTTTTAAGGCCAAAGAAGATAAATAAATATTTGATTTTTAAAAATATATATATTTTTAAAAAATATATTTTTAAAAAAATATATATTTTAACAAATATATATATATTTATTAAAAAAAAATATATTTTAAAAAAAATATATTTTTTTTAAAAAAAAAATGTATACCCACAACAGATCGATTTTCTTCTCATATCATCAGATCTGGGATTTTTTCAATAGTAAATATTTCCGAACCGGCAACAAAATTTTGAATACCACAACACACTTTAACAAAAAAGGAAAACCTTTTAGAAAGTTTGAGAAAGAAATTATTTTATTTTTATAATAATTCGAATTTGAAAACTTTTATAAAAAATTAAAAAAAAACAAACCATTTTAATTCTTCTTCTTAAACATTAACCCCCGTATTCATAAACATTTAAAAAACCTGAGTTACGAAAAATGTATGAAAATATAAAAACAATTTTCACACATTTTTCTTAAAGGTTTTTTAAATGTCTAAGAAGACAAATTATAATGGTTTGCTTTTTTTATAATTATTTATAAAAAATTTGAAATTTCATTTGTTTTTTTAAAAAAAAATTTCTTCTTGGTTAAAACATAAACCAACAGTTTCCATAAAACGAATTCGTTCAATCGTTGAAAGCGAAGTCAAAGAAAATTTAAAAGACATTCAATTGGGGTTTTTCGATGGCCATTACAAAAAGTTATGTCCAAGTTAAATCCATTTATTTGCATAGACCTTCCAATTTAAAGCCTTGCGGCCGTTTGTAATAAATTATAGGCGAGTCCGGTTATAACGAACTCCTAGGGACTCGACAAATTAGTGCGTTATAAGCGAAGTTCGTTATATCCAGGGTAAAATAGGTACCGGACTCGACTGTACAATCAAAACTATTCCAAGAATAATACTACTCCTCATTTTAAATGTCATTAAAATTTTGTAGATTTCTTGGAAATGAAAAAAAACGTTGTATGAAAGCCCAGCTAACTTTCCTAAGAATCTACAAAATTGTAATGACAGTAAATTGAGGAGTAGTATTATTCTCCGACTAGTTATTCATTTGTTTCTGTTTTATATTTATTTTTTTTTTAATATCTCTGTATATACGTTTATTAATAAACAAATATTTCTTTGCTCTTGATCCATTAGAATTACGCTTTCATTTCTCGAGATATTTTCCAAACCAATTTTTGATTTAATAAGTTTTTATTTTCAGCTTTCATTTCCTTTCGTTTATTATTAGAGAGATTAATGAGACTAGAAATAAAAGTTAAACATACAAATTAGTTAAATTTATTTACAAGACAAAAAGGAAAATAAATCCGGAAACAACAATAATATCATCACGAACTTGGGAAGAGGGTTTCGGGGAGTAGGGGAATTTTCAAAAATTTGCCAGCGCCATCTCTTTGCTCTGATAAATGCCTTTCAAATCATTTCTATCAAAGAGGCTTGTAAAAATACCTTCTTTTTTGAAAATTTTAAATATTTTTTTTAATGAGTAATTTGTCAGGTTTTTTTTTTAAAATTTTAAATATTTTTTTAATGAGTAATTTTTACGTTTTTTTTTGAAAATTTTAAATATTTTGTAAAGAGTAATTTTTCACTTTTTTTTTTGAAAATTTTAAATATATTTTTAATGAGTATTTTCCTGAATAAAAATAATTCATTACATTTTTTTTCTCGATATTTTTCAATAATTTTTGGTTACTTTTTAAAATTGTCATTTATAATAAATAAATAAAATCGAAATAAAATCCATAGTACTATTTTTCTTCTTGTAAATGTAATAAAAGAATTTGAAAAAATAAAATATAAAACCGGGGATATGAAGCAGCCACACAAATCACTTTCACACAACAAAAATCCGCAACTTGAAAGAAAATGTTTATTATTTTTCTGTAACAATTCTTTTTTTTTTTTTTTGAAACAAACCCAAAAAATTCTATTATGAAATATAAAATATTTTGTTATAAGTGAAATGCAAGAAATCAATGGAAACATTCTGAAAAAATGTTCTCCGAAATCACCAGCGAAGGCAAACATTTAAGGGAAATTAAACAAACAAAACGAACTGTAAGGCTTAGGCGTTTAAGAAATTATAATAATCAGACTACACATTACACTTTAGTTTGATCTGAGCAATAAGTCCGAGAAGCGACTTAACACTCTGTGTTTGATGAAATATATATATGTATATAATCATTCATACACATATAGTAGACACACCGATTTAATTAATAATTCAATAAATTTGTAATCGTAATCAATTTGAATGTACGTTTTTTTTTCAGTTCTTGACCCTTGTCTTGCCATTCAGGCGATTCACCATTTCTAATCAAATTCTGATAGATTTCTGAAGGGCTCCGGTAATTTGATGCTTCTGCCTGATAGAGGTTGGCGCAGTCGAGTCGAGTGACGACCAAAACTTAACTCTGTCGTCGAATCGATTTTTGTCGTTTGCCGGTTTTTCCATTTTGTAAAGACACCTCATTTATGTCACGTCTACGCTAGCCATCAACAGGCGGATAATTTTGAATTTTAATATAAAAAAAAATGTGTCAAAGAAAATATTATAAAGCTATCCCTGTATCACTTATTGGTTCTTAAAGTTATAGAAAACGTTTCTTTTGTTTTCGATAGAATTCAGACACTTTCTTTCCGCTCTATGAACGTCAGCAATTATTTCAATGTTCAATTTCTTAGTACATGAGCGAATTATATCTCAGGTCATATTAATTGAAATCTTCAACATTAGTTAAGATTTATTTTAAATGACCATTTTGGGCCGGATTCTATTTAAACCCGCGATCTAATCGTCCACATGCTAGCAAGCTTCTGCAGAATAGAAAATTTTGCGTGAACACAAAATTGCACTCTTATTTCAAATAATAATCGTCATTTTCTCAACAGGGCATTCTTGATGAGGGAAATCAATTCCAGCGGAATTTTTTTTCAAGATGGAATAGGAATGCCTTTTCGAGAAATCAGCGAATTCTGATTAACCGCTTCGCGTGAACATAAAATTGCACTCTTAGTTCAAATAATAATCGTCATTATTGTGTGACAAATAAAAATCACCGAATTTCAGTCTCACTGCCTGTTTCACGATGTCGATCGTCTTGGGCTTTTGGAACGTCATGTCGAACGACAACGAAAATCGTTTCAATACAAATTCTGGTTTCGGTATATCGAAAACGACAATTCGAATGTCAAGTCATAGTCGAGCGACATCGTGAAACAGGCAATTGGACCGAACCCATTTCTGTTTGTTTCGGTTGAAGACCCTTAAATACCCAATGAAATATTTCCCACAGCATGTAAAATTGTAAGGGCTTCATGATTGATTTTTCTACACGCCCTGAATATTTTTTTAAAAAAATACACACAACACATATTTGTGATGAATGTTTAGAATTTATTAGTTCTTCACAAGAGGACAATAGAATGCAACGAAATTGAAAAGGATTTTGATTTTCCAAATGAGGGAAATTCTTTGATTCGAGATTTTTTTTTTTGTGTCCGACCATTTCCGCAATTTTGTTTAGAGTTTTTAGGATTTAAATTACAATATCTGTGCAAATAAATGAAATGAAAATGAAAATGTCAAAGTGAATAACAATAAACAGCTGATCGATCTTGACGATTGACGGTAGATTCTGCAACCTTTAGTTGTCTCTCTCCAACACATGCAAAATGCAACCCCAACTCAAACAGCTGATCGTCCACCGTCAAGACTAATTGAAACTTTACGAGTGTTTACCAAATCGTTGTAATAAATTTCACAAGTCTTTGTAATATTTAAAAAGACTTTGTCATAGTTTGGAAAACTTTGTAACATTTACCAAGAAAATACTGCAAAAAATTGTACAATTTATCTTGACTTTGTAATTTTCCCTAACATTTTGTAATATTTACCAAGACTTTGTAAAATTTGTCACGACTTTGTAATGATTAACAATAATTTTGAAAAAATTATAACGACTTTGTAATTTTTCCTCAAACTTTGTAGATATTCACCAAGTTCTTGTAATTTTTACCAAAACTTTATAATATTTTCTAAGTCTTTGTAACATTTTCCAAGAAAATACCACGAAGTTTATAAAATGTATACAAAATATCGAAAACATTGTACTGTTTATCAATACTTCAATGTTTGTAAAATGTATTCCTAAAACATTGTCATATGTACCAAGACTTTGTAGTTGTTACAAAAACTTGTTAATTGTCTTTGTAATTTTTTTTACCAAAACTTTGTAATATTCTCATTGTCATTGTAATATTTACCAAGACATTGTAATATTTGCGAAAACTTTGTAATATTTACCTAGACTTAGAAAATACTATAAAATTTGTAAAATGTATTCCTAAAACTTTGTCATATTTACCAAAGACTTTGTAAAATTTGTCACGACTTTGTTATGTTTAACAATGATTTTGAAAAATGTATCTCGACTTTGTAGTTTTCCCTAAAACTTTGTAGATATTCACCAAGTTCTTGTAATTTTTACCAAAACTTTGTAATATTTTCTTTGTCATTGTCATTGTAAAACTTTGTAAACATTCACCAAGAAAATACTAGAAAAATTTGTAAAATGTATCACAACTTTGGAATTTCTCCTAAGACTTTGTTGATATTTACTAAAACTTGGTAATATTTTCTAATTGTTTGTAATATTTTACCAAGACTTTGTAATATTCTCTAAAACTTTGTAATATTTTCTTTGTCTCTGCCATACTTACCAAGTCTTTGGACATTTTTTGAACAAGCCTTTGTAAAACGGACTAAGAATCATACAAATGTATTCCGACACACTGAGAGATCATTGGAGTGTTCAAGTGTTGGTGGCACCCTGTAATTTCCAAACGTCCAACCTTACTAAGTTATTGTCCTTTATGAATTTGTTTAATTTCAATTGTTTTTGTTTTGCTGGTTGACCTCAAACGAAAATATATTTTTGATAAAAAAAAAAGAAAGAAAAAAAAAAACAAAAACAAACCAACAAACAAGCAAACACAGCAATGAAAACCAAACCTCCTTTTTCAAAACAACTTTAACCCACTTGAAGATGAAATATTCAAACAACAAAATCAATAACGATAATAAATAAAAAGAAAATGAAATATAAAATTAAATCTATATACCAACACTACTTATACATACATACATACATATATATATAAAATAGAAATAATATAAATATTAACAAACAACAACAAAATAAACTTCTTTTGAATTGTAATTGTAAATTTAATCCTAGAGAAAAGAATATCAAACAAAATGAATTATTTATGAACAAAACAAAAACCAGATTTTTTTTTAAGAAAATAGAAAAAAATTAATGGTAAATTAAAAAAAAACACCTTGTACATTTTTACATCTAAATAATTGAACTAAGTTTTTTGTAGCTGTGGGACAACCTCTACCCCTCTACGTTTTCTTTCCGTTCCTTCAATTCCTAAAACTTTGTGTTTTTGTTCATAAAACAATGCATATAAATTGTATGAAAAGTAAGAAAAAAAAAAAAAAAAAAAAGCATAATCTTAAATGTTATAGAAAACAAACATTAAGTTTGGAAAAAGGTCTCGAATCTTTTCTCTAAATTGAAATCACTTTAAGAAAATTAATTATTATAAATAATAATAACATGAAATCGATATAAACATAAATAGTTTTAAAACTGAATTTAAACCTAATGCAAATATTATTTTTAATTATAAAATACGAAAACAACAAAATTATTGAAAGAAAATAAAATAACACAAAATTACAGTTTAGCTCTCCTCCTTACTATTGGTAAAACAGCAAAAAATAACATAACACATACATAGAAAATAACTTTTAAAATCAATGTTAAATATTTGAAACGATCCCCCAAATCCCAAACACATGCAAAACAGAGAAAAGCCCAAACCCAAATAAAATAAAAATGTCCAGAACTTTTTAAGAAATTTAAAATTTTTTAGAAATAAAACTCCACAAACAATGAAGAAATAAAAATAAAATATTCTTTTAAAAAACAAAAACAAAAAAATATTTAAAAAATAAACCTAATAAATACGAATAATACACATATACATAAATACATATATATAAATATATATTTAAAAAAAAAAGAAAGAAAGAAGAAAAAAAAACAACACAACCAACTCTATATTTAGTAATTATATTTATAGTAAAGCAAAAACCACACCTACCCCCTCCCCCTGGAAAAAAAATCCCCCTAATTCAAATCAACAAAAACAAAACAAACATTAAATATTAATTATAATTATAAATACAAAAACAAAAAGAAAAATCAACCAACCAAGAACTCTACTTGTACGTATGTTAAACATGTTTAGTGTTAGTCGATCGATGATGATGATGAGGACGAAGATGACAATGACGATGAATGACGTCTATTCATTCTGATCATAATGATGTTGGCGTAGACGATGATGATGATGATAATAGTAATGATTAATTAACGATGATTATCATTATCACTTATTGAGTTACAAACAAAACAAAAACAAAGGCTGCATTATTATAACAAAAATGACAAAAAAGAGAAAAACCCACAAGAAAATAACAAAAAAAAAAAAAAAAAAAAAACTAAGAAAAGAAAAAAGTTGAGACAGGAAAGAAAATCAAATCGTAATTTAGCAGCGTGCAGGAGTTATCATTTTTTTTTTTATTTATAATTTTAAAAATGAAAATAATAAAAACTACAATTTTAATTGAACATAAACTAAAAAAAAAAAAATCACTTATGGCAGTTTTATTTAGTTAATATAAAGGGTGGAGCCAAAATAAAGGGTTATCCATTTTGGGTTTTCAAAAGTAAATCTAAAAATAAAACACATATAAAATATTTTTTTTCAGCCTTGACATTAGGTGTGAAACACATTTCATTGAAGTGACCACCAAGCGAAGTGTCTCCTCTTAAAGCACGATATGTGGCCATCCATTTTTGTAGTAGGTTTTAATAATTTTTACGCCTTGTGTGATAGTTAAGCGATCCATTTTCGTCAATATCAGACTGCCAACTGAAAAGACAAAAAAAATTGTTGAACAACTTTGTTTGACAGATGTCGAATTCTAGCCCTATACTTTTGAAACCACCCTTTACTTGAAGTACATGAAAACAAAATGTTATCGTATTTATGAAAACAAATATGCTGGACCACACATTTCTCCAAAATGACATTTGGACATTTTGTGGTAGAGGGCAACATTGTGGTTTTGTTTAGAGCGGCGGAGGGCAACAATTGTTGCAACGACATTTTTCAAATGAACATGCACGTGCACATGTAGATCCTCAGCTTTTTTTTTCAGCTGATTTTCGATGTATTTCTTTTGATGTAGGTGTACTCAACTGGCAACAAATTAATTGTACGTGTAATGACTGGGTCGGTGGCATGAGAACTAACGATATGGATAACTACGGTTTGACAGCTGATAATGTCAAACTGTGTTGACATTTCTGTTCAGTAGGGTTTGGTAAGTCATCATGAATCGTTATTGTGTGCGCGTTTGCAGTTATAGAGTTCATATTATCGTCGTGTTACAGGTTATAGTGCGTGAAATTATTCGGAAAAAATTGGGTTAAATGAATTTTCTCAAAATTAGAGATTCGAAAGTTTCATAAAACTATTTGTTCAATTTTTCAGCAACCGACTATCGGATCGAAACGAGAGTGGTATCAAATTAAAGCTAGACTCTACGACTACTATTAACCCGCCGAGAATTGTATGCCACGATATTTTTTACAAGATTTATTGAGAGTCCGATGGTGCCCTCTCAAATTGTATTTTCTGACCATTAATCTGTAATGGCTGACGTTATATAAACTTTCTGTGGCTATAAGTGCATCATTTTTAAAGCAGAATAAATAAAAGCGAAAAAGATTTGGAAATTCGAAAAAAAATATTTTGATCGAAAATATAACAAAGGGGTTAACCCATCAAAATTTTCGAAAAAAATTAATTTCGTTGAAATTTTGCTCATACATAGCGGACCTTAATCCGAGCCAGACGATGCTTTCATTTTTTAGATGGCACGAATTGTTCGGGAGAAATTGGGTTTAGAAAATGGGGATTTCTCAAAATTAGAGATTTTAAAGTTCTTTAAAACCTTAAAACTCAAGTTGTCCCAAAAGTGAAACTGAAAAACAGTAAACAATTTTAGTTCCCGTAAAAGCTGCCACAGATTACTTTCACTTTGGTGGAATGAAAGTGAAGATTAAACAGAATGAAAGTTAGAGCTAGAACAGAGCTGATTGTTTGGTATTTTGTATCAGCCTGAGGCGAAATTTATCGATTATTTGAATGAAAATGATTATTATTTGAATGCAAGTGGTAAAAATCAAGTCTGTTGTTTCCACGACGTGTATATTTTTTTATTTCTTTAAAGCGTTTCAGAATTCCTTTCGACCTAACGCTCCGATTAGTGAGTTTGCACAAGGACCTTCTCACAAATAGAAGACTTAATAAAGAAGCCTTAACGGGTATGCTGGAAACAATATCACCCACATTGAAAGACGGAATTAGATTAACATTTATTTCGAAAACAATCAAATTGTTAGCAACATTTTTCGCTCAGGGGCCGTATCAGCTGATTGCTGGAAACAAAATAACTTGTGACTGTCACAGCCAGTCTATTTCCAGACACTGGCTCCGGCTGTGGATGTTTCATAGTATAGTTTGTCTCCAACTGATAAAATTTGAAGAAATAAAGTTTAAAATTACTGCGGGTTAATAGTAGTCGTAGAGTCTAGCTTTAATTTAATACCACTTTCGTTTCGATCCGATAGTCGGTTGCTGAAAAATTGAACAAATAGTTTCAAGGAACTTTCGAATCTCTAATTTTGAGAAATCCCCATTTTCTGAACCCAATTTCTCCCAAACAATTCCATCTAAAAAATGAAAACATCGTCTTGCTCGGTTTAACTTCTGCTAAGTATGAGCAAAATTTCAACGAAATTAATTTTTTCAAAAAAATCTAAAATGTCCATGGGTTAACCCCTTTGCTATTTTTTCGATCAAAATATTTTTTTTCGAATTTCCAAATCTTTTTCACTTTTATTTGTTCTGCTTTAAAAATGATGCAGTCATAGCCACATAAAGTTTTTATACCATCAGCCATTACAGATTAATGGTCCCAAAATACAATTTGAGAGTGCTTCAACGAATACACAAGAAATCTTGTAAAAAATATCGTGACATAAAATTCTAGGAGGGTTAATAGTAGTCGTAGAGTCTAGCTTTAATTTGATACCACTCTCGTTTCGATCCGATAGTCGGTTGCTGAAAAATTGAACAAATAGTTTCAAGGAACTTTCGAATCTCTAATTTTGAGAAAATCCATTTATCCCAATTTCTCCCGAACCATTTGTTTAATCTACAAAATGAAAACATATCCTTGCATAGATTCGGGTCCGCCACGTGCAAATCGATTTAAAAACAAGGAATGTGGTTTTTGTTGGCCATAATGGGTTTCTTTCAAATCTTTTGCACTTCTCTCCCTGAAATGATGTAATTACAACAACATATACCGCCCCGTTAACGCTTTCGCTTTCATTCCGTTTCTTTTTATGTTTTATTTATTTATTATTAAGTAAATTTATATTCTAATTTTGTGTCCAAGGGTAAACCGGGTGACACAGATCATTTTGCTAGATTTTTGCAAAGACAGACCAAAGCCCCCACGCTTATAGACAAGCACGCTACCAACTCGCCTTCCGGGGGCGCCTAACCATTCCGTTTCAATTTCCATTTTCATTCCACCATTATTTGCAACAGCTTTCACGTGAAATATATTTTCTAAAGTTTTTCTTCCAGGTTCACTTTTTTGCAACGAAATATATGTGTTCGGGGAATGGAATGGAAGCACAACAAATACGGATTGAAATTATAAGTTTTTTCTTAAACCAGCTGTTTGTATAGAAAATGGCTTTAATATACATTTTGAATTTGTCAAATAGAGTGAAAAACATTTCACCTTTTTTTTTAATTTTAAAAAAAAAAAAACTTCACCGACTATTTTCTACTGAAACACAATTCCCCAACATTTCGGCGGATTCCCCAACCATGTGGCATCTATGGTGGGAAAGAGTTTCAAAAGCGAAAGACAGAACAGGGACGTTCGATTTAAGTGCCATGGACAAGAAGAAACGTTGACTCCAAAACGACAACGACGCCAAAAGCGGATTGTTTCTGACCTGCGTAAGCTAAATGTGCGAGTCATCAGTCGCCTTTGCATATTCAAAACCAAAAATGTCAATTACATTGCAATTGATACAATTCAATGTGTGTTTTATTTGATTCCAAAACTTCTATACCCATAAAAGAATATCCACATGAGGGCACTCTACAGATTTTTAAAACGGAATTGATAATTGAAAAGAAGGCACTGAGCGATGAGGGGACTGGATATTGTCTGTGTGCCCCTGGAATACTTTAAAGACTAAGATTTCAATCTGCATTTTAATTATTTTACGAAACGTAGACAAGTGTTACCGCTTTATTAAACTAGGGCATTCTACAGGTATTAAAACAGAATTGATAATGGAAAAGATCTTCTCGCAGAAGGCACGCAGCAATGAGAAGGGGACTGGATATTTTCCATGGGCAAAGAATACTTTACAGAATGCGATTTCGATCAGCATTTTAATTATTTTATGAAACGCAGACCAGTGTTACCCTCTTAATTAAACTATCCGCTTATGTTATTGTAAAGCTTCGAGAAATCTTTGTTAGTATACCTACCTGCGTTTCGATCATGTTTCCATTAAACATCAACAAGAAGAAATGGGATTCATGCAATTTTGTTGAAATACTAAATATTGCTTATGTTTATTTCTTTCGTTTGTTATATTTTCGTATTATTGATTTTAAGTAGTATATGTATGTATGTAGTAGTATATATATAAAATACATTTGACAATATCACAACTGTACACAATTTTAGAAATTTTGTTATATTTATTTATTGGCTATATCTTATATATTTCATTGGACACTCGCTACGCCTCGATCCTATCTTAAATATGTCTTTTGTTTTCTTTCATTTATTTTTTTTTTTTGGAAAATAAAATGTGTTCTGTTTTTATTGTATTAAACATTGTTTGTCTAAGTTCATACGTTTGTTTTTGTAAAGAAAATAAATTACAAATTAAAAATAAGAATAAGAATAAAAATATATGAAATTACAGAAGAATTAGGTAGTTATGCCTAAGTAAAATGTATAAAAATAATGTAGCCTATATTGAATGAAAACGTAACGTTTAAATCCTTTAAATTCAACAGAAAGTAAGTGTTATATAAAAAAAACGACTCTCTTGAAATCTATTCCAAATATACAAAATCTGAATACAAGTACAAATAATTAAAAAAAAAAAAAAAGTAAAAAGATTTCTCGTGTGATCCACACTTTAAACGATATCACCGCTGGCCCCATAATTCAGACCATTATTACGATGCGGTGCATGATGATGGTCCATGTGGTGATCCTGTTCCATTTGTTCCTTCAGTATCTCCAGCTCCCGTATGCCCGATGCGGTCACCTCATACTTGTGCGTCATCAGCGAGCGATAGAAGTGTATGGCAAAGGCCAGGAAGATTATGAGCACGGGTATAAGTACAATGCACGCCGACCACGCAGCCGGTTGGCTGAGATCATAGAATTTCACCCAGCACAGTATGGCAATTTCGAGCAGGAACAAGATCAGACCCAGCAGCGTTGAGAAGGCCCACGCCGTCTCAATGTACCAATGTAGCCGTTCGTGCGGTGACTCATGCACCAGCGAGATGCTGTGCAGATTGCACACCGTCTCGATGTTGGGCAGTATACAGGTGCTGATCATCAGGGCCAGCATGTGGACAGCGACAAGCAGCGTGGTACAGATGGCGAAGGCCACCAGCATGCCGGCGGGCACTTGGGTATCGTTGTTCAATTGGACTTCAACCATGGCCACCTGAAATAAATCAAAAGGTAAATGAATGAAGGCCGAAACACACAAAGAGGATGCTATGAAAAAGGAAGGGACAGACATCTCATCATCAGATGTTCAGACCGACAAGGTATCAATTTATTTTTAACATATATTAATTTAATTATATTTTTGTACTAGTCCACCGGTTCCTCGTTTTCTCAATTTGTTGGCACCGAATTGTGCCAATGCACACACAGACAACGACTATACGAATTGGTCTACATAAAAATATACTTAACAATAAATCGTCTCTGCCATAGGGTAACATACGGTAACATTTACTCGATCTAAGAGATACTCTGCTAAATTGTAGCCGTCAAAAATCCGCCACGAGGTTGTGTTGAATTTATTATCGAACATGGTCGTTTTTCCGCTGTCATCTCAGGGCGGAAGTGTAGACCATTCAAAACATCAATCAAGCTCAGTGCGCCTGACGATTGTGACACATGACACCTGTCATTAGGCTCCCATAGGAAGTAATTAGTTTCACTGTTTTGGATATGGGAATGGACAAGCATTTGGCCAGTTGGTCAGTAAAAAATTTGTTTTGTTACGTTCGGCCTGGTCGAATTTGTCCTACCCTTCACCAATGGAGTAAGTTCCAATGGAACATTTGCCGCATAGTGGCGGTGGATCCATGGATCGCAATCATAATTCGTAGGGAATTTATTTGATTAAACAAATTTCCAAAATTTGATAAAAAAAAAACACAAAAAAACAAGAAGAAATTTGACAGACAAAGCCACACAGCTAGGCCTTTGTGAAATGTTGATAAATGTCAGAATTATTTCCAAAAACCAAAAATTGTCCATGGCACAATAACTAAAGGTAGAGTCAGGCAAACAGCTGATTACAATTTTTTCATTTTGATTGTCAAAATCATTGTTTACATTTCAATTGTTGTTTTTTTTTTTTCAAATTTCGAATACATTTTCGTATGGAACACTCAAACCAAAGCATTAGATTACAAAAAGTCAAACAAAGAGTTTTGGGGCTCTCAAAACTATTAAGAACTAGTAATATGGACAAAAAATTTTGTTGAAAAAAAAAAATTTTTGTGGGAAAAAAAAAAATTTGTGGAAAAAAAAAATTTTGTTGAAAAAAAAATTTTGTTGAAAAAAAAAAATATTTGTTGAAAAAAAAAAATTTGGAAAAAAAAATTTTGTAAAAAAAAATTATTGTAAAAAAAAAAATTGTAAAAAAAAAATTTTGGAAAAAAAAATTTTGGGGAAAACACAATTTCTGTACAAAAAAAAAATAATATTTTTTTTATTATTATTATTTATAGAAAATTATAGAATGCCTATTTAAATTCCTACGTACTGCGTGACAGAGTCAGTGAATCAGTGTCGAGGGTAAATATATATTAAGAAGAAGAAGATATATTTACCCTCGACACTGATTTTTTTTTTGTACAGAAATTCTGTTTTCCCCAAATTTTTTTTTACCAAAATATTTTTTTTCCACAATTTTTTTTTTTTAAAAAAAAATTTTTTTTTTACAAATTTTTTTTTTCAACAAATTCAAAAATTTTTTTTTTTCAACGAAATTTTTTTTTTGTCAAGAAAAATTTTTTTTTCAAGAAAAATTTTTTTTTCCACAAAATTTTTTTTTTTTCAACAACATTTTTTTTCCATATTTCAACGGGCGCCATGGGCGCATCACAACTTACTAGTATTAAGATAATGTTATAGTTCGCTATAAATTGTGCCGCGATTTCTAACTGTCTGCTGTCTGTCAAAATACCCAGGGTTGTATGTAAATTTTTGTTGTTGACCAATTGCGTCTACCTTTAGTTATTCTGCCCTGGCCATTGTCCATCTCATTTTGGATTCCCAATTGCACAGACATTTGTGTAGGAAAATGTGCCGACTATAGCTGTACAAGCTAGCGACTAATGGATCGAATTGCCCCCTTGAATTCTGGCAATAAACCAGGGAAATGCCACATTTACCAGAGTCTGCACATAGAAACAATATTATAGGAGCGAACAATAGGAATGAAAATATTTTGTATTGCCTTCATTCGATGACCTGAGTCGGTCTGAGACAATCGTTTCATACAACCCCAGCCCGGCCCAGCCCAGCCACCCGCAAACTATTTCACATGACATGAAAACAGACAACAAAAAAAACGCTTTTGAATTTGAATGAATTTTGTTGCCATTGTGGATTCATCAATTGCAATTTCCTCGTGATTGCCAGCCGATGTTTTTGTTTTGGTGTTTTGTTTTTTTTTGGGTTGCTTTGTTTTGTGTGTGTTTCCTTAATGATTTCCTGTGCCGTCTATCTTCAAACGACTTTTCGGGGGGGGTTTTGTTGTTGTTTCGCTACGAATTGTTATCAGTTGCTACCTTTCTGTTGATATTGTCGGTGGTTCTATGCAAAAAGCCTCGCAGCAATGAGCGAGCGAACGTATTTCGTACGAGCGTGTATTCGTTCAATTTGCAATATGTTGTTAATTATTTAATGAAATCTCTGTAAACATTAAATAAAGAAAATGTTGATTTTCGGTGAAAAGTAGCATTTCATTTTTAAACGCTTGGTCTTTGACGATGTGTGTGTTTATGCACAAAAGGCGTGTAAAATTGTAAATATTTACCTACAGCATCCGGGCAAGAAATGTTTACCAGTTTGGTGACGAGTACAAAACACATAGGCAGTGTACTCTCTCCTTGTGGACAACTCTCATAAACGGACACTTTTTTTCCGTACCCATCCGCTTCAGGCGTCTTGTGTATTTCTCTTATAAGTGAACAAAATACTCTGTCCCTTAGGTGTCCGCTTATGAGAGAGTACACAGAAGTCGGTTAATTCAAATTGTACACTCGTACTTTGTATGCGCATTAACGTTGACGTAAATGCCCAAAATCAAACTGCAATTAGGTATTTCCATATGGCAACACCGTCGAATGTAGCACAACCAACCGCTGTACTCACAATCAACGGCAGTTGTCAAATCAGCTGTTGGACAATTGTTTGATATTGTGGCGAAATAAAATTAAAAAAATAAGTACTTTTTTATTGTTTTAGTAATTTTCGATTTCTCTCAAATAAATAGTGATTTTTCACCCACACAATAGTAGCTAAGCGTACTTTCTTTCTTCTAACCATTTTATATTGATGTAAATAGTTGACAAAAATCCCCAAACTGTCGCCTGTCAGGTGAAATTTTAATTTGCATTAATTAGCTTTTAATGCAAATTAAAGCTGTCATCTTTGAGAGAGATCGTAGTTAAACCGCGATTATGTAAAACTCAGGGTTTAAAAGCACCAGTCCGCTAACCATTAGCATCATTTTGCTAAACTAATGCTAACAATCTTTTCCACAAGCCAGAGCTAAAACTAATGTCCGACTAACGTTAGCTCGCGTTAGCGTTAGTCAAAAAAATTACACACCTCTGCTAACCACAATTGACTAATGTGCTGCTAAAAATTTGCTAATTTTGACTAACCATTTTTCGTTAGCAAAAAATTTGAGCTGGTTTCAGTGTTGTCAACGGAACATGACGCAAAGTATCCAATAGTGGTACCGTAGTGGCGATTTCTGATTCTACGAATATTTATTATTTCAGCATTTTCAGAGTTCGTTATGCATCTCCTCAATCCAATGTTAAATGTGGAACATATAACATTCCCGTTGGAAGTTAAACGGATCTAACCATGTGGACTCCATTATGCAGTGATTTATTAGTCATTGTACATAACATTATAAACAATATGTAAATATATACGAGTACCTCCCTCGAATTATTTCTGTGCTATTAATTTCACTTGTTTTTATATATATACCTTTAACAGCTACAGAAACGCACAGCAATATTGTTTCATGCGATTTTTTAAAAACACAAGTTATTGTCTATCAAAGGTAGGCAACACCGTACTCGAGCCGAACACAATTTTCGGTTACACACAAAAACCGAACCAAACACACAAGTCGAAAATAGTCACCAAATTAGCACAATTTAGCAAAGACGTTAGCAAAATCAGCAGTTGCTTCTTCTTCCATTGCTAATAATATATGCATATTTTGGTTAGCGTTAGTTTATTTTGCTAACGCTAACTGAATATTACGACTAATTTAGTTTTAGCATTTGTTCGCATATTAGTTTTGACTTTTTTATGCTAAAACTAATTGACAAATTCTGTACTTTTGACTAAAATTGCGTTAGCATTGTAAACCCTGGTAAAACTCAGTTTCCAATAAAACTGAGTTTAAACTAACCAAATACGTTTTTGAGTGGTCAGTCAAAATAATCCACATTGTCGGCTGTTGATGTGGCAACACTCACACTTTTATCAGAAAACATAAGTTTCCGCTGAATAGTTAAAATCATATTAAACATTTGTGATGGATTAAGACACAAACACTGTGTCACACTGGGTGGAGTGAAAACATGTTTTTTTTTAAATTTGAAAAAGTTAACCTCGGAAAGAGATGTAGTCTGGGGTCCTAATGAGGGGAAAAATAAAGAAAAAAAATTTAAAAAATTTTTAGGGGTCGCGCCACTCCCTCGAAATTTGGAAATTATCGCTATTTTGGCGTTGATTTTAGAAAAATCCTAAAAATTAACGACTTAACTTATGCGAAATTTAAAAGTTTGAGCTTGTTCAGTGCCCAGACAAAAGTATTTGAGGCAAATATGGGGATAATCGACTAATATTTGTAGCTTTGGTGGCGATTTCATTGTTCAGTCAATTTTCTGAAGAAGGGACGATTTGACTTATTTTACTTTTTGAAATTTTTGAACAATGAGAAATTTTTTTTTTAAATTTTGTCATGCCCTTATTTCATTGTTTACGCTATTGCAAACATTTATTGACATAAAACTTTTTAGGATTTTTCTAAAATCAACGCCAAAATAGCGATAATTTCCAAATTTCGAGGGAGTGACACGACCCCTAAAATTTTTTTCTTTACCCCTAAAATTTTTTTCTTTATTTTTCCCCTCATTAGGACCCCTTTCCGAGGTTAACTTTTTTTTTTTGAATTTCACTCCACCCTAACAAACAGTTCTAGGATTTCATTGTTTCAATTATCGATAAGTTCATCATTTTTATAATCGAAAAAATATCAGTCTCAATAAAAACCGATACTTACTTACTTACTTGTGGTGGATTCTGGTCCCACAAGATTTTTAGACAAAATATGAGAATTAAAAAACTCGTCTAAATGAACAAAAGACACATGTGTGGAATTGGTGGTGGTCGCAAACCAATTCCAGGATCAACAAAATTACACAGCCTCATTATTAATGTAATTTATTTTATTTGTGAAAGTTGGTGAACCAAAATAAATTTGATTCTTCTTCTTCTTTCGTTGGCTATTAAACTCTGGTGTAAACGCCCAATATTGGACGATCAAACTGCGTTGAAACGTTGACTGGAAAAATTAATTTGATGTTTAACTTCAGTTTAAACAAAAAAACGCAGATCAACCTTAACTCATTTATTGGGCCTAGTTTTTTTTTTTTTAGGTTTGTATGGAGAATTAAATTTGAACAGTTTGTGCAGTCAATCAAAGAAAATTAAGCGGCCTGCTGGGAGCGTTGAAAACCGTTTCCAGAGAGCCAACTTGAAGACATGTAAACCGTGTCTAGAAAAGCATTAGCCGTTCGGGGTCGGTCAATGAGTAAAACTGGTACCGAGCAAGATTCACTGATATGTAAAGGCTTTTCCAACAAGAGGTGTTATTTTGAATAACCCGGTATTTCGGTAGCTGTCACTTTCAAAGCTTTTATTCTTTGACATTTGACAAGTAGAAACTACGTCATTACTAGAAATGGAACGATACACGCTTGCAGTCAAAAGCATTTTTCGGTCGTCGTGAAGCACCGTAATACAGAAATTGGTGGAAAAATTCGAGCTGTTGGGCCAAGTTAGTGATGTGAAGAATAATACCCGTGCACATCGCTCAAGAACAACTGCGGATGTAGCCCAAAGTGTTGAAGAAAAGCCCAGGTTTGTTCATTCCTCGTCGTTCTTTGGAATTTGGCATTCCAAAAATGTCATTACACCGTATTTTGCATAAAGACTTGGGCCGGACCTAAAGGTCATCTTCTCGACTAATAGGTCTTACAGAAGCTGGAGGTTATATGAAAATGCTATAAAGTTAGCACAACAACGGTAGGCGTCCACTCGACCCATATCATCTTCCAAAAGTAATGACAGGCCATAGTAGGGTCACTGCATCGAAACAATATCGGTATCAAATCCATGGCCGGATACTGTTCATACATGAAGATTTCTTTTTTAATTTGTATAGGGCTAACAGTTTGATAAATGCATGCTTTCTATTTTTGTATTAATAAGTAGCCTACATTCAGTGTTCGCTATTCAAATTCAACAAGAATCCAACAAAAAATACTCTGAATAGAAATATTTTCTATACGAAAAATGCCTCAAATAAAATACGCAATACATCAAATGGCGGTCGGAAAGTGTGAGTCATGAGTAGACAAATTTGAGAATTTAACAAATGTCTGTGATGTATGAAACAATTAGGTATGTGGACAAAGTAAACATGAGAACGATTCAGGGTAATTTCAGTGGAAGATGTCAGATATTCAAGAGAAATTTCGGAATCACAAAACTCAATAGCAGAACTCAATATAGAGAGAAAGAAGTCACAAGGTGTTAGATCACACGATCTCGATGGCCAATTGTGATCACCTCTACGAGAGATAACACGGTCCGGAAAGTTTTTAGTTTTGCAAACAGTGTGACTGCAAGATTTTCACCATTCTTGTAGTGATTTTTAATAATTTCAATGCGTTGTTCCATTTTTAGTAATGGCATAGTCTCTACTTGTGAAATGTCAAAGAATAAAAGCTTTAAAAAAGTGACAGCTACCGAAATACCGGGTGATTTAAAATAACACCTCTTGTTGGAGAACCCTTCATATACAGGGAGTTGAACTTTTATAAATATTTTGTTTGGTTTGATTAGACAAAATTATACAGCGAATTTAGCATGATCTCTCGCGAGGCAGTTAAATGTATTATAAGATATGAACAGGCAATGAAGGTCTTTTCCATATTTGAAATGTGCACTTATATGAAATGCACCTATTTTTAAAGAAAAATAAAGAATATTTCAAAATTAATTGATTTTTGGTCTGGTAAACGAAAAATACTTTACTGGTAAAATATCTTTTTTATTCGTAAAAACCAAATGCTGTAACGCTAAATTGGACGAGAGGAAAATAGTGCCCATTTGGGCAATTAAAACCGCACTTGAATAAATTAGCCTTTCATTACACCGTGTTACACTCATTCTGTCCTATGAACCGAATTTACTTTTTCGGAAAGGGGATACAAAATCAAAATACACGTGTATCGGCGATTTTCATGTACAAGTCAGATTTTTTTTTTTTTAAGTTTGAAGCCTTTGGACCGATTTTAACCCTTTTTCAGTGATCCAATCGAGCTGATTTTTTGCAGGCAGACTCGTGTTTGTATCATGTCAAATTTTTTAAAAAAAAAGATTTTTATCAATTCTCAGATTTTCCTAAATTTTTTTTTTAAAATTCTGAAAATCGCCGATACTCGTGTATTTTTATTTTTTCCCCTCTTTCCGAGTAAGTGCATTTGGTTCATAGGACAGAAAAAAATCTATTTGTTGTAACACGGTGTTATTTTTGAAAAAAAGGCCAAAAATCGCTCCTTGATAAATATGTTTTAATGATTACTAAAATGAAAGATTTCTTGTCTTATTCTTTAAGGGGTTTCCCAAACCCTAAGCAAAATAAGCCCTCTGTTAGATGGCTTGTGTTTTATAATTTCTTCTTTAGTAGTTGTTTATTCTAGAATTTGGTCTTTGGCACTTGTTTTTTTTTTTACTTTTTATTGCGTAATTTGGGTCGCTACATTTAAATATTTTTATTAGTGAATTTTAATTTTAAGTTAAAAAAAATTATTTATAACTGGATGTAGATTTTGTAACTCTATAAGGCCAAAAGACTCGGTTACTTTTGGAATATTAATAAATAAAATAAAAATAAAAAAAAAATAATTCTGTATAGAGTTCCTTTCGTTTCTACTTTACTTCGAAATTACTCGCTTACTCGTAAAAAACATGTTTTTTTTTTGGATGTTCTTACCCGAAGTTGGATGTTGTGTTTGCGGATGCGCTAGTGTCTCATTCTACCTATCCTACCATGACCGACCACACATCCTGACTACTCTCTCAACTCGTCTGTCCCTCCATGCGTCTGAGTTTCTTTCTGGCTGTTTTGCATAAAAAATGAATTCGTTCGTTCCTTACCAATTGTCAAAATTACATCATGTGTTTCAGACTTTATTTATTTCCGAATCTTCGATATATCTACGATAATGACATATGAAATGTAAGGCCAAAAAAAGAACCAGGTTCCCTTTTTGAGAAATGCCCGTTTTATGGCGTCTTCCATGGCAACGATTCATAATGAACGAACGAATTCGTTTTACGGAAACCAGGCCTTTGTCTCTTATCATGTCAGTCCGTCGGTTTTTCGTTTTTCATTTTACGGAAACCAGGCCTTTGTCTCTTATCGTGTCAGTCCGTCGGTTTTTCTCCTTCATATAAGTCGGATAGGATAACTTGTTGACGTTGTGTATTTACCAGATTCTAAAGGGTGTTTTTTATTGGGGTATAGAACTTTAAGTTGGCATCACTTTTTTAACTGGCGGCCATTTTGTCAGCTGTCAAGTGATTAATATTTAGTTTGGTTTGCCATTTCATCATGAACAGGTTGACAAAAGAACAACGCTTGCAAATCGTGCAAATTTATTTCGAAAGTAATGGTTCAGTTCGCGAAGTTCACCGCAAGCTCCGTCCATTTTATGCCATTACATCCACAAAAACTGACTGTTTGGTGTGCTCTATGGGCTGGTGCAGTCATTGGGCCATACTTCTTCCGAAATAATGCTGGAGAGTCAGTTACCGTTAATGGAGACCGGTATAGAGCCATGATAACCGACTATTTTGTTCCCGAATTGGATGGCATGAATGTGGATGAGTTGTGGTTCCAACAAGTGGTTGAAAATTGGACCTGTAGAATTGGCTTTATTCGAGCCAGCCGCGGCGGCCACATGCCCGAAATCATATTTAAACATTAAGATGATTTTCTTGTGTTTTATTTCAATTCGAAGTTCTATACCTCAATAAAAAACACCCTTTACAAATTCTCAAGTCCCTCCCATCGTCTGTATTTAAATTCTGACAATTTTGTGCTAAGTATACTCGTCTGTCCGTCCTATGTTCAGCATTATCGTCTTTGAAGAGATCACAGGTTATCTGGCTGATGCTCTGCCTGGAGAAGATCTATTCAATTCTTACGCCTGTCGTATTGTCTACGTTTTAAGTCTTCAAGCTTTGATGTTATCATTGGGAAACTGTCTGAAGCATCTTGCCTCGATACTCTTCTAGATCTTGTTCGATCGTTCTGCTCCGCCAACGTCTTAAGTGTGATCATAAACCTAGAGAGTCTTCGGAAGATTATTGCCTTTGTAAATGTTCGTTTCAGTCTAACGTCTTTCTTATCGACCCAAAATCTTCATGAAGCCTCCAATTGGCCAACAACTTCCTCCAGATCTCTTGCGATTTAATAAAAAATACTTTTTATTTTTAATTTGCCTACGCCGGAATTTTAACCCACTATCTGTCATAGCATCGGACGGCCCGTCCTTATAGTCTACAAAACTTAACCTTGTGTTAAATTCTAAAATTGCCTAGAATCGCTCGAGACATCACTAAGAACGAACACCTCCCGGACTGAAGCGCCGCCTTCCATGAGAAGTGTGACAGGAAAAAAAAGTAAATTGAAAAGTCAATAATTCGTACTTACCATAGCAAAACCGGACAGGAGGGCCGATGTTTTACTTGATGCCTTCAGTTTGGCCCGGCTCAACTGCAATTTGCGCCACGACAAATAGCTGGGCGAGTGCAGATCTTCACCCGACTGCGACATGCTGCTGCTGGTGGTTCGCCTGGGCTGGAAACGAGAAAATGGCGTAAATGAACGTAAATTATGAAAAGGATTTGTGGCTGAAGCTACTGGTGGTTGTTGCAAAGCTGGCGGCGCAAGAGATGTATTTAGCAATGAGGGCGGAAAGCCTACCGATGACAGGGCTACAGCGGCCGGAGCTACGGCGGCCAGAGCCGACGATGGCGTTGCCGACAGATAGCGTCTCGAATTCAGATATCGCGAACTACCGCCGAAATTACTCTTCGGCGTTAGAATGCCCGAACTGGGCGTTTGACTGTGAAAACGCAACGGTCGACACGAATCGCAGAGTTTATAGTCGTGCGGCAGAAACGATGACAGCGATGACTGGGGCGAATGTGTCGGCTGCTGGTGTTTATGATTTTCTCCAAACGAGGTGGTGGCCGCGGACTGCGCGGACGGAGGCGGAGGCGTCGATATTGATCGGTTGAAATGTTGCTGCTGTGCCGAAACTGTATTGGCTGTATTGGTTCGTGAGGGCGCAGTTATCGATGTCGTGCTAGACTGACGATAGGTGGCTGGTATTATTGTGGCGGTTAGTGTTGTGGTGGATGAACCAGCGGTTAAGGGCACTGTTGCATCGTCACTGATTATGGGCTCGTCGTCGTCTTCGTCCTCGCCTGGCCGCTGTTGGTCATTTTGTGGGCCGCCGAGCAGATGGGTATCGAGCACACTCTGATTTAGCAACAGACTGGTCTGGCTGAGATTTAGCTGTTGTGAATATCGTAGATTCGTGTACATTTTATTGCCGCCAGCAGCAGCGGCAGCACTACCACCAACAACACGATATGGTGATGTTGGTGCTGTGGCTGTGGCGGCTGCAGATGATGACGATGATTTTAATAAATCGTCTTCGGGCTGTGTCTGCCGGGCTGTGTGTGCCTTTAATCTTCTGGGTCGTCGTGGCTCCCTTAGAGGAGGTGGCGGTGCCAGGGGCTGGGGTGTCTGTTGTTTCTGGTGCTGTTGCTGCTGCTGTTGTATGTGTTGCTGTAACTGTATGGGCAACATAGCGGGGTGTGGGGGTGTTCTCCACCCCTTTTTCAATGTATGGCTGGGCTAATTTCGAAAATATATTTCGAAATTTGTCGTGTCGCGTGTATGTGTAATTCTTTACACCGCTTACTCACACTTGTACAGAGCACTAAATTAATTTATTAAATTAATTCAGTTGCAGACAAAAACAAAAACATATTAATGGTGTACTTTTGCGGTTTTTCTTTTGATCGTTTGCTGTGTATTTGTACACACCCGCCGCTTCTGCCGTTGATTCAATGGGACACTTGGTTTTTGGGGTGGTGTCTGTTAATGGCACCTATTCTTCTTGTTGTAAATGTTGATAATGTTTTCAATTTGATTTTTTTTTTTTTTTTTTTTGTGGTTTTCTTCAATTTCTATTTGAATTATTTGATGTTTTTAATGGTAAATGTAGTTTTCGGTCTGTTTTTCATTTATATGTTTATGTTTCTATTTTTCTTATGTTACTTATTGTTTTTGTATACTTTCAATACATTTTAAACACATGTTTTCATTTCTTAAGTGTTCATTTTGCAAATCAATCATGTGGCCCGAGTGTCTGAATTTTCCACAGCCAAGTCTTCAATCTTAAATGGGTTGGCGACACTGGGACTGGACGGAATGTTCTACTTGAAGAATTGTTTTTTTTTTTGGATTGTTTTGGTTTTGTTTATCTATTTTTGGTTTTACGAACCGTGAATGGATGAGTATTGGGTGGGTATTAAGGCAAACTATCTATGGGTCATTTCATAAATTATACGAATTTAGTTCGATTTACACAATGACTTTCAGCCCAGGTTTTTTTGTTGTTGTACATTTTCAATTAAAAAGTCAAATTTCCCCTCAATTTACATTTCGTGACTGTTTTGCTAACCCTCTTGCTTCTCTACCCCCTTCGCCAATAACACTACTCAACAAAATGAAAAAAATTTCATGTACTCCGGATGCGATAATTTTTTCTGTGTAGATAACCTTGACATGAGCTCGAAAAACGCAATAAAAAAAATTTTTTTCGTTTGGTTTTTGTTTTATTTTTTTTTTTTTAAATTTTAAAAAAAAAATTTTCGTTAATTTGTTTCGTCCGGCATAACTCGGGAACCACTAGCCCGATTTAATTGAATTAAATTTTAAAAAAAAAAAATTTAAATCTTTAGGCAAAAAATAAGTTTTTTCCTTTATATATTCATTTTTAACTTGGAAACTGTTGCTTGTATAGGAAAACAATATATGAACAGATTAAGGGAATTAATTAATTAATTTTTTTAAAATTTAATTCTATTACATCGGGCTAGTGGTTCCCGAGTTATGCCGGACGAAACAAATTAACCAAAAAATTTTTTTTAAAATTTAAAAAAAAAAAAATAAAACAAAAACCAAACGAAAAAAAAATTTTTTATTGCGTTTTTCGAGCTCATGTCAAGGTTATCTACACAGAAAAAATTATCGCATCCCGAGTACATTTTGACTGTTGACTAGTGTAATCGTCGAATGTCTTGTCGGTTCATCCTGATTGGAAAGTCATCGTGTCAATCGGGTTTAAGGCTTTTCAAAGACACGAAATGGAAAGTTGACTTTTTAATTGAAAAATCACTGCTTGTTTCCATAAATCGAATTTGTTCGTTCGTTGAAAATTGTCAAAATTGAATGCCCAATAACATGGCTTTTGATCAGTGATGAGAGCTTCTTCGTTTGGGATTGTGTTCCATATGTCGATATCTGAAAATCACAATACAATCATGTCTGACATCCATTTTATAACGCTTCCAAAATTGACGATTTGTAACGATCGCACAAATTCGTTTTATGGAAACAGACTTTAAAAAGAAAATAATTTTTTTTTGACATTGTCAGTTTTATATTGTTTATCATGGCACAATAAGTTCCAATTCATATTTTATTATTGCTTTTCCAAATGCAAATGCCTATCAAAATGAACTGCAGCCAACTTCACACTGCGAAAAACACAAAATCAATTGCCAGTACAAGAAAGTTTGTTCCCATTGGATTTCCCTTATCTCTCTCTTCTACAAACTGAGAATTGTGGCAATTAAAATTGCCCCGTCTGTTTCCTCATGGAATGTTCAGGGATAGAAGTAAGTAAGTGTGAACAAAAACTCAGATACAACCCTGGATACTTTGATTGTCAAATTCTGACATGGCAGACTGCAGACAGTTACAACTCATTTTTAGAGAACAAACTGTATTCTTAATAGTTTTGAGTGCTCCAGAAATTCTTTGTTTGGTTTTTTTTGTATTTTAATTCTTTGATTTAAATTTTTTATTAAGAAAATGTTTTTGAAAAAAAAAAACGTAAACAACCAAAATTCGGTCGAAATACAAAATTGGATCAGCTGTTTGCATAGCCCTACCTTCGATTATTGTGCCATGATAGTTTATACAAAAAAAAGAATACACTTCTGAAACAGGCATGCGTGTTTGTTTTTAAGCAGTCATCCTGTAAAAGCTCATGACTTTACGAACTCATGGCACAATTCTTAGAGAACTATAACCGTTTTTCTTAATAGTTTGGAGCGCTCCAAAAATTCTTTGTTTGGTTTTTCTTTAATTCTTTGATTTAAATGTTTACTCATGACTTTACGAAGGCGTTTCACTAGAAAATATCAGGGAAAAACTCTGGGCGAAAAGTCATCGTGTAAATTGAATAAAAAAACCAAATTGAAGGCGTTTTACAAATGTGAAGAGTTTAGTTGGATGCCCGTTTAGTGATTGATTTATTAATTGGACCATACAATTTTGCAATACAAACGCCTGTCTGTCCTAGGATCCCCATTAGTCGTGTATCGTCTTCGACTCTGCTTGTGTTTTAATTTGATAAGCTTTGGAAAATTGGTCGTAGACTAAAAATGTCTCTGGGTGTAAGTGATTGGAAATTTTAGTCCAGGTTTCAACGAATGGCTCATTTAAAGGGTGTTTTTTTTAGACGTGAGGTTTTCAATAAGTTAATGTCTTAACTTTATTATAAAGATAAGGATTTGCCATAAGGTTTTTAAAATGAAAGTGGCCGCCGTAGCTGGCTCGAGAAGTCCAATTTAGGACCACTTTTGGCAGCATTAAGGGGGGCGTAACGCGCCGATTTATTTCTTCCAAGGCGTCAATCGTGTCGTGCTCATCTACGTTGACAATCGACTTGACATAATCCCACAGAAAATAGTCCTACTGTGTTAAACCATACACAGGCTTACGAGGCGAGATAGTGAGCTAACCAAAAGTTCCCTTCAATAAATTGATTGTTTCATTGGCTGTATGGCATGCTGCGCCGTCTGGGTGGAACCAAAGATCGTCCATATCGACAAAAAGACCAACTGAGAAGAAAGTGTGGCCAGATTGATAACCAAACGTCTAAAAAAAAACACCCGGTATAAAGCATTTCCAAAATATAAATGAACTAGCTTTGCTGCTTATAAAAACCGCACGTTCAGTAGTGGATCTCAAAAATATGAAAACTCTTTTAATAGAGATCACGCTTTCCGATGTTACAGCTAAAGTTAGACTTGGGTTCTAAACAATTTACTGCACTCTTGTTTAGTTTTCGAGTAATCACAAAATATTAGTGCAACTGAACAATAAAACCAAATTTATTTCAACTATCTCAACGTCACCGAAACGTGTCTTTTGGACAATTGAAAAGAAAGGTCGTAATTATCTGGAAGTCAGACGCAGAAATTTGATTTATAGCTGATAGTTATGGTTTTTTTTTGTTGTTTTGGAATACAAAATAAAAGACTGATTTACTGTCGTTGCAGGGGAAACATCCCTAGGAATACATTTTTCTAATTTTATAAGAATATATTTCGTAACGACTTTTGTAATTAGGATCCTCAATACAAATCCATTGCGGAAATGAAATCACTAATTTAGTTCTTACATCATGGAGACTTATTATGCTGGCCAAACAGAGGACATGACTCTAAGCATTAAATCAGTTTAAAACAAACTACCGCAAACGCCATTTCATCATAAGGTAAATGGTAGGGGGAACTTGCGCACAACATGTCCTTGAGGGAAGCGGGCGGACAAGGCCTTAACAGTGATCTCATCATTGTTCTTTTATCATATCTTTCTCATTCTTTGCACAGCGTAGAAGAACATGTCTCTCCAATCAAGCTAATGAATTTTTATCGTGTTTTTTTTTTCGCAGTGACTTTGACCTTCTCTAACATGGGTCGACAGTTCAAATATCCAATTAATTAGGAAATAAATTATAAAAATTCTTTCGATGTTTGGTTACATTTAATGGTAGAAAAAAAAGGGGGGAGAATAATAAAATAAATTAATACCAATACTAATTGCAATGTTATAAACAGTAAAGCCGTTCATATCAGCACTGGGAAATTAATTTTCAGAAATTTTGGTTTTCATTATTGCCGTTATTCGGAACTGCTTGAACCCTAGGACGTAAGTAGTAGACAGACTGCTGCATCTCGGAATTCTCTCGTCGTCTGAGACTAGCACCAGTACTAGTACTGCTGAATTTGCTACCCTAAGGCGTAAGTAGTAAAATTCATTTTATCTGGGTGTCCGGATTCAGAGTAATAGGGGACAGACTAGATCGGTATTACCTAAAAGATTCCAGCCCAACTGGAAACCGTAGGCATACCCCTCCAGTCGTGATCGAGGGCGTCTGTCCGAGGCTGCATTCAATATGGACAGATGTGGTTTCGCTTCAAAATATTTTCTCAAACAAAAGACACGACTAGTGTAGAAGCTGTGGATACCCAATGGAGAAGCTGCCCATTAAAGCTCCTCTCTATATTTGTCCGACCCTGGCGGTAATTAATTCTTTTGGGAAAATATACGATCTGGCCAATATTGGTATTAGTCACGTCAAGAGCTTTTAAGAGCACTCTTTTTTTTTTAATATTTTTTTTTAATTTAAAAAAATAGAAAAATTAAAATACTGTTTTCAAAGGGAAATACGGTTTAAACAAGTATTTTTTTTAATAATTATTTTAATTTAAAAAAATAGAAAAATTAAAATACTGTTTTCAAAGGGAAATACGGTTTAAACAAAGGAAATCTAACAGAAAGAATATCGACCAAGATTAGGCTTCAATAAGAGTCATTATTTAAACCGAAGAAATCCAAAGCATTTCCCAATCATTAAACACAGGCACACGGCCGGCCACCCTGTTTGCATATAAATCTTGGCCACAGTCCCATTTCCATCAAGTCGTTTGTCTCTGAGAACCCAACAAGTCCACCTCCTGGGCAGGATCTTGTTCACTATGAGTGTTCTTTGTTTGATTTTCTTTTTAAACTTTGCTTGCGACTCCTCCAAAGAGTGAACCTATTGAACCTACAGTGCATTAGGTTCTCTTTTCTTTTGAAATAAAAACGTCAAAATAATCCATTCGAAACAATTTTAGGAAACTGTTCACACACACAATAAAATTAGATGTAATAACCACCCGCCCGCCGTATTGTCGTAATTGTAATGATAGAACAACTAATTAATTCGTCTAATGGAGAATGGGATCTGCTCAATCTGGATGTCATTCAGAGGGAAATCAATCTTCTTAGGATTCCACAAAATCTTAAGGATTTCCATTTATTTTACAGAGAACACGAACCCACGACTAGAACAGAAAATTTGACGTGTGAAGCGAGCGAATGAAATCATTATTTTCAGTTGCTGTATGGCCGCACTAAACTGGGGGGAATACTGACGATTTTTTTTTTTCTTTTTTTGTGCTGACAACAAAAGACGTACATTCCCCCCAACATCATTTCGAATCATATGTTTATTAATTTTTAGCCGAATAATTAATTACCACAATGAGTTGTTCTTTGTTTCAATAGCAATTTTCAATTTCGATATTTGTCGTACTCAAAATAATGGAATGCACTGTTGTCAATTCAATTCACAAATGCACACACACGCACACATGCCGACACATTGGCGAGAAATTCTTTCGAAATGTACAATTCTTTTCTGAATTATTTCAAAAATTTTCACTCAGAAACAAAATTAATGCGAGCATTTTCAATAGGAAAAATTATACTGTTTGGTTGTTGTTGTTATTCTTGTTCTTGTTGACATCACAGAGGAAAAGTTAGCGCGAAATACCGAAACACTTTCACACCGTAAACACAGCGCACGGCTGAGTGACGAAGGCAATGGCGATGGCAGTATTAAAACTAGAAGCAAAAAAAAATGTGGAGGTGGCTGGGCTGACCGCTGACTGCTGACGATGGTGTTTTATAGCAGCACTTCGATGAACAATTTCAAATTGTGATTATTTCAAAATCCACTTCCGATACAACATAAAAATAGACAAAATCAAGTAAAAAAAAAATGTCACCACCTCCAATAAAAACTAATCACAATGTATCAATTTTACTTTTAGCGAAGAGCGTGAAAAAAAAAACATAAAATCTTTAGATTTCCTTTTGTTCCTTTTCGTTGTTTTATCTTTTGTTTTGTTGAAATGAAGAAGAACTCGAATGATTTATCGATTATTTTATATATTTTGTTTTTTTTTTTGTTTTCTTCTTCTATTTTATTGAATGTTAACGTGAACGTAAAAGACGAACGCAAGCGATAAATCGCTTCACAAATGCGCAGCGATTTTGAGTGGCGTCCGGTTGGGTCATGCGGTAGCAACTGATTCTGAGACGCGTTTTCAACATCGAACTCGACTCGGAGAATGTGTACTTTGCGCGTTCACATTCACATGTGTGTGATGTTGGTGCTCGGTGCTGCTACCGCCACTGGTGACTGACTGCCGTGCCGGTAGTTGGTAGTGATGGTGGTGGTGTCGGTGTTTGTGCTTGGGGTTCTAGTCAGTGGCGCTGGTGGTTGTTGATGTGACAACCATGATGTCGTCATTATTCAACGATACCACTAGAAACACCCAAACCGTGTAATGAGAGAATCAGCTCCAACCGGAGAGTGTGAGAGGAAGAGAGAGAGAGAGATGCATAGACAACATCGCAATGAGCATACTAATGGGGAGTCCACTGTCGTTCGGTTGGCCAGCAGTCAGAAGACAGCGGAGAACTATTTTATTGAACTGTGAAAAGAATGAAGAAAAAAAAAACACACACACGGACCCTCTTTATTTAAATAAATACACACGCATACGGTCAGCAGTTAGGCATGCTCAGCGAAAGCGTGTGTAAATAAATTAAATTAAAACAAAAGAAATGAGCGAAAACTCAACGTAATGTGTAAAAACTATGGAACAAACTGAAAACAAAAAATTCACCAAGACGAATCATATACAGGCTACAGACTTCATTCATTGGGGCTGAGCAAAAGGAAATAAAAAAAACAAAAACAAAAATGTCAAAAGAAAAGCGTCATCAGCGCAAAATATGTAAAGCGTGGCTCTGTATACAAAAATTTAATCCATTATTATAAGTAAGCACCAACAAAAAACAAAAATCGACTCCCTCACAAACGCTATCAGAATAGGGAGAAAATGCCCCTCGGAGCCCAAAGGATCTAAAACAAGGCAACGAAACATAAACAAATCATGTGGCTACTCCAACTTCAGGCAATTACAATACAATGGAAAATATAAGAAATGATCACATACAAAATCCCGACAAACGATATGAGGAGAGAAAAACGGGGATGAGAAATACAAATAAAATGTGGGTGGGGTCTCAGTTGGCCCCAGAAAGCCCCTTAAATTGAATACGCAGCCCCTTATACGAGTGTGGGTACTCCAACTTCATAAAATTCTGTAAGGATGAATAAAAGCCAATTTTTTCACAAACATTTTGGAAATTTTTTAATAAATTTCCATTGACATTTTTCAATTTTATTTCCAGAAAACT
Organism: Hydrotaea cyrtoneurina; assembly: GCA_958296145.1. Lineage (NCBI taxonomy): Eukaryota > Metazoa > Arthropoda > Insecta > Diptera > Muscidae > Hydrotaea > Hydrotaea cyrtoneurina. Next base: position 52,575,673 of record OY282516.1, on the reverse strand, counting down.
GGTGAAATTGGGAATTGGCGATTTTGTGATTGGGAAGTACATTATTGGCGAACTAGTTTTAATTTCGAATTAATAAATGTAATCGTTATTTCCATTGAAATTTTTCAATTTTATTTCCAGAAAACTGGTGAAATTGGGAATTGGCGATTTTGTGATTGGGAAATACATTATTGGATACTCCAACTTCATGAAATTCTGTAAGGATGAATAAAAGCCAATTTTTTCACAAACATTTAAATTTTTCAATTTTATTTCCAGAAAACTGGTGAAATTGGCAATTGGCGATTTTGTGATTGGGAAGTACATTATTGGCGAACTAGTTTTAATTTCGAATTAATAAATGTAATCGTTATTTCCATAGAAATTTTTCAATTTTATTTCCAGAAAACTGGTGAAATTGGGAATTGGCGATTTTGTGATTGGGAAATACATTATTGGCGAACTAGTTTTAATTTCGTATTAATAAATGTAATCGTTACGAGCAAATAAAACCGCCTAACATGAAATGCATTTACTTGCAAAGGTGGTTTCGAAACCACCGAATTGAAAGGAAATCAATTTGTTGCTAAGGTAATCGAATTACACATCAACTGAAAATGTGATTTGAAATACAAAACATTTATTGTACGTTAGCGACAACTTCAACTTTCGCCGTTTCACACAGAAATCCCAAAAAAACGATATGGAGAGGGGAGAAAAATGAGGGTGTGGCCCCGCAAGCCCCTTAAATTGAGCCCGCTGAACCTTATAGAAGTGTGGGTAATCAAACTTTATAAAATGTAATTTTTATTAAAAAAAAAAAATATTTTTATGGCTAGATTTTTTTCTAGCGAGTGACATGGCCCACCATTCTGCTGAAAACCCACATCCACGTATTTGCTCAAGAAAAAGCTTTAAAACTTTTATTTCAGTTGACTTTTGTTCTGCGTGTATTATACACACATATGTCAGGGCTCCACTTTATTCGGGAAACCTATCAGTGTTTTTTTCCCAGATTTGCTTAGTAAAATCTGAAAAAATCGTGTTTTGAATTGTGACACTGTTGAAGTAAATGAGCAATTTGTATTTTTAGTCGGACCATGATGGGCCCACCCACTTTTTTGGACGGTGTGGTATTTAATATACTTTTTTTTATTATTGTCGTTGTTTTAGTTATTAGAATCCAATAAATCTCAATGAGAAAAATATTTAAAAAAGAGACAAACTAGGACAAATAACATGCGTTAAGCCCAACGTCATATACCGCCCAAACGATTGCATGACTGCATAACATAAAAACGCTGCGTCAATAATAGGCAGACGAACAGAGAACAGCATTAAAATCAATCATATGTTTGCCAATTAATGATAATGTGATCGCAAAAGTCAACAAAGTCTCACGACACCAACTACTCTTCACACAGTGAGTGGCAAACAAAAAAAGTGCAGACGGGAAATGCGGAAGAACTACTACCAAGAATAAATAAAAATTAACTATTAATTTTCAAAAATCTAGTTTATCTGGTTCTCAACATAAAATAATGTAATTTACATTACAGTTTTCGGTTTTGGTAGTCACGAAATTAAAAGTTTACTCACCACGAGCATGTCAACAGTAAAAATTTGTACAAACTCCTTAAAAAAAAAAAAAAAAAAAAATGATGCATTTTAATAAAATCGTATGTAGACTGAATAACAGGTGCGTGTTTTGTTTAATGTAACGTAGAATTATAAGAAATGTCAGCTAAAAAGAACATCATGGTCTGCAACCTGCAAAAGTCTGCCGTCGTCTACCGTCAATTTTAGTCGTCACTCTCTAACACATGCAAAATACAACCCCAACTCAAACAGCTGATCATCTACCGTCAACCGTCAAGACTAATTGGACCTTTTACTGACATCGCCGTTTTGGTTTTAATGAAGAGGGGCACCTATCTTGTGTAGGAAATTTGCCTTGCCAAAGTAGCTATATTTTATTTTAAATCATATTAATGCGGTCCTCATACGATACAACTGGTTGAACAACCAAGTTGCTCTTCTCCTCACACGCTACAACTTTTCAATCAATTTCAATTTCTTATCCAATCTCATTTGCAAATATTTTCCGCGGCGTCAACATGAACGAATATGTTCTACAATTTATATATTATTGTTGCAATTATTTGGTTTTTATACCTTGAATTCCACAACTGAGGCATATTTTTAGATTCCTCAATAAAATCAATCACTTTTTTCACACATTCTTCACTTTTGTTTATTATTTTTTCAAAACGCCGTTTATCAATTACAAAATTTAAATAAAGTAAAAAAGTTCAATGACAAGCCCTCAAACGTACCAACCAAGTTGGACAACTTGAGCTGCAATCAAGTAGCTCTCCACGTTACAGAAGATTTGATAACTTGATCAAAAGAAATGTCTACAGAAGAAATGAAATAACCATAGAAATTGTTTGTAATATAAACAGTGGTTTAATTATTCGACCTTCGGTTAAACTTTTGTAAGTCATCCATAATCGATCGAATAAGTTAGCAAAAAAAAGAAAACATTTACCGAATATTGGGCTAACATCAAATATGGAAAACTCCTCAATTTGTCACTCACTGTATCTTTATCTAAATCGACAACAATAATGGACAATGTTTTTTTTTTTCTATTTAATTTTTCCGTTAACTGTGTAGGAGAGGGTCATTTTGCGGTGATTGTGCGTCAGCATATGATCATGAAATATCGAGAAAATATGTGTGATCATTAGACGGACTGTACACAACAACACAACAAAATGTCATTACGGTGTGTCAAAAGAAAAAGTTCCCACTTAAATTTCGATCAATTAAAAACAAAACAAAATAGAAAAAACTGAAAACAAATTAGAAAAAAACAGAAGAAGACGTAGTAAAATAATGTGAGACATTGTGAATACATTGAATAGCAGGAAAATGTAAAGCAGAATACACCAAAAGAAATCGACAACCGCTTAGCTGTCTGAAAATGACAATTCGAGCGAAAACGTAATCGTTGTAATACAAATTTTGGTTTCTGCATGTGGAAAACGAAAAGTCAAGCGATGTAGTGAGTAAAAACAAATAATAATAAGCAACGCTGCCGATTACTTCTCTGTCAATATCAATATCTCAAAATCGAAATCAACATTCAACACTTTCTTTCAGTGTATTTTTTGTGTTTAACTGACTGCGGAAGCTGTTATAGGTGGGCAAGTACGGGTATCCCCATTCACCCACAGGTACTTACAATAATCTAAAGATTAAGATACACCGCGGATAATGTATGCAGACGGACAAATACAAATTCCCAGCCAAAAATAAATCATATCGAGTGAGAGTGAGCGAGAGAATGAAATGTATGTAGTTTGTTGCGCTAATTCAATTCGATCGGATGTTTTGTTTTATTTTTCAAATTCTATTAACATTTAATTCACACAATTATATTTCAATTGCGTTCCAATTAATTTTATCGTTACCAGTAAATAGACAAAAACAACAACAACAACAACAAAAGAAAAACATTAACGTACAATGAATTTCAGTTAATTGAATTTACATGACAAAGTTGGTGGGGGTGCGGGGCATGGTGATCTGGACAGTGTTTAAAAACCACTGATATGAGAAGGGAATCTGAGAGTCATGTCTAATATGGTGTTGGGTAATTTTTAAATTCCATAGGAAATGGTCCCGAAATAATTTTTTAATTTAATTTTTTTTTTTAAAAAATTCAAAAATTTAACAAAAATAAATTCTTTACTTGAGGGGGCAAATATTCCCATTATTAATGGCACGCCATTTTATGCATGTGACTGTTTTGGCTGGCTGCGCTACCTAATCTCCCAAAGCCTTGGTGACGGTTTCTGGATCTAAATCAAGAATGGCTGCTTTCTTTTTTAAAAAATTCAAATATAAATTCTTTACTTGAAGGGGCAAATATTTCCACCATAAAAAAAGTCTATCGGCATCAAATTGCAGCTCCGAGTTGACCAATGGAAATCGCCGAGACGGCTGGTATCACAATCATCGAACTTGATGCGAAATATGTCGTTCGTGTCATTGATTACATCGCTCTCGATCCTCATCCTCATCAAAGTCCAAGTCTTCATCACTAATAAAAATCAATTCGCTCATTTACTTGAATAGTGGCATAATTCAAAATTCACTTTATATATTTTTGCTCTTGGAAAAGCTGTAAATCTCTAATTTAAATTGGCTTTTGTTCCACTGAGTATTGTGCATTCATATGACAGGTCTCCATATTATTGAAATAGCCTGCAGTTCTTTTTCTATATTTGGAAAGTACGACGAAATTGACAATTTTAAACGACTCTCCTGAAAAAATCCTATTTTGAGTTATGCCACTATTCAAGTAAATGAGCGAAATGGTTAAACATGGCTGAATAGATCTCATCGTAAATGGAAATGACGTTTCCAGCTACTCGACCATACCGACCAGGTTTCCGATCCCCATATGCAGCTGTTTTGATTGTTAACATAGCCACCGAGATGAAAATGCGCTGCGGCAGAAAACTATTGCCTATTGCTTAGTCAATTGGACCTTGTAGGCGAATATTTCATTCTTTGTGCAAAATTCGGATCAGCTGACTCAGAGGGACCCACTTAATACGAGGGGATTTTCTATCTCTTTAACGAAAGCTGTCTAATCTACAAAACCTTAAGTATTAGGCAGCAAAAGTGCGGAACAGAAAAACACAAAACCCGTCAAAGCCATCAGAGACCTATAAACGCTTACAATGCTTTTGTGTAATTTTGGGTAAAATCTTTCCAGTGTAGCCGCAATCATATAAGTAGGGTTGCCAGATTTAAACTGTCTTACATCTGGAATTATAAAAATTTATATTGATTTTAGTAGAGAAATCTTGAAATATATAAACACGTAGTTAGGTGATCCAGCTTCCCCATTGTTTTTCAATTCTGTAGCATATGAACTCAATATACATATACATAGTTATTGTCCAACTTGAAATGGAATGAGTCACGCCAACATCCAGAGGTTTTACTTGCGAAATGAAGACTGCATTCTGAATGGAGTTATTTATTCATATCGTGGCAATCTTCATTTTGAATGCAATAAATATCGAAATAAAAATCAAAGTATTTTCATATAATAAAATACCTAATTTAAAGTCTGTTTCCATAAAACGAATTTCAATTTTGAAAGCGTTATAAAATGGATGTCAGACATTATTGTATTGTGATTTTCAGAAATATTTTAGATATCGACATATGGAACACAATCCCAAACGAAGAAGCTCTCATCACTGATAAAAATCCATGTTATTGGGCATTCAATTTTGACAATTTGCAACGAACGAACAAATTCGTTTTATGGAAACAGGCGTTATTTGGTATTTTTGAACTAGAATTTTGTTTTCGTAATTTTGCTCATCGACAGAGTGTGTTAATCTGAAACTTTTTTTGTCCCACTTAAGAATTTTTGGATATACAGTCGAACTTCCATATAGCGAATCTCAAGGGGACCAAAAAAAAATTCGTTATATAGAAAATTCGTAATATAGAATTATTTTAAAAAAATTTTATTTGTATGTATGTTGAATTTTATTTAAAATAATTGGTAATTTTTGTCTGCGTTTGATTTTTCTATTTTTCCGTGTAGTCTACTATGCGAGCCTACATTTCTCTCACTTACAGAGAGTAGAAATGTGAATCTCACACACAAAAACAAATAAAAAATGAAAATATGTGTGTGTATGGTGAGAGTGAAAAATGTGTTTATGTAAAACTCGTTATACGGAGATCAAAAACGCATGAGCATTCGAGTTACGGGCGTAGAAAAAAATCGTAGTAAAGAAATATTCGCTATAAGGAAACTCGTTATAAGGAGATCAAAACATACTGAAAATTTAACGAAATTGCAGTGTTCTGGAAATAAATTCGTTATATAGAGAACTTCGTTGTACGGAAGTTCGTAATAGAGAAGTTCGACTGTAGTAGACTTTTAAAAATAATATAATTTGACCTTGTCCTTCGTTGGGCCTATTTCGGAAACCTGATCAGAGGGAGAATTTGATAGTATTTAAATCAAATTGACAATTTCAATTTAACTGGACAAATAATGGAATAGCTTGTAACTGGACTTGACATCAAATATCTGGAAAATCCAGTGCATACCAGCCCGTCTGGCAATCCTACATATAAGTGAGGTCGAGAGTTTGCGCATTTAAAGTGTTTGGAATCCCAATGAAATCCAAAAAGACCTAACCAGCTTTTTTCACAACTTTACAGGCGAAGCAAAAAAAAAAACGTTGTAAAACACTCTTCTTGTTATATTGTTTTCGAATTCGCCTATAAAATTTAAAAATTTTCGATATTGAAGTGTAACGTGTTCAGGAATTAATCAAAAACACGATTTTGGATTGGCCATTATGGATTTCTGGTGACAATGTGAAAGTGTGGGCCCCCGGATGCCTAATAAATGATAATACATTCACGCCGCCGTGGGGCTTCCTGGTGGCAGGCACGCCTCTGTATTTGGAATACTGTCGCAATTCTCTTTCATTCATATAAGAAACTTTAGGGCTCCCAGAGATTTTTCTGCAAATATTTGGCATATAATTTTGTTTTGTAATTTCCGAAACGCATGCACTACAGGGCACTTAAGACCAAATGAGACCCTGGGCTCATTGTCAATTCTCTAGAATTGGTATTCCTAAGGCTCATATTTTTTCTATAGTAATGGAGCCAATGCTGCTCAGATATTATTAAAAAAAACATATAACGATAACACTGGTTACTGAACACTGTGCACAATTGCACGATGACAAATATACGTGTGTGTGTGTGCCTGGTGTTTGCAGTACCAGTTACCTAAAACCTATGCCTGAATACTTTCCGATATTTTATTCAAAAGCCAACACACACAAAAATACAACAATTATGAAACTGTACAATGCCCGGCCGAGAAGCAGATGGGACGGAGGAGAGCGCTGAGATCATGACACTTGACTTTTCCTCCTCAACGTTATACGCTCTTGCTTCCATTGATTTAAATGTTCATTCATTCATTCGGCGAACGATGGGCGATGGGTGCACTGGCACACTGATATACTTTTATTGATTTGTCTTTGCGTTTTGTTTTACATTTTTTCATTTTCTTCTCTGTTATTGTTTCGATTGCTTTTTTCCCAGCGAGAGAAAGATTCCGTGACATCGATCAAATGTTTAGTACAAACAGAAGAAAAACAACACAACACAATGAACTGTTTTATTAACTAAAAATATTAAACTTTTTTTTTTGGTATTTAAAAATCGAGAAGTACCAACAACACTGAAATCATTTACGTACTGATAACCGAGAGCAAAGCGAACGAGCAGCGCCGCAGCTGTTGTCTGTGCATGCGGTTGCCGGTGGTAATGAAACTGTTTCACGGCATTTAATTTTTGTTTACTTTTGCCACCTTGTTCTTGTCCGCCCTACGTCGTCTTCGTCGCGATTGTTATCGTACAAAAGTTAAGGTAACTTTGGCCGAGCAAAACACAAGGAAGACAAGAAAAAACAGGAAAGGGTGTACAACTGGGGAGTGCTGCAATTCAAAATGAAATCGTTCAATCAACGAATGTGACGAATGTGGGGTCAAATACCTTGAGACCCACAGCTAAATGGGCTCTTTTTCTATAGAATATTTGGTTTACCGACATGAGCTCTCTTCTTTTATTTTCAGCATTATCTTCGAACACATTTAATTTAATTAACGATGTAGCGGGCTTTGCTTTTGAAGATTTGTCATATAACTCGTCAAAAATAACTGCAAAACTATCTACTGATAGGTTAGAGAATGGCAAGGAAGGCGTTTTGATTTACAACATCGCCATATGTTCCATTAAATACACAATTAGCTCAAGGTGGCAAATTTTTGCCCAGCAATGAGCCCAAGCAGCCTCATTTTCCATGACTATTCAACCATTTTCCACAAAAATCATTCCAAGGAGCCTCTTGTGCTGCAGAGTAGACAGTGAGCCCCGGTAAGACCATCAAACATTTTCATCGGCTGTTTCAAAACAGTTAGATGTTTACGCAAGTCTGTTGGGTAATCCGACGTGACACAAATTCCTAATTGGGTATAAATTAAAAACAAAAGATACAACAAAAATATTTCGACAAAAGAAAATAACTCCGAAGCGATTTTTGGTACAGCTCTTCTGCTTTCAGAAAATTCAAAACGATTCGCAATTTTTCCCATTTAAACATAAAGTAGCACACTTCAAAGCCTATGCAGACCCATAAATGCATGGACATTTTATTATCGTATGTGGCTGTAAATTACGCCGATTTGTTTGTGTAATTGTCAGGTAACCCAAACTGTTATCACACTTTGTTTTGAAAGTCATGGTTGGGTAACGAAGCATTTAAAAGCAACTCGCCGTGATATCTAATATTAATTTGAAAAAAAAAATAGGCCAATTATTGTACGTAAATAATGTGGTTGCGACAATTTGTCGAGGTAGAATGAAATGAGAAATAAGTCCAGTCAGTCAGTGAATTGAAGGCACCTATTTTCCAAAACTATTGAGAATCAATTACAATTTCGCAAAAAAATAATAAAACTTCAGAAAGGCATGCTTAGGGAGCTGCAGGACAAATTTGATGCAAGTGTTTCTATTAAGAGGCATTTCAGAAGCCCTGCCAGAAAATGCCTTTTAGCACAAGAACTTCGAAGAGAACTAATTTTTTCTAAAAAATAATATCACTAAAGTGTTGAATTTGAGGTCATTGGTGATTAAAATGCAAATAAAATATTATTATTTCTATCCCGCATTTCGTTGAATATAAAATTGAATATAACATTAACTTTTACTTCTTCCTGACCACATATATTTTATTTTTATTGCTTACCCTAGAATTTGATTACACGCTCTACTGCGTTACGAAACTAAATTCCATGTAAACCCTTTCGCCCCTACTGGAATCATTGACCCAGCGAAGGTGCTTATTTCACTATTGACTATTCGTTCGCATAGCCTTACGCTTTGTAAGTGATTGAAAATGCTGTCAGTTCAACAATTCCAAAAAAAATGGCAAATTTGACAAGAAAAAACGGTAATTATAAAATATAAAACGCCAAATTGACACCACTGTCATCAGCTGTAACAACATAACAACAGCAAAATGTAAACAAGTAATATTTAGGAGTTGAACTATTGTTTAAATTCTAAATTTTGGACTAGACTGATTTTCAAATTCCAAATGTGTTATATATTTTTGAGATGCTGGCAGCCGCAGAAAGCTATCAGCAAAACGGTAAGTAGTGAAAATGTATCCTCTATTGGCGACGAGGATTTGAATAGGAAGCCTAGGAGACGAACGTCAAATATTGAAAGAAACGAAACTCAGGTGGGTACTTATGACATTATTGTTCGCTTGGATGACAGAAAAAAGTTAGTGGACTCCCATTTTGTACTGAAATGCTTATGTTTTCTTTCGTTCGATGTTTCACGAACTTTTTATATGGATATGGGATATGGATAGATCGTCTTTAAATTCTATATTGATAATTTAAGTTTTCTTTGTCTGTGACAGAGACAACATAGTCTAATTAATCGGGCTCCATTTGTGTTTTATTTCGGACTTGGTCTTTACGCATGGGAGTCTGACATTTTCGTCCAAAGAGAGTTACGGCGCACGATTGACGACACTTGTCAAACATGTGAACCAAAGACCATACAGACGTCGCAAGTAGTTTTTTGAACATTTCCAAGAGGGTATATAAACAGTACTTGTTTTAAAAAAGTGGGTATTTGTTTTTTAAAAAAAAAAAACATTATTTGCTTTTAAACCTTTCAAATATTGCCATGCCAATTAGAGACATCAGGAGTGTGCTTCCCAAAATGAGTTGCGACGTCTGCCCTCTGTATGGTCTTTGATGTGAACTATACCGAATCGAGTAAATAATTTTGCCAATCAAGGTCCATCGGTTGGGACGCAGAATATAAGCGCCGCTGCCATACAAGTTAATACTAGAGATTCCTAAAGAAGCTCTTCTGCTCGCTCCAGTAAATATCGGTGGCCAGTTGTTTCGGACAATTTTGCATAAGGACTTCAATGTTTTGTTATAAAATGAATGCTGCATTTAAAAATATATTTATACATTATAACGAAATTCCACTATACGATGACTTCCATGGCCTTCTAAATTAATCGCCACAGATTTTTCCTGCCAACAAATTTGAATGATTTATAGCGACATTTCTTGAATTCGGTCGGCCATTTGGCTTCGTTAAACTAGCCAGTATGTTTTTGGCGGTAAGATCTAAGGCTTTCATCCGTCCAACCGGATATCGCTTGATCTCGTTTGGCAGTTACATTAAAGCGATAATTAAGGTACTTCTCGCTGCTACTCGGTACGCAATATAACTGTTCATTTAAATGCAATTATTAATATTCATTAGATCTTGAATTAAAATTGTGTATTCCTTGTTGCCTCAATATCTAAAAAAAAAGGGAATAAATTTATGAAAAATGTGTGGGAGATTTGCCCAACAACAAAAATTCAGATACAACTCTGGGTATTTTGATTGTCAAATTGTCTGAAAGTTACAACTCGCGGCACAATTTTTAGCCAACTATAACATTATTTTTAATTGTTTTGAGAGACCCAAAATTTTTTGTTTGGCTTTTTTTAATCTAATGCTTTGATTTAATTGTTGAATGCGAAAATGTATTCGAAAGTTGAAAAAAAACTAAGCCAACAATTGTATTGTAAACAATGAGTTTGGCAATCAAAATTCTATCAAAATGAAATAATTTTAATCAGTTATTGTCAGTTATTGTGCCATTGGAAATACTCTTCATGTGTCTTTGCCTATTTATTGCCAGGCAGTTGAATTTGTTACAGAAAATTAGAATGTTAATTAAATTGTTTGTGATAGTTATAAATTTATCATTTAAAATTGAAAAAAAAAACAATAATTTATATGAATTACAAAAAAGTTATTTTTATTTTAATCATCAGCCACCTCAGTCACCAATGCCACCACTCGTCCGACGCTTTAATTGTGGTTGATTTGGTGATTCGATTTATAGAAGTTTGACTGTATATGAATTACAAAAAAATTATTTGATTTTATTAATCATCAATGCCACCACTCGCCCGACGCTTTGATTGTGCTTGATATCACTAGCGGGTTAAACCGCAAGAGAATCGGTAGCCGTATCGGTTATTCTCTTTTATTTCATTTCTCTTTATTTCCATTTGCTAGAGACACACTCATCAATCATGTGTGGTGTGGTGTATAGCAATTTTATAGTCATAAACAAATTCTAATGTCAAAAGCAAATAATAATAAACACAACAACACCAACAAACAGACAAAGTGAAAGTTTCACTATGCTACTCAATTAACAACAACAAATTGTAGCTTGGCAAAATAAAATTGGTAATAACAAAAAATAGATTTAAAAGAAAAGAAAGGCAAAATTAAAAACAAGAAGATATTTACAATTGGCTGTGTGGCAGATCAAAAACTCAGCATTAAGAAAATAAATGGGACCGAGAAAACTGAAGGACCGCGATGAAAACATGATTAAGTGGAAATGATTTAATTTTTCACACAAAACAAAATGTAATAAATGAAACATTCATTGAAATGTTGTTCAACTTGAAAATCAAGGAAATTTTGTATATTTTAGCAATTGTTGTTGAGAGACACACACACACACACACGAGATTCGCATGCTGAGCGTAGTGCGTGTGGACAGTTTTCTCGGAGAACACCGCCTGTTGCTGAGTAAGCAGACACTAAAATAACCAACCTTGACTTTGAAGATTGGCGGAGCAACAGCAAAAAAACCGTCGCTGTCGTTTGAAATGCAAATTAAAAGCAGGAGCTGCAAATTGAAAATGTAAAGAATCTGGTTTCGGAGTGAGTCAATCGCTTGAACATACAAGTTGTCGAAAATTACTTTGCATTCATGTTTAAAAACATGAATTCGGGCAATAAGCAAAATACAAACACTGGTGGGCAAAACTGTAGCAACAGACAGTAGGGATTCTGGTAAGGACTGGTAAAATGTACCGAACAGTCGCTGATTTATAACCAACCTGGGCTTTGGGAACAGACAAATAAAAGTGAACCGTGTAGTGATTGAAAACAATTAGGAAAAACATTAAGGCAGTGATGCAACGACCAAGTAAATTAGTTATTATTAATTACAATACAAAGTAAATGTATATTCTAATTATGGGTCCAAGTATAAATCGGAAGATGCAGATCATATGGCTAGATTTTTGCAGCGACAGACCAAAGCCTCTGGTGTGAATCGAACCTACAAGCCCCACGCTGATATCCATTTCGTGGTTTCAAACGTATAGGGCTGGAATTCGACATCTGGTCAAACTAAGTTGTTAAACCAATTTTTTTGTCTTTTCAGTTGGAAGTCTGACATTGACGAAAATGGATCGCTCAACTATCACACAAGGTGTAAAAATTATTAAAACCTACTACAAAAATGGTGATTCTGGCACAGCCACATATCGTGCTTTAAGAGGAGATTATGTTTTATTGTTTGTGAAGCACATTTCTCACTCGGTGGGTTAGCATACATACATAAACAAAATTGTCGTATTTGGGGTGCTGAGAATCCTCAAGTAATTGAAGAGAGGCCATCCACATCCACAAAAAGTCACTGTTTGGTGCGCCCTTTGGTCCGAAGGTGTGATTGGAACTTAATTCTTCGAAAACGAATAGGGAACGACTGTCACCGTCAATTCGGAGCGTTATGGTCGTATGATAACCGACTTTTTTTGCCTGCTATTGAAGAATACGACTTCGAGAATATGTGGTTTCAACAAGACGGTGCCACATGCTACACAACTTTAGCAAGAGACATTTCCTGGCCGCGTAATTTTTCGTCGTGGCGACATCAACTGGCCGCCAAGATCATGCGATTTGACACCATTAGACTTTGGGGCTACGCGAAAGACCGTGTTTATGCAGATAAAACTTTAACTCTTCAGCACTTAAGAACCAACATTAGTCAAGTTATGGCTGAGATACCGCCCAATATGTGCCAAAAAGTGGTCCAAAATGACCTCAAAAGAATCAAGGCTGGCAACACTTCACATAATGTCAACGTTCAAACTTTAGAATAAAAAAGAAATATCATGAAAAAAAACATTTTATATGTGTTTTATTTACATTTACTTTTAAAAAGCTAAATGGATAACCCTTAATTTGTGTGTGAATACAAAATAGCGAAAAGCATCCATAACCATGATCACAGGTTCTCTTGGTAAATTGATGAATCGTTAGATCCTCTTTCATGGTCACTACAAATTGTGGAATTCGCTCTTGTCCGTAGGATTGATATTCCATGCAACCATTTCTTTTTAACAAAAATCGATTGAAAGTATAATATGACATAAACAACTCTTAGTCCAACTCTTTGTTGAACCGGCAAAAGAATAAAAAATATCACAAAAAAAGCAACAACATGGATGTGCCACTAAAATACAAATTCTTATAATCTAACAATTCCAAAGACTCATCAAAACTGGTGAGTGTGGTAGAATGAATAACCTCTTGTCAACGGTCCACAATACACCCAAAAGAGTGTAATATTATGGGCACTAAAAAAATGCCTACGCCTCTTAAACATTTTGAATCGCGCCAGTTGGGACTGTATACATGTCTTTGCCTTTGATATCCGACAAGTTTACCAGTCGCATAAATCCTTGTATGGAAAAAACACTGCAGCTGTTGGTCAACGATTTCTGAAGCGAAGCGGGCACCCTTCACACGTCCATCTTTGACACGTGCTTATAGAGAAATACATCGATAGGATTCTCCATAATCCCATTGGACTATTTGAAACTGAAATGCTTACGTTTTCGTTCCACTTATCGTTCTGATGCTTATTAGTGGAAAGACAATCAGCTGTATTCGTGTCAACGGCATGTTGTGGGACAGGCTGACATGCTTGACTCGCTAGAAGCAGCTACATGTAAATAGATGATCAGCCGGAGTCCTTGTCTACTTTTTCACCTGCCCACAAAATATACATGTAGTGTCAGCAGTCGCTGAAATTAATCTCTACACCATTTAATTTAATTAGTCAAGCTGCCAGTTTTTCAAACAAATTCCCTCTCAGACAAAATTTCTGGAAAATAACAAAATAAGTGTATCAAAAGTCGAACTGCCTGTTTCCTATTCATATTCGAGTCAATTCATTATATAAGAAATACTGGCGGTCTTTGAGGTACCGTCTTATCGCAGTGATCTTTTCATTAAGAAGGTCTGTGAGTGTGAGGTTTTTCAAAACCCATTTCAAAAAATCGATTCACACATTTTCTATGACTGCAGTGGTATATTTCATATTTTGAAAGTAAACTGGTGAGTCATTGATGCCAAAACGTAATTTCTATAGATTTATGACGATGAGAACAACGTGTAGCGACTGCTATTTACATAGAATGGCGTGGGAGTTATGATTGGGATTTGAGCGACTGTTGTTACTTTAAAAAAAAGTTTCTCATACGTGTAAAGCAGACGCCATGTCGCTGACAAATAGGGACCTAAAATCTGGTAACGATGAATATTGTACAACAGTGAAACATGTATACTGAACATACCTGATTATCGTGCTTTTATATTATATTTATATTCCCATAGGCGATGGTGAGGTTAGCATTTGTAAACGTACATCAACTCAATTGTGTACCCCTTCTTCGCAGAAGAGGGTAATGTAGAAAGGTGTTGAAGACGAGAAGGTACGAATGGGACGCATAGGAATAATGTATAGTGTTGGCTATCCACATTCCCTTTCGAAACAGACATCTTATGTCCCTTATGAAGCATATTACTTCCTCAACCATGATGGGATTGGATACTTCAGAATATTTTCAACACTATCATGAATAATAGATGATTTTTATAAACTGGAATTTCCTATTTTAACTTGCCTATAAGTTATTTGCCAATAAGTGGCATGTGAGCAAATAGAAACTCTTTTCCACAAAAGTCTTCCTTTAGCATTGAGAAACTTATGGCCAACTAGTATGCCACCAATTGTGTCAAATGGACCCACTGACGGGTAACTTCTCTCAAATCGTTAATCAGTGCTTGATATAATTTGTGTACTCACTGACCGGGACCTACTGTTTAAAGCCAGCTCCAAAGGTATCATACCTATCTAGAGATGTTTTACATGACTTAGATACAATTCTCTTACTCGTAATGTAACCGGCATTTACGAGGGTAAAACTTACTTACTTATTTCCCTTAACATTCCATGAAGGAACAGACGGGGAACTTCTGTCGAGGGTAAAACAGCGGTTGAAAAGTGTGTGATGTCTTACCAGGATACTAACCTGAGTTGCACACACCACCGCCGGCCATAGGACAACGTTATGACCACCCTCTATATCTGTTTATTTGATATTTGTTATGAGTACTCGTGAGAAATGCTCTTTGGACCTGCCATAGCCCAGGGAGAATATCGTGGACAAATAGACTCTGAATTATATACCGACATTGAAGTAAGCGGTGCTTCGCGGTGGATGTTGGACAAATGGATGGGTAATATTGAACGCGTTTTAGAGGATGAACTATAATCAGGTCTCTATCGGTATTATATTGGATGTGTCCAGCTTATACACATTATCGACACTTGTATATTGAGGAAGACCAATAGTCTTTAGTCCCAACGGGATCGTCACTGTTACATCAAGTCCATCATACAGACTATTCTATTTGCAGTGGTGAGATTGAAAGCACTGTCACCGTAGTTGTCTAGGTCGCAGTGTACCCCTATAGATTTCAGACAATCTTGAGTACGTGCACAAGGCAATAGCTCTTTGTAATCTTCTTTTGAAGGAGTTTAGAAGGAGTTAGTTATTTATGGTAGCAATATTGAAAGCGCTGTCACCGTAGTTGCCTAATGGTAATGGTCACAGTGTACCCCTATAGATTCCAGACAATCTCGAGTATGTGGACAAAGCAATAGCTCTTTGCAATCTTCTTTTGCTGCAGTTAGTCTGCATGGAGGTGAACTGCAGTCAGAGTTTGCATTCAATCAAGGCAGTTGTGATCTGTCCATCTGTCCCTTATGACAGGTTACTCTTTCCTACTCAACAACAAAGGCCGCATTCTCTTCAAACATGCGGGCGATGTCGACATTGCCCACAAGTTGGCGCGAGATATAACTGGTGCGGAGTTAAAGTGTCTGATGGTAATGTTATGACGTATGCAGTGCTTGGGAATGCCATGACGTAAGAAGGCCATACTTGATCCACCATAAACAACTGTTGGGGTACCTCACATACCAAGTTTCCGCTAAGCTGCCAAGTTTCTTTCGTCAATCTTGTCTATTAGCAGTGATTCCTCGGATCCACCTTAAACAACTGCTGAGGTACATCACATACCTCAGTTTCCGCCAAGGTGCCAATTTTCTCTCCTCCATATTGTCTATTAATAGTGATTCTAACAATTGATTTTGATTTCGTTTCAAGATAAGAAACGACTGTCATAAGCAGCTAATGAGTGTGACGTATGCAAGACGTTCAAACGCATGACAATTGACACTCCTTTGAGATGTTATCATTCGAAAAAGTCAATGTAGATAGGCAGGCGGGCATGTTTCAAAAATCGTAGTCAACGGATTTATTCAGAAACGTCTGACGTTGTTAATTCGTTGAGTTACATTTGTTGTTTCTGCCAAGTGATGTAAACCGAATCCCTCGGAACGTATTTGATCACTATTTCGCAACTTATTCAAATTCGTCATTTTTGGGTTTCAGAAGCTCATATTCGACTGCTGTATATCGCATGTACTTCCACGTTCTTCAGTATTTTGATATATTCATGCTACAATTTTACTTTTTTCCAAACCGCTTAAATACCATCCGGTACTTTCTATCGACGGCAACGGCAACAAACGAATTTTCGATACTTTAAAAATACCAGTGACGTTAGAAGCCAACAACAACAAAATTTACAAATAATACTTTTGTTGTTTGCTAAACACAAAGCTTCCAAGCGAGCGATATTTCGAAGAAACACAACCACATAGCAAAGGTGGAATAGAAATAAAAAGTACACATGTTTGTATAAAAATAGCTTAAAGAAACAGCAGCTTACCTTATTGGGATTCGGTGGTGAATAGCTAAGTATCTGAGATTGTGAGAGGCTTTGACGTTGCTGATAAGTACTAAGGCCGCCGCTGGCGCTGCCACCTCCGCCTCCTCCGCCGTTGAGAGTGTTGTTGCTGTTGTTAAGATTATGAAAGCCACCAGCACTGTGAGCGATAATTGAAGATGCTAAAGTCGAGGCCGCTCCAACCGCTACCCCGATGTGTATGGCGTTGTTGGAATGTTGGGCAGAACCGTGACCACCACTTGTGGATATGTGCGGAGAGCTGTTAAAGCTCAGAATGTTCGTCAGTGAGTGAGTTTTCGAAGTTGGTGGATTTGATTTCAATGCCGGCTTTTGCTGTAGATGTCCTGCTTCCGCTTCTAAGCCTGATGTTGTTGTAGTCCATACAGACATGACTGTTGCCCGTTACAAGTAAGGCTTTGGCTGAAACTAACCAAAACAATCGGCGGCAACAACGATGAGGACGACATCATGGAAGATTCAAGTGCGTTTGTGAAGGTGAAAAAAAAAAGTATTTGTAAAAACAAAAGTTTAGTTCTGATGAAACTGTGTTGGTTTCGTTCGTAGTTTTCAAACAACTCTAAAAAAAATGTACAGCACGACAAAAAATATCAACAACAGTGCATGTCAATGCAAACGTCAAAAACACACACACACACGCACGAACACATGCATGCACCACCAATTGCACCACTCGTCAACAGCAACTAAAAACCAAAACACGACGATTTGCTTTTTATTTTATAAAAACATTTCAATTTACAACACTTTTGGCAGTATTCAATTTACACAGATCTCATTTTTTTATTTAGGAAATTGTAGGTTTTGTCGGGTAAAATACTTATTTTTTCGTTGTTTTCAACGATTTCCCTGTTTATTGGTTTTTTAAGTACATCGCCACCGAGAGTAAATGGAAGAAAGAGCAGAGTCTTGTTTTTTTTAGTCGAAAGAGAGGGAGCGCGCGAGTCCGGCGAATATTTGTGTATTTAATTCGGCGCGATAAAAAGCAACACACTCGTTGGAAATAATTTAAACGCTAAAAAACCGACACAATGCGAATAAGACGACAAGCAGAAGTGAAATAAAAATTTACCAAACGCTGCTGATAAACAAATATTATTTTTTGTGTTTTTGTTGTTGTTTGCACCTGAAACAGCTGACACATGGTTGTACATGGAGAGTACTGAACAGTTAAGAGACCCGCAAATCAACCGCTGTATTGGTGGGTGAATATGCTCAAGCGACGAAAAGGCAGAGATGCCAACTGACTCATGGAAATAAAGAAGCAATTGTTTTTAGAAAAACTGCCATAATAAAAAATTATGTAAATTAAAATCACTCTTATGAAGTGTTATAAAATAATTAAAAAATAAATTTAAGCCAGCGACCGCAAACTATAGATGTCAGTAGTTAGCATGGCCCAATTTGAATGGTTTTTAAAGAAGACACTGTTCATTTTGAAGAGAACTCTGGTTATTCTGTAGAAAACGAAGACATATGTCCGTTTTTTTTTTTATTAACACTCAGGGGATGTTTTGGCAGAACCTCGATCATGAAAGAGGATCCGATCACAGTCTTTGTAGGCGGTTCAAACATGGAGACTGAAATGGGCTCAGGAGTTTTCTCAGCTACTCTGCGAGGAAAGCGAAGACTAGCCAACTCTTGTTGTGTGTTCCAGGCGGAGATAGTTGCCATCGACAAACGAATTTCCGAGCGGAACATTGTCTTTGCCCAACAGCTGTTATACAAAACCGATACATATTCGTATCTGAACACCAAAGATCAAACAAAGATTGTTATAAATGTCTCTCAATTTTAAACCGATTCGAAGTCAGCCTAAAGTTTTGTAAATACAAAATTCTAGGGGAAATTTGGTTCCCCCACTTTTGTTCATTTCACGTTGAGTATTTTTTAAAAGTTTCCAGTTTTTGTAGGCTGACTTTTATTAAAATTTATTACAAAATATTTTTTTTTTCACATTTCCCTTCTTTTACTCTCCCATTTGTTGCTCAATTTCTTTTCGCCGGCTTAATCGAAAGCGCTATCTGATCTACGTCAATTTGTTCGTTGAAATTGCGCTTCTTTCGCTGTTATCTATTTTCAGTTGTTATTGTTCAATTAAATGTGCTATTGCAAAACAATAAATATTGTTTTTTTTTTGTTTGTTTGTTCTGTTTTCAATCTACAGCAGACGCATCTATAAGATTAAATAACAATTTATTTAAATAAACAAAATGTTATGTCGAAGATGTCAGGTCAAAAAAAACACAGAGTATTATCGGCGTACAGTACTGTTACATATGCCAGTGGAAGTTGTTAGTTCTACTATTTACATTTCAGTTTCTCCATTTATATTTCTTTTGTAATTGCAGTTTGGTTTTTTTTAGCTTAACTATAATCAGCTGTTTGTAAAACATCATTTGCCGAATACAAAAACCTATCGTCTACAGGTTCGTCCGTTTCGTTACGATACGACAACGGCCAAGCTCCCCTGTGTACTTGTTTCACTTGAAGACAATGTATCAGCTGACACATCAGCATTACGATTACGATCAAGTTACTCGGCATTGAATCTACTCGTGCTTCTTTATGGAGCTGAAACCCGGGTCCATGAACAAGATGAAAAATCACATGAGTATCCTCGATATTGGAAAACATTTCAAAAGCAGGCCAGTAGCGCGATTCAGTAACTTTTGTCGACATTTTTTTTTTTTCGCTTGCAGTAACGGTAGTTTGATTCTGTAACTATTTTTTTAACGATGATATACAGGTGTTTTTTTAAATTCATTAAATTTTCTATCATGTGTCAAAATATGCCAAAGGCACAAAAGAGAATATGCCAAAAACAAAGCAACTTCTGTTTGATTGGCGACTTTTTAAATTTTGGAAATAATTTATTTGAGTAAAATAGCTAATGCTGTCGGGCATCCGCCGAACAACTTACTGCCTGTTTCCATAAAACGATTTTGTTCGTTCGTTACAAATCGTCAATATTGGAAGCGTTATAAAATGGGCTTCAGACATTATTCAATTCTGGTTTTCAGATATATGTTAGATATGCACATTTGGTACTCAATCTCAAAAGAATGAACTCTCACTATTGACATACATTCATTTAATTGCGCCTTCAATTTTGACAATTCGTAACGAACGAACAAATTCGTTTTATGGAAACGGGCAGTTAGTCATTTGGTGGACTTTATGGTGGAAAGTTCGGGATTGGCAGCAGGAAAATTCCAAATAATGCATGGAAAAGTGGAATTTTGAAAAAAAGTGGACCCAATTAATAGAAATGCTGAATAGTGTCGGGGCACCTAGCGAAATACAATCATATACATAAATTCCATTGTACCTTGAAGCTTATTCTAGACACTCTTAGTTGATCATCAAGCTGAAAAATTAGGTTCTCACCCAAGTCCGGAGTTAATCGGAAATTATGAAATGCATTTGCAGTCAACTCAAAAGGATTGTCCACATCCCGAAGAACACGACGATCAACTACAGGAGCGTCAACTTTTTGTTATATTATCGTAATAGAAGTTAGTGAATCGCGCTACAGCATCAAACCTAAGTAGCTTCTGATTATTAGGGTCTAAAATTGGTTCATTCTCCTATTTTATTGCAGTCGAATACGTTCAATTGAAAACAGGAAAAATCAGAGCATTTGTTTCATTAATCCAAAGTTTTCAATAATGCAACGAACGGATAATTAAAATACAATTGTTTCATTTAACCGAAATTCATTTGTTTACATGCAGAGAATTGAGCCGACACTAAATTTACAATTTCGAAACGTTTTAATGACAAATTAGATTATTCGGCGTTGATTATTTTTACAATGTTTAAATGTTTTCAATTAAGCGGAGTTGTTATCATTAAAGTTCGATTTTTGAGTGGGATTTTGATTCCAGTTAAGCGATTTTTCAATTAAGCGTAGATTCAAATAAGCGCAATGAAATGTATGAAACAATTTGGAGAATTAATTTATTTAAATGCGTCTCTTCAAATCAACAGGTTTGCAATAAATGGGATTTGACTGTTCCGGATTTTTTGTTATGAGATTAAAGCCATAACAAACTTGCACTTGCTTCATTTTCAACACAGACTAACTAACTACGTACAGGAAAAATTTAAATACCTTAGACTTTTTGAATAACCTTTTTTGCAATTTTGAAACCCGTAATTCGAAATTGATTTTAATTTTTTTTTTGTTACTCCATACAGAACAATTCGCGGCAATACACAAAGTCAGATTGCAATAGCAGACAACAGAACAGTGAACAATAAATGTGATCGACTAAAGGCACAGGAAAGCCGTCATTTATCATCTACCATCCGTCGATACATTGTTTGGGTTTTTGAGATTTCATGTATGTAGAATTTTCCAAAACCAACCGACAAATTCTCCTACCCAAATGCTAAAATAAAACTATAAAATGTGTTGAATTTAAAGAGCAAAAAAAAAAAAACAAAATATGTGCATACAATTAAAATCAAACAGAAAACAAGTAAAAATGCCGTTAAGTTCTGCTAAACCGAATATTAAACATCCGCTATAAAGCAGTGTCTTCGAGAGTAGTGTGGGTAATACGTATAAGGAATTCCATAGGTCTTGAATATCTTGAATTAACTAGACATCGCATATCAAATATTTTTAAAGCTAAATCTCAATATTCGAAAAATCGAATATGATCAGAATCAGTTAAAATAACATTAGAATGATTATTCTAGCAATATAGAACAGAAATATATAATTTTGAAGCCAAAATACCAATGTTCGAAAGCTAGAACATTATGAAAACCATTTATATTAATATTAAAATGTCTTTTCTTTAAGCACTGAACAAAAATAAGAAAATTTTCAGACCAAAATCACAATGTTCGAAAATTCGAAGATTATCAAAACCCTTCCAAATAACTTTAAAACGATTATTCTTACGATTAAATAATTTTCAGATCAAAATCGCAATGTTCGAAAATTCGAACTTTATGAAAACCATTACAAATAACTTTGAAATGATTAATCTTGCAGCATAGAATAAAACTAAAACAATTTCAGGCCGAAATTACCATGTTCGAAAATTCGAACATTAGCAAAACCTTTTAAAATTACATAAAAGATTGTAGACCATTCCGTCAAATTAACATTAAAATGTCTATTCTTTTAAACTGAAATAAAAATCAATCATTTTCAGACCAAAATCACAATGTTCGAAAATTCGAACATTATCAAAACCATTACTAATAACTTTAAAATGTTTATTCTTGCAACATAGAACAAAAATAAATAATTTTCAGATCAAGAACACAGTGTTCGAAAATTCGAACATAATTAAAACCATTCCAAATAACTTTAAAACAATTATTCTTGCAACATAGAAAAAAACTAAAACCATTTCAGACCGAAATTACCATGTTCGAAAATTCGAACATTAGCAAAACCTTTCAAAACTACATAAAGAATTGTAGACCATTCCAAATACGATTAAAATATCTATTCTTTCGACATGGAACAACAATAAACAATTTTCAGACCAAAATCACAATGTTCGAAAATTCGAACATTATCCACATCAGTCAAATTAACATTAAAATGTCTATTCTTTTAAACTAAAATAAAAATAAATAATTTTCAGGTCAAAATCACAATGTTCGAAAATTCGAACATTATCAAAACCCTTCCAAATACCTTTAAAACAATTATTCTTACAACATAGTATAAAACTAAAACAATTTCAGACCGAAATTACCATGTTCGAAAATTCGAACATTAGCACAACCTTTTAAAACCACATAAACAATTGTAGACCATTCCAAATAACTTTAAAATGATTATTCTGGCAACGTCGAATAAAAATAAGTCAAATTCCCACCAATATTACAATGTTCGAAAAAAAAACTCTTTAAAATAATGAAGTTGTAACTTTGGACAAATCTAAATTCATGTACTGCTACTTCGAGTCGCCTAAACCGTTCCCTAAACCATTTCCTTTTCAATAAGAACCTCCCAAAAGAAAACATATTTTCTTTCGTATCAAAAACAAAAATAACACCTGTGTTTGATTGTCAACGGTATCAGCGGTATGGTAAATGTTGCTTGCACTCACAAACACTTGCAGACATTTTAAACAATTCGACGGTTGACTTGCTCAATGTCACCTCTGCTGTTTTTTTGTTGCATTTGGTTTTTTTTTTTGTATACCCTCCGTGGTAGAAAGGGGGTATGTTAAGTATGTCTTCTCGTTTGGAATACATATCTATTCTGGAAACAGGGTGGAAAGGACGGAGAAAACCTTCACAGTCTCCATGCCATCTAGAGAGGAATGGACCATAAACTCAGTCATGAATGTGGATCAGATCTCAAATGCTACAGACGCATTACAAATGGAGACTGGAGCGGGCTCGGGAGTTTTCTCAGAAACCTCTAGAGATGCCGTTCGCACTACCTAACCTGTGGAATGTGTATCTGCCAGATAAATGTAGCTGTAATCAACAACACAGCCGAAAAAACTTCCGAGCAGAACATATCCCCCTGTAAGATACAAATATATGTGGACAGCGTTGCGGCCCTTAAAGCTTTACACTCAAACGTGATAAAGTCCCGAAGTACGTTTGAATGTTTTAAATTCCTCACCCTAACCCAACAGGCCATGGTAACACCTACCTGGGACCTAAGGGAAAACGAAATGTCACCACCATGTGTCAGGAAATCTAAAGAGTTTCATTACTAAGGTGTATTGACCATAGGGCACATAGGATAACGAGACAATGGTGGAATTTTATAAAACAAAATTGTAAGACAAGTCACGCATAAAAAAAGTTAAAAAAAAAAAGATACTGAGTTTTGCGAAAAAGAGAGCTTACAGTAGTCATCGCAGGGCACTGCACGGTAGTCAAGGTAGCTACTCGTATGTGTTACTCTCTGTATGACTACACTGAGGAAAAAAATGGCCTCTGTAACATATTGTCCCAAACATATTTTGCAGGGAACATATATATGTTTGGAGCTGGTCGCAATGTCCCCAAACATATATATGATTAGATATAATAATATATATGATTGGATGTACTCATATGCATGATTGGGTGTACTCAATTATATGATTGTATGTAGAGATATATATATATTTGCATACAATCATATGTATGTTTACATACATATTGCATATAATCATATATGGGTAATTCCACCAAAAGGTCTACAGTGATGAAAAAATTAAAAGTTATTAAAATCACATTAATGTAATATATTACTATACAAAAATATTCAAATTTTAATGAAATTAAAGAATTTCACGTCTATTTACTCAAAAATTTACGAAAAACAATTGCAAAGTGGAAAATTGTAGTTTTGGATCATTTTCAGATTTTTAAATGCACATTTTTTTTAAAATTTCCTTCGTAGGAGAGGCTTATGTAAAAAGAGGCTTATCTTAATATATATGTATTTACCCTCGACACTGATTCACTGACTCTGTCACGCAGTACGTAGGAATTTAAATAGGCATTCTATAATTCTATAAATAATAATAATAAAAAAAAATAATATTTTTTTTTTGTACAGAAATTGTGTTTTCCCCAAATTTTTTCTTTACCAAAATTTTTTTTTCCAAAAATTTTTTTTTACAATTTTTTTTTTTTAAAATTTTTTTTTTTTACAAAAGTTTTTTTTTTACAAAATTTTTTTTCCAAATTTTTTTTTCAACAAAATTTTTTTTTTTCAACAAAATTTTTTTTCCCACAAAAATTTTTTTTTTCAACAAAATTTTTTTGTCCATATTTCAACGGGCGCCATAGGCGCATTACAACTTACTAGTTATAAATAATCTTTCTAAGAGCATAAGAAATCATAAATTGAAGAGACGAATCAAAAGGAATGAAGAATAACGGTACTTTTTGTCTAATTTGTCTAATTTTAAGGGAACAGTTTCCCGACCGTATTATCTCTGGAAGAGGTGATCACAATTGGCAACTTGTCATTTATCACCTTGCGACTTCTTCCACGTGAAAGATAAGGTCTACGCCAAGAGCCCAGCGTCGATTCAAGACCTCACTGATAGAATTCGTGAGGCTATCGAGGACATAGGGCAGCCATTTTGCGATGTGGTTATGGACAATTTCATGAGAACGATATGGTCCTGTAAGCGTGGTCGTGATGGCCATTTGGCTGATGTTGTCTTTCATTATTAATGGCATACCTCCCACTTTTATATATTTTTTTTTATTAAATCGTATCAAAAATATTTCGAAGCTTAAAAAAAGATTATAGAGCCCTAGCATCAATGGCTATCAGATCCATCTCCCTCTTTAGTATGAAATAAACATCCGATAATTTTTTCCATTTTTTCTTTGAACACCGAAATAATACCTCTCTGTTGGAGAACTCTGTATTTTCCTTTTGCTGACACATTAAATCCATTAAAATCCAAACGATTTTTGATTCGAATTTTGCAACTCGTTTCGGGTGACATGGCCTTTACAGGCGTCTTGAGCCTCCAAAGTTTACCACCACTTGTTTCCACATCTTTCTGACTTTTTGTGTGGTTGTTGAAAAAAAAACCTCTGCCAAATGTTTTGTGAAAACAATTTAAAATTATAATTTCTATGTGCATACAAAATCACTTCCTTTTCTACAAAAAAAAAAAGAACAGTTTTTTTTTTCAATACAACAGTTTTTTTCTGCTATTGTTTGAAAAATCTAAAAATAATTGCGTTTTTTTTTTGTTACTTCGACCGCAGCGTCGCTAAATTTAGTCGAAACAAGATGAAGGGGAAAAAAACGTGCTGCTGTGGGGGTTTCTGTTTTTAGAAAGATAAAAACAGAAAAAAATCTGATCCTCCACAAAAACCCATTTTGGTTTTGTAAAGAAAGTTTTTAAACACATTCGAGTGTCGTTAGTAGTTATAAATAAAAACACATGTATGTATGCGTGTGACAAATAAATAAATGTTAATTCAAAGATGATTCACAGCAGCGCTACTTCCGATTGCACTAGGTACGTCTGCTTTTAATTGTTCATAGAAAACAAGTACACTGTACGACGCTTCATTACACTGGCGAAATAAACCGATAACGATTCTTCAGGCCGACTGATGACCGCGATATAATTGCAGACTCTCCGAACAGTTTCAAACATTTGGCTAAGCTGCAAATGTTCGTATCCCAAGACCGACTCTCGCCAGTCACAGCCTAATCGATGCCGTTGCCTTGAGAGCATCAGCAGGTCTTTGTTCCCATCAAGGTGTTCGTAGCTGGCGATGCTCGTGTACGCCAAAGAGATCAATCAACCTTAGGCCATTATCAAGAAATGTATTTCTATTTCAATTTTTTTTTTTTTTTTTTTTTTGAAATGACTTGTCAATGAACGCAACGCTTATTAAAAAAGAATCTACAGATTTTTGTACTGTTAGCATTTCATAATATGAACAAGTTCCTTAACCGCAATAGTTGAAACCCCGTCGTCGTCGTCGTCTGCTGCTGGTGGGGGGTTGAGGGGTATTCAATTTCACATTTGACGCTCTATGTTGACATTTGTGGGCTTTCATTGCGAAAAGCCGCCGAGCGGTTGTGTTTGCTGTCTTCCACGGGAAAACACAAACACGAATTACAATAACAGATTTGTTGTGACATTCTTAATAAATTAAAAGCAATTAATTTTAATCAATCAGCGACATTGCATATTTTCTTGTTATGGACGCCACACACTCACTCATGGAATGCCAGCCAGTCCGTACTTCTTAACTATGCAATTGCCATAAAACCGCCGCCGCCCCAGCCGCCTGGCCTAAGTGATAAACAGGGAGCGACAAGAAATTGATACGCGTCCACAGGCTAGAAGAATTATACGTACGACATTAGGGTGGAGTGAAAACATATGTTTTTTTTTATTTATTTATTTATTTATTAATTACAATACAAAGTAAATTTATATTATAATTTTGGGTCCAAGGGTAAACCGGGTGACAAAGACCATTTGGCTTGATTTTTGCAGCGACAGACCAAAGCCTCTGGTGGGAATCGAACCCACAACCCCCACGCTGATAGGCAAGCACGCTACCAACTCGCCTACCGGGGCGCTTATATGTTTTTTTTTTTTTTTAAAATTTGAAAATTTCAAACTCGTAAAGAGATGTGGTTTGGGATCCTTAATTAGGGGAAAATAAGGGAAAAAGTTTTTAAATTTTGAAATTGTTGCCACTTTAATGTTGATTTAAAGAAAATCCAAAAAAATAAATGCAATTGTCGTACAGTCGCCGATCCAGTGATAAACTGGGAGCGACAAGAAATTGATACTCGTCTAGAGTAGTTATACCTACGATATTAGGGTGGAGTGAAAACAGAGCTTATTTATTTCCCTCAACATTCCATGAAGGAACAGACGGGGAACTTCTCTCGAATCTAATTTGTATACTCACTGACCGGGACCTCCTCTTTAAATCCGGCTCCGAACGGCTAATGATTTTCTAGAGAAGTTTTACATGGCGATTCCTAAATTTTTTTTTTTAAAAAAAAGGATCACAAACTACATATCTTTCTGAGTGTGACTTCTTGTCACTCCACCCTAATGTACATATTAACCAACACATCTAAATAAGTATGTTCGATTTGGATATCTGTGAAATATTTGCCGAAAAAGTAAAAATGTCCATTAGAAAATTTCATATACATATGATGGAGAATAACATTCCGTTGTTGTACCCCCAAAAAATCAGGGTATTAGAAGTTCGGTTAGTAGATTTTCAGAAATGGCATTAACATTTGAAATCAGTTGAATTTTGAAAAATTTGAATGTAGTATTTTATTTTGATTTGTTCTTGGTCTTCACTTAAGGGGCATTTTAAGAAATATTAATTTAAGAATTTCCAATTTAGGTTTTCGTCAAAAATCACTCCCTGGAAATTGTGTGATAATCATTTTATCATCAAAATACCCTCTCTTTTTTTTGAATTTATTCTATTTTAATATCCAATGTTGTTGTTGCGGTTTTATTTCCATCTTTCACCACATTACGGCACCACCACCACACGCCCTTTTATTTGCCGTATTTACTAATCGTACCAAGTAATTCGATAACTTTGTTATCGCACAATGGCTTTTTTAATAATTTTCCCAGAAAATTCTAAATTAATAATTTTTTTGTTGTGCTATTTTAAAACCTCAACATTTTTTGCCTCAACATTACATTTTTGCCACATCGCTAACTATGTAAGTAATAATTAATTATATTAGACTGAAATAATTGTTAGTCTACGTTTTAACGTCACGAGTTACTTAAGTAGGGTTGCCAGATAAATATCTTGACAAATAAAATACACATTTGTTTAGATGGTCCAGCTTTCTAATTTTGTAATTAGTAAACTCAAGATTTTAATTTACAGTCCAACTTCTGAAGGACTGAGCCATTCCAACATCTAGAGGTTTTACTTGCGAAATCAAATATATATTATTCATACCTAAAAAAATCTGCTAAGCACTCCAATAAAATACAGAAGATAAAAATTTCATTTTAAATGAACCAAATCTCGAAATATGAATCAAAATATTTCCGGCCAAAAAAATGAGATTTTTGTAAAAAAAAATTCATTTCTGTAATGTAATTTGTGTCTAAGCATTCCAATAGACTACAGATGATAAAAATGTATTATTAAATGGACCAAAATATGAATCAAAATATTTCCGGCCAAAAAAAATTAGATTTTTGTAAAAAAAGTTAATTTCAGTGGCATTTTTGCAAATTTTTTTTTTAAAAAAAAATAATATTTTTGTCTCCTCGGAAGAGGATACACATGTGAAGCTAAAGCTTTGATACTTTTTTGTCTCACATATGAATTTTCGGACAAAAAAACTGAAATTCAATTTAAAAAAAAAATAATATTTTTGTCTGTAATTTTTGGTCCCCTCGGCAGAGGATACACATGTGAAGCTACTGTTTTGTCTCACATATGAATTTTTGGAGAAAAAAACTGAAATTTAATTTTTTTAAAAAAAAAAAAAAATGTTGTCTGTAATTTTTGGTCCCCTCGGCAGAGGATACACATGTGAAGCTAAAGCTTTGATACTTTTTTGTCTCACATATGAATTTTCGGACAAAAAACTGAAATTCCATTTTTAAAAAAAAAATAATATTTTTGTCTGTAATTTTTGGTTTTGACCTAATCCAACAGTTCGTCAATGAAAATCAGAAGGAGACAAGGACAGAGAACATACCCTGGCGGCACTCCCAAGGCCATCCTATGCTCGCTAGATGAGACTACACCTAGAACAACTCTTATAGAGGGATATCTGAGAAAACTCGATATGAAACGAGAAAAGTTAGTACCGACACCAAATGCTATTAGTTTCAATACATGAACACCAAAGAAATAGAAATAATAAATGATCTCGAACTCGACTAACAGAAACAAAACTGAATGAGCAGCATTGCTTTGGAAATATCCAGAGCCCAGACTCGGCTTCCCCCGAGGCGATGAATGCTTTCACTTTATCGTTCCGAAAGGAACGCTGTCAGGTCTCCAGTAGATGCGTTTCTACGGAAGCCATACTGTTGATCATACGGAAGCCCTTTAGACTCTAGATACTTTAGCTGGCGCAGGCCATGGGCGGTAGTTCGCAAGATTCTTAGCCTCAGGTTTCTTGGGGATCTGATGAAAAGAAAAGATTACGCAATGACCGAACTAGCGTCGAATAGCTCCTTACATAGGACAAGTGCTGAACTACCATCCGGACATGAAGTTTTATTTACATTGAGATCAGCAAGAACCATTTTGAAACCACGAGTTTCCAAAAGTTCAATCAGAGGCATCAAACTAGATACATTATCCATTGCGGGGAGTGGTTGGCTGCTTTCAGGCAAACACGAATTGTTTGCAAATATTTCAGACAGTGAATATCTGGTCAATGTTAAAAAGAGTTGGGATAGAAGCTGACAAATTAACCCTAGTCTCTAGGGATAGAAGATGAAGAAGTGTCCTAGTCATTTCCTTATTTTCTGCTAGGAGCAGAGAGCCAAGCCGACCAGCTCACAGCCGGCGCGCAGCTATTTTTGCCGCCGCCGATATAATCGACTATCTTCGATTGAAATTCTTAGCCAACACAATCATTTGTTATTGCGTATTGATATAAATATATTGGATGTAAAATGAGAACTACTTTAACGGTGTCACAATTCAAAATTCACTTTTTAATTTTTTGCCCAAGAAAAAGCTGTAAGTCTGTAATTGAAGTTGACTTTTGTTCTGCAGTGTATTGTACACACATATATCAGGCCTGTAGTTAATTCGGGAATCCTTTTAAGGACTCTCTTGTTTTGAGTTATGATCCTAATGAAGTAAATAAGCGAAATGTTCCTTTAATTGATGTACTAGTTTGATCAGAGTGACCACCAGGTGTTTTAAACACTTTTTTTTGTTTTAAAGAAATTTATATAAGAAACTTTTTTTCCAATGATTTCGCATCGGATTGTACTGCAGCAAGTAAAGGGTGTTTTTTATTGAGGTATAGAACTTCGAATTGAAATAAAACACAAGAAAATCGTTTTAATGTCCATCAATTTGGCTTTATTGGAAGGATAATTTTATGCCATTAATGTTTAAATATGATTTCGGGCATGTGGCCGCCGCGGCTGGCTCGAATAAAGCCAATTCTACAGGTCCAATTTTCAACCACTTGTTGGAACCACAACTCATCCACATTCATGCCATCCAATTCGGGAACCAAATAGTCGGTTATCATGGCTCTATACCGGTCTCCATTAACGGTAACTGACTCTCCAGCATTATTTCGGAAGAAGTATGGCCCAATGACTCCACCAGCCCATAGAGCACACCAAACAGTCAGTTTTTGTGGATGTAATGGCATAAAATGGACGGAGCTTGCGGTGAACTTCGCGAACTGAACCATTACTTTCGAAATAAATTTGCACGATTTGCAAGCGTTGTTCTTTTGTCAACCTGTTCATGATGAAATGGCAAACCAAACTAAATATTAATCACTTGACAGCTGACAAAATGGCCGCCAGTTAAAAAAGTGATGCCAACTTAAAGTTCTATACCCCAATAAAAAACACCCTTTATGTGTTATAGAATGCCAGCATCATCCGCGTCTGCGATTTTTAATGACAAATTAATAAATAATGTTCATTTCTTATTAATATTAATTAATATAACGTCGGCTGTAGCCGACTCTTAGCCGCCGCCGTAAGTATTTTGGCTTTAGTCGGCGTTTTTTTTTCCTAAGACGACGCCGACGAGAATTTCACTTTGTCTTTGCTCTCTGCCTAGGAGATGAAAGGACTTTAGGGCGAAGACGACGTTCGTGAAGAAGTTTTTCGCGCCCTTTTACCTTGACTTCTTGCGTAATAGCTCAGTGGTTGTATTTCTATTTAAACACTAATTTCAGAACGCGTTCTCTTTGGATCTGACAGCATCTTTGCAGATCTGATTAATCCAACATTTCCTTGAAGAAGTAGTCGTCATGGGAATAGACGAATTTACTGCCACACGAATTATTTGATTGACCATCTCAACGCGTCCTCTTGGGACCTGACAGCTTCTTCGAGGGTCTGATTAATCCAACAATTCCTTGAAGAATTATTTGTTTGACGATCTCACCGACATTATTGTCTAGGAAACATAACTTCCAGTTAATGTGCTGATAGAACAGAAACGGAGTATAACGTCTGAAAGAGTGAAGTGAAAGCTTGTTACTTTTGCAACCTTTTCAGTGAGGGGGTTTAGGACGAGATCGCCTGCCCGAAACTACTACTATGGAAAGCGCAGACGGCGAACAACTAGACTCTGGTTTAAATACCAAGACGAAGATAAATACAAGGTGCTTGGATTTCTGTGTGAAAGATTGAAGTCAAATCTCCTTACTTAGGCAATTTTATCAGTTTTACCTCGTAAAACGCAGACGTAAAACAACAAGACTCCCACGAGGAAATATACATATTCTTGGTATCACGAAATCAAATTCCAAAAATAGATTCTAGTACCAACTTATGTTCGACTGGCAGCCAAACATCTACAGGTCGCTTCAAATCGTTCCCCCTCAGCTGCTCCACAATTCGGTGGAACAATAAAACAAAGGTGTATGTCAGCTATCATTTTATCACTTCGCCGAATCG
Organism: Hydrotaea cyrtoneurina; assembly: GCA_958296145.1. Taxonomy (NCBI): domain Eukaryota; kingdom Metazoa; phylum Arthropoda; class Insecta; order Diptera; family Muscidae; genus Hydrotaea; species Hydrotaea cyrtoneurina. The sequence continues at coordinate 52,543,436 of OY282516.1, read as the reverse complement.
TAGGGCAAGAATAAAATCGACTTAATCGACGGTGCTAGAAATGTATCACACTTTAGTGTTATTTACACACTCTATTACGCAAATAAATGAAAGATTTCGTGATAACAGCAGCCATAAAATAAATAAGGCAAATACTGAAATGCAAATAAACCACACCAGCGACTCGTCGAACGAGACACGAGCAACGGCAAGCCCATCTCAATAAAAATCGAAATAATCTAAAAAAAAACATTTTTGTTTATTAAAAAGAAAACCTAAGAGAGTTCCTTTCAAAAAAAAAGAGTTAAGTAACATTTGTCATCATCTTAAGTACAAAACTAGACTGGCAATAAGTCACATAATAATAATAATAATAATAAGTACATACAATATTAAGAGAGAACAAAAAAAAAACAGAGAAGAAATTTAACTATTTTTAGGGATTAACTAAGACTAGGTAAAAATAACATCACTAGATCACACAAGAATATCCTGTAGTTTATAAATGGCTAAGCGGTGACTCGACTCCCTGAGCGTGTCGCCTGGCTCACGCAGGCCTCATATCACCGCAATTTCAATTCCATTGAAGTCAACGACTTTTTCCGTTCATTCACCTCGAAGCGTTGCATTATTTTCGCCACTATGTGCGACGGCGGTATATCGGGATTTCCGGTTAGGCCACGATAGCCCAGAACGCTATGGTCGGCCAAAGTGTGCGCCAACTGTAGACGTTTGATGAAGGCCTCGGTGTCGATGCCACGCACCTGCGAGGGCTTCAGAAATCGTTTGGGTATGCGCGACAGTATATCTTCCGAGCCCACCGGCCCGAAACCCAAATTGATGAGTATGGCCTCGGGATCGGGTTTGCGGGCCTCCAATAAACTGTCAACACTGGAATAGCGGCTGGAATCGGAGTGCACAGAATTGTCCCTCTTCAAAATGCCCTTGTGCAGATGAAAATGACTGGGCGCACCGCACTGGGGCAGTTCGGAGATCGAATCGAATGAGCCATCCGATTTCAAACGGCGCTCGTGGCCAATGCTGGACGTGGTACCCGATGATGTCAGTGATGAGGTGAGCGACGATGAGGAGGTGGTCTTATCCAGCGGTATCAGCGGCGCTATGCCCTTGGTCTGCAGGGAGCTTTCACTCTGTTGCTTGTTGCGAAAGCGTACCTGCTTCTTTTTCTGATTGGACAAATTGGAAACGGCGGGTAGGTTTAGATTTAGCTCTTTATCACTGGCCGGACTGTAGCCCTCATCCTCCTCGTCGCCCTCCTCCTCCAGATCGGCGGCATATTCCGTTTCATCGGCACTATACACCGCTGACTTTTGGCGCTGCAAACGTTTTTTGCGCTGCGTGCTGGCACCGGCAGCCGTTGACACGACCTTGGGCGCTGCGGCCGTCTGTCTCATATTCTCCATATTCTCGGTGTATTTAAGGGGTTTTATTCGAATGTGATGCTGTTGTTGTTGTTGTTCAATGACTTTGACAAAATTCGTGGCCGGCTGACAATCCTGATGGGGTAGATTTTCCTTGAAATCGGAACAACTTTGGGTTCGTTCCATCGTTTAGGGTGCGCGAAAGAAATGAATTATGATCCAATAGATATTTCTGGAAAATAAAGTGTTTTCGATTTTAGAATAAAATTAAATCAAATATTTACAAAAGGCAAAACATTTAATGTTTTCTTTGTTTTTTTTTTTAACAATTATGCAAACATCCGGAACGACGGCAGCTGAATAAAATTATGCAAACATCAGATGAGCTGAGTGAAGACTTGTACTTGTTAACCGGTTACGGGTAATTTGTTGACTCTGCTGTTTGTTTTTATGTCTTATGGTTTATTGGTTGTTTTGAAAAATTAAGGTAAATTTATGTTATTATATTTGTAGAACCCAATTTTTGGGTGTGTGTGGATAGTGGGAATTGATAAGACTGGACAACAAAATGTTTTTAAAATTTAATTTTAATTTTAGCCCAAAAATGGTTGAATATAAAATAAAATAAAGAAAAAAAAAATAAAATAAAATAATACAAAACAAAATAAAATAAAATAAAATAAAACAAAATAAAATAAAATAAAAAAAAATAAAATAATATAAAATGAAATAAAATAAAATAAAATAAAAACAAGCGCCCCGATAGGCGAGTTGGTAGCGTGCTTGCCTATCAGCGTGGGGGTTGTGGGTTCGATTCCCACCAGAGGCTTTGGTCTGTCGCTGCAAAAATCTAAACATATGGTCTGTGTCACCCGGTTTACCCTTGGACCCAAAAATTAGAATATAAATTTACTTTGTATTGTAATTAATAATAAATAAATAAATAAAATAAAATAAAATAAAATAAAATAAAATAAAATAAAATAAAATAAAATAAAATAAAATAAAATAAAATAAAATAAAATAAAATAAAATAAAATAAAATAAAATAAAATAAAATAAAATAAAATAAAATAAAATAAAATAAAATAAAATAAAATAAAATAAAATAAAATAAAATAAAATAAAATAAAATAAAATAAAATAAAATAAAATAAAATAAAATAAAATAAAATAAAATGAAATTAAATTAAATGAAATAAAATAAAATAAAAAAAAAAAATAAAATAAAATAAAATAAAATAAAAACAAGCGCCCCGATAGGCGAGTTGGTAGCGTGCTTGCCTATCAGCGTGGGGGTTGTGGGTTCGATTCCCACCAGAGGCTTTGGTCTGTCGCTGCAAAAATCTAAACATATGGTCTGTGTCACCCGGTTTACCCTTGGACCCAAAAATTAGAATATAAATTTACTTTGTATTGTAATTAATAATAAATAAATAAATAAAATAAAATAAAATAAAATAAAATAAAACAAAACAAAACAAAATAAAATAAAATAAAATAAAATAAAATAAAATAAAATAAAATAAAATAAAATAAAATAAAATAAAATAAAATAAAATAAAATAAAATAAAATAAAATAAAATAAAATAAAATAAAATAAAATAAAATAAAATAAAATAAAATAAAATAAAATAAAATAAAAAAAATAAAATAAAAAAAATTAAATAAAACAAAATTGAATTAAAAAATGAAAAAAAAAATAAAATAAAATGAAATGAAATGAAATTAAATGAAAAAAAATAAAAAAAAAAAATAAAATAAAATTAAAATTAAAAAGAAAATAAGCAAAATAAAAAAATAAGAATAAATAAAACAAAATAGAATTAAAAAAATAAAATAAAATGACAAAATAATAAAAAAACAATCAAATTAAATTAAAATAAAATAAGCAAATCAAAAATATCAAAAAATTATAAAATAAAATAAAGAATAAATAAAATTACGAAAAATGTCATTTTTTTTTGCCTTAATTGTTTATAACTCCCTGTTAAAGACCCTAAAAGTTAAGGTACCAAAATATTTATTTCATCCAAATCGGAGGTGTCGTTTACGAGTTATGAACAAATTTGTCTCATCCCATGCTTCTAAGTGTCTACCTTTAAATAGTTTACTTTAAAAAAATGTCCAGTAGAACTTTTTTAATTTCTGTTTTTATAAACCATTTTGCATTTTACTGGCGGTACTTTTTGTTACTAAGGTTAAACAATTTTTTTTTGAATAGCCTTGTTGATTCCAATTACACGATTTCCAAATTATGCGGAGTGTAGCGTAGGAAAAAAAATGAGAGAATTAATTGATTTAAATATTGTGTTTCTTTTTTCCCGATCGCCAGTTACTTTCAACGAGGCGTAGAAATATTGTGTTTCAATGTAGCAGATTCGTCCGTACATCTCAAATATGAAAATTTAATTATCATAGGATTTCAAATGTTAATTATTTTTATTTTTAGTCGAACAACGTCTACAATTAATAACTGTTTTCATATTACCAAAAATCATCTTTTGTTGCTGTTATTTCGGCTGTTGCGGAAAGTTCTTTCTTGAAGACTAGACTGTACCAGTAAGAGAGGAACTTTTCAATTATGTAATCCTTCTCTACAAGAATGTAGAGAAAATGTAAGCCCCGGTCAGTCAGTGAGCTCACCGTTTTGGAAAGATATTCCCCGTCTGTTCCTTCGTGGAACTTTAAGGCAAATACATATGTTGTACGTCCTGTTGCGGTACAAGCTTTTATTCTAAATATAAATTTCAGTTTCGAAATTCTGAACTTCGGGTTCGTTACAATCGTACGATTTTAACACATTTTTGTTTATTTGCAGATTTAGACACGAACGTTATCTTCCATCGATAGCGATGAAGTAATGTTGAGTTTTTTCCTTCAAGTAAACAATTGATCTCTCGTTTGTTTCACATCGACATGTGAATTCTGAAAGAGCTAGAAAGAAGAAAAAAATACGCCAGACAGAAACAAGTTAAACCTGCAGCTAAGAGTGGTCGGGTCGAATCTTGAGTACACTCCACGAGGGATTCGGCCAAAGGATGTTGATTGGCCATGTCTACGAAAAGGAGGACAACCAGACAACCACACCCTCTGAGGGGGAGGGAAGACAACAATTTAGGTCAATCAGGAATTATCTTTACAAACAAAACAACCAAATATAGGGATTTCGACGGAGAACCTTCCGGTCCTTGTTATGGGGAAAATATTCCCTAAAAGATCAATACCGCAAACTTTGAATCGTAAGCCATTTACAAAATGTCAGCCTGTTTTTCAAATATCGGTGGGCATTGGCCAGATCGTCTAAGAATTTACGACAATCACTTATAGGGATTTCGACGGAGAACCTTCCGGTCCTTGTTATGGGGAAAATATTCCCTTCAAGACCAATTCCGCATACTTTGAATCCTAAGCCATTTACAAAATGTCAGCCTGTTTTTCAAATATCGGTGGGCATTGGCCAGATCGTCTAAGGTTTCAGGTGCCTCAAACCCTCCGACAAACTTAATGTACACTTCAATCTATAGAGTGAGTGTGTAAAAAAAAAAATAACAAAACAAAACAAAACAACTTCCTTAACAACAATAGAAAAATCTAAGCCGCACATAAATAATGTTTTACGACTAACACGTTGTTGTCGTTATTGTCAACAACAGGTTCAAATCCACATCGTTGCCCCAACCACTTAGTGTCGTCACACAACCGGTTCGCATTCTACTAAACGCATAACAATTTCAATTATTTTTCCACGACACACGACTATCGGTTCAAAATAGGTTTACTGAACACCCGAGAAGAAAACCGCACCGTCATTACGATACCACCAAAACCCGCACACTCTGTCAAACATACATTTCGCTATTAACTTACACAAAATGAAAACAGATTCAGATGTTTTTTTTTGTTTTTGGTGAATTTCTGTTACGGATTTGCAAACGAATTAGGACAGACAGGAAAACAAAAAAAAAAAAAAAAATATGAAAAACGTGCTTTGGACAATTACAGGCCGATGCCAGCCAGCCATCGCCGACTGTTGTGTAAACTTCATGCTTACTTAAATTACCCCCACTGCGGGTGCTTACTAATGCTTAGTAAGTCTCTAGTGGGGATGTAGCGACAGTATACGCGAATAGTTTAGAATGCAAAGAATAATTCCCAACGAGAGTATATGGCCCATTTTGAAAGTGTTACTTGGACCGTAACACAAAGTCAGTGGAAATGAATGGATTTCCACTCGAACATCGTTGGGCAAGCCAGCGGGTTTATTGAAGATGTTTTATTCCGAAATGCGACACCCACTACTTGTGGTTTGGCTTTATGATAAATGGTCACCCAATGTAATTTTCGATTTTTTATGATTAACCCTCTAAACGGCAAGAGTCCTCAGAGCGGTGTTGCCATTTAGAGGGTTAATCATAAAAAATCGGAAAATTCATTAATTGTGTTTAATTTCGTACAGAAATATTTGGTTACAGGATTTTCCCGTATTTCTATTTGGCTGAGTTGTTATTTGATAACAGCTGAGTTGATTGTGAGTACAGCGGTTGATTGTGCTAGATTGTGACTGAACTACCTAAATGCAGTTCGCTTTTGTGCGTTTACGTCAACATTATTGCGTATTAAATTGGTATATTTTTAATTTGAATTAGGTCTGCTAATGCAAATTAACGCTGTCACCTGTCGAGGCAATTAAGGGCACTTGTAGTAAACAAATTTCTTGGACAAATGGGCGTAACACCTCCCTCCCTTTGGAATTCCTTAATTCCATCTACGGTTTGAGATCTTACTAACTTACTAACTTTCCCTTAACAGTCCATGAAGGAACAGACGGGGAAGTTCTCGGGAATCAGTGAGGTGTGCACGATACTCACTGACCGGGGCCTACTGTTTAAAGCCGCCTCGGAAAGGCTAATGCTTTTCTAGACGAGTTTTACATGGCTTAGAGATTGCCGTCTTACTCGTAGAGACGCCTGCAATTACGAGGTGGAAAACAGCCGCTGAAAAATGTTTGATGGTCTTAACCGGTTTTAAACCTGGGTTCACTTGTGTGGTAGTCGCACACACACTATCTCTCCTGCTCAGCTTTAAAAAGCGCCCTCTCCAACTGGCCGGGCTAGCACAAATACTTGAAGCCTACACCCGGCTTCCATCCTAATTGTAGGGTATCTTTAGAGGCGACCGAAACCGGTGGTATACTTTTCTTAATAACTCGTTTTATTTTCATTATCTCTCCTTCTCTCTCTCCCAGCACGTTTGCTTCTTGCTTTGAGTTGTTGGTGTAACTAAAGCTGTTGAATGTTTTGTAAAAGCAAACCAAAAAAACCCCAGCAACAACAACAACAACAGCTGCAAAGCAAGACAAGTTCAAGTACGTGTTTTGATGTTGATTGTTAAACAATTTTCAAACACTTGATCGTTGGGGGAATTTTTTTGGTTTTTTTCTGCTTTGTTTTGTGTCTTCCAACTGTCAGTCGTCTACTGGTTTGTCATCATTGTCACTGCAAGTAATTACTGGAATTTCTCAAGGTAATTGCGCCAAAAGCATAACCATGAATTGTCCAAAGTATTCACGGTGGTTTGGCGAGAGAAAAAAAAAACATTTTTTTTTTAATGAAAACTAAAAATTTAGATCATGGGAATTTTTTTTAAAAAAATACTCAAAAAAACTAATGATACTGAAATTAAATTAAATTTTTTTTTGAGGTACAGTAATAATAAAATTACGATTATATTCAGTTTTTCAAGACCAATAAGTGATTACAATTACAAATGATGTAAAAGTAATCAGGATTACTTCCGATTACTAAAAATAATCCAAAATAATCAAAAGTAATCCGACTACTTTCAGAGATTACATTTGATTCTTTCTCATTATTTACAGTAATCGGCAATGATTCTGATTACTGTCATTAAAAAATATGGCGATGCAAAGATTTGGCACCATCAAATTCAATTTGAGTTATATTTCTCTTTACCGCTATAAATTGTACACGATTTTTGTTTTCTTGCGTTCGCTTTGCCGTTCAAATCGGCTGTTTGTCGCATAGAAAGTAAAGCGGGCGTTAACCTTGCCCATTGTGGAAAAAGACTTAAGTGCCATTTGTTTCCGATACCCAGTTTTTAATGAATTTCGGTAGAAAATTGTCAACGAACGACAAAGTTCGCATCATGTTTTTTTTTAGAGACAAACAGCTGATTTGAATGCCACTAAACAGCTGTTTGTCTCTAAAAAAGCATGTGAACGCTGACGTTCGACATCGTGGCTAAGGCTGTTAATATTTTGGGATTACGAGTGTTTGAAAATTTTCTATCGAAATCCATTTAAAATGTGGGTATCGGAAAAAAATGTTATCGGAAAATGTCTCGTTATGATCCTTGAAAATGAAGTGACAGATTTGTTCGACTTGCTGGAGGTCAGTCATGGTTTGGGAGAAGCATCCCGCCAAAAACGGGAACTTTTGAAGAAACGTAGGAGATCTATAAAAAGCAGCACCCAAGGGTGCTGAGCGGAAAGGTAAATTGTATTTTCATAAATTTTTCTTAAAAAAAATGTTTTTTAAATTTGCATACAATTTTGAAAGGAAAAAAAATAAATATGAAACATTCGTGATTTTAGGGAGTATATTTTTTTTCTTTGTGTATGAAAATTGGTTTTGTCTTTCTTTCTCTTGAGCTAAAAATAAGTCCCCCCGTTTGTCTGTGTGTTTTGTATGACAGTGTCACATATTTATTTAAATATGATTATAAAATATTATTTCAATATTTGCTCGTTCCAAATGCTATTTTTAACCTGTGGCTTTTCTTACCTACCCCCTCTCTAGCAAGTTAACACCTTTTTATTTTTTTTTATTTCTAATACAACTACTCGCTGTTGTTGTTTGGTTGTTCTGGCGTTGTTCTTATTTGCATTCGTTTTTTTTTCTTCTTTCTTCCAGTTCCAGTGCAAATAACGACTTTTACGTCAACTTCTTACAAAATTGAAAAAAGAAGAAAAAAAAAACACAATAATTGTATGCATTTCATTTGGGTTGTGGCCTGACGTCTAATGGAACTTTATTGGAATCGGGGGAATTTTCCTTGGGGTCTCACTTTCTGGACGACCGCGAGAGAGTGAGAGGGGCTAGCAGCGAAGTGCCAAAGTTGTTTGCTGCATTTGTTGTTTTTTTTTTAACACCGAATGCCTGAGAAGATGCAATGTCATTATTTGCAATTGTTACGAAAGTTTACATGAAATTAGATACATGAAATAATGGTAGGTGGACGCTGTCTATGTTGTGAGCTAACGTCACAAGAGGAGTAAGAGAGGGCTTTGAGAATGTTGTTTTTATTAGAGACTATGGGGGGAAAATCACAAGTTATATCGTGATGCCACAAAAATGGTCACGAGAACGTATTCAAGGCGCATAAAATAAGGTAGCCTTGGCAGAGGAATGAATACGAAAGACCATGCGAAAGGGAAGACGTCCCAAGTCGTTTGCTGAACATTTCCAAGGGAGGGCGTACGCATGATTTTAACCAGTAACACCCCCCCTTCTTAGGATTTTCTTAATTCTATCTCCGGGTTGAGATCTTACTAACTTACTTATTTCCCTTAACATTCCATGAAGGAACAGACGGGGAAGTTCTCTCTCAGTGAGGTGTGCACTAGGGTGGAGTGAAATTCAAAAAAAAAAAATGTTAACCTCGGAAAGAGATGTAGTCTGGGGTCCTAATGAGGGGAAAAATGAAGAAAAAAAAATTTTAGGGGTCGCGCCACTCCCTCGAAATTTGGAAATTATCGCTATTTTGGCGTTGATTTTAGAAAAATCCTAAAAAGTTTTATGTCAATAAATGTTTGCAATAGCGTAAACAATGAAATAAGGGCATGAACAAATTTAAAAAAAAATTTTCTCATTGTTCAAGTAAAATAAGTCAAATCGTCCCTTCGTCAGAAAATTGACTGAACAATGAAATCGCCACCAAAGCTACAAATATTAGTCGATTATCCTCATATTTGCCTCAAATACTTTTGTTTGGGCACTGAACAAGCTCAAACTTTTAAATTTCGAATAAGTTAAGTCGTTAATTTTTAGGATTTTTCTAAAATCAACGCCAAAATAGCGATAATTTCCAAATTTCGAGGGAGTGGCGCGACTCCTAAAAATTTTTTAAAATTTTTTTCTTTATTTTTCCCCTCATTAGGACCCCAGACTACATCTCTCTTTAATTTTTCAAATTAAAAAAAAAGCATGTTTTCACTCCACCCTAGTGTGCACGATACTCACTGATCGGGGCCTAAAGTTTAAAGCAGCCTGGGAAAGGCATAAGCTTTTCTAGAGAAGATTTACATGGATTAGAAATTGCGCTCTTACTCGTAAAGTCGCCAGCAATTACGAGGTGGAAAGAAGATTATGGTTTCCAGCGATGAAGCACATTTCTCACTCGGTGGGTGTGTTAATAAACAAAATTGTCGTATTTGGGGTTCTGAGAATCCTCAAGTAATTGAAGAGAGGCCATCCACATTCACAAAAAGTCACTGTTTGGTGCGCCCTTTGGTCCGAAGGTGTGATTGGAACTTAATTCTTCGAAAACGACGAGGGAACAAGTGTCACCGTCAATTCGGAGCGTAATGGTCATATGATAACCGACTTTTTTTTTGCCTGCTATTGTAGAATACGACTTGGAGAATATGTTTTTTCAACAAGACGGTGCCACACAACTTGAGCAAGAGACATTTCCTGGCCGCTTAATTTCTCGTCGTGGCGACATCAACTGGCCGCCAAGATCATGCAATTTGACACCATTAGACGTTTTATTTTTTTTGTGGGGCTACGCGAATGACCTTGTTTATGCAGATAAACTTTTAACTCTTGAGCACTTAAGAACCAACATTCGTCAAGTTATGACTGAGATACCGTCCAATATGTGTCATGTGACAAGTGGTCCAAAATTACCTCAAAAGAATCAAGGCTTGCAACACTTCGCGTGGTGGTCATTTAAATGATTGTGAGTCCTTCACTGATTCGAGAGAAGTTCCCCGTCTGTTCCTTCATGGAATGTTAAGGGAAATAAGTAAGTAAGTAAGTCTTTCACACATAATGTCAATGTTCAAACTTTATAACACCGTGTTACACACATTCTGTCCTATGAACCAAATTTAGCTTTTTCGGAAAGGGGATAAAAAATAAAAATACACGTGTATCGGCGATTTTCATGTACACGTCAGAACACGTGGAAATGTCTGTATCACGTCAAATTTTTTAAAAACAATTTTTATCAATTCTCTGATTTTCCCCAATTTTTATTATTTTTGAAAAAAAAAAATATTTTTTTCACTTTTCTTAGCATAACTTGAAGAGACTCCCAATTTTTAAACTACTTGAGCGTTACGGAAAAAAAATGTTTTTTGACTGAAACCTTAAAAAAAAAAATTTAGGAAAATCTGAGAATTGATAAAAAATCAATTTCTTAAAAAATTTGACGTGATACAGACATTTCCACGAGTCTGCCTGCCAAAAATCAGCTCGATTGGATCACTGAAAAAGGGTTAAAAATCGGTCGAAAGGCTTTCACACAGGCCACTACGAGCATCATACTTCAAACTTAAAAAAAAAAATTCTGACGTGTACATGAAAATCGCCGATACACGTGTATTTTTATTTTTTATCGCCTTTCCGAAAAAGTAAATTTGGTTCATAGGACAGAAAAAATCTATTTTTTGTAACACGGTGTAATAAAAAAAGAAATATCATGAAAAAAAATATTTGATATGTGTTTTATTTACGTTTACTTTTAAAAAGCTAAATGGATAACCCTTTATATGAAATGACATTATTGACATGCTTTAAAAACCTTTCAAATGATGCCATGCTCATTACCCAGGGTTGTATCTGAATTGTTGTTGTTAGGCAATTGCCACTACCTTCTATTAGTGTGCCATGCTGTCAAACCGTAGTTATCGTTATCGATAGTTCTCATGCATCAGATACATGAATTTACGGCATATTTTGTGAACATGAGTTTAAAATGAATTCAAAATAACACCTCTTGTTGGAGAACCCTGTACATTGACTGAAAGTAATCAATATACCATTCCAAGAATCATGTTTGGTTATTCAAAGAATTTCTGTTGAATTTAGAAGTTTGGCATTACATTCGATCCGGGGCCCCCATCAATAAAATACACTATGTATGTATTGTGCTTAAGTTCTAAAACGATCCATCACTTGCCCATGGTACTTTTTTACAACAATGTGGGACAATAGATTAATCATAATGTTATTATTAGCCGTTTGGCAAAGTGTGAAACAAACATGGTAAACTATTCGGATGAGTCAAAGTCCGTTAGAGTCCAAATGAGGAATACCTTTTAGGGGGGAAAATAAGCAAAGGGTAATTTAAAAAAACAAAAAAAATTAATATTCTGTCTAGCAAAATAAGCAAAGGGCAATTTAAAAATTTATAAAAGTTTAAAATTCTGTCTAGCCGCATCTAGGGAATCAGTTGGAGGTCAATCGAGTCTCAATTTCGAAACGTTGTGTGAATTCGGCGGGATTTTCATTAGATTAGGAAGCTAAACAAATAAAGGCCAATTGTTTCCACAAATAAAAAGAAAGAATTTCACCCTCAAAGGTCATTCTTCGTCAAATCAAAGTAATGCGCAATATAAATAAGTACGACTTTCTAGGGTAAACGATTAGTTTTTGATCAAAGTGATCCTGGCAATCAAGAATGAACCGACTGTGGTCAAACGACTCAATTTAAAGTCATGAGTTGAAATTGATAACGTTGTCGATTTTCAAACTCGATTAACCCTATTCGTACTAGGCAGTGAAATCGGGTCGCTATTCAAATTAATACTTGTATATGTAACAGGTGGCGCAAAAGTAAACTTCCGATGTTTTTTTGGCTGTAATTAAAAAAAATTAAAAACTTTGATTCTTCTTGTGCATTATTTTTATTTAGTCTTTTAATTTTTTTTTACATCAAGTTGAGAATATGATGTCATGTAAATGGCCGCCGCCAGAGTTGCCACTGACATTAGGGGCCAATCGCAAAATTTATATCATTTTTCTGATACTTTTGCGCCACCCGTTATTTTAATTTACATTAGTCATTATCGCCCCATATCTCTAAACTAACTTAGATATATAGTTTATTTTAAAAAGTGCCCACTAGATTTTTGAAATTTTTGGTTTTATAAAGCATTTTGGATTTTACTGGCGTTACTTCACGTTACAAATTTAGCTTGGTACGAATAGGGTTAAGAAAACTGATGCTAGTTTAGTTAATCTGTTGTTCAAAAACTCTCTACTGATATCGATGTGCAAAGGACGCGGACCAAGATTCCACCTGGGAAACCTTAATGCGGTCATCACTGTCCTCTGGTCACAGACTGGGCTCGGAGACTGCGTATCCCTTGCAACGACTTCTGTAGAAGAAGAAAACCAAACATCTTCTCTGCGATTGCCCGACTTCTGTGGACTTAAAAAGGCAGATGTCGGGTCTAAAAATTCTCGTAGACAAACAATTCCCACTTCCATTTCGGCAAAGGTTTGGCTAAAAAAGGGCCACCGGAACAAGGCAATCTACCATAAGAGGTGTTATTTCGAATCACCCGGTATTTCGGTAGCTGTCACTTTTGAAGCTTTTATTCTTTGACATTTGACAAGTAGAAGCTACGCCATTACTAAAAATAGAACGAGACAGGCTTCAACAACACATTGAAATGATTAAAATGGACTACAAAAATTGTGAAAATCTTGTTGTCTTTCATTATTAACGGCATACCTTCCGCTTTATTGTGAAATAAACATCCGATCATTTATCTCAAAAAATTGAATTTTTCTTTAAATATCAAAATAACTCCCCTTGTTGGAGAACCCTGTAGTACCGGCCAAACTTTGATTACAAAGGTCGATTGTTAGAATTTTCCAAGAGTTTTTTGTTCCATTTTTTTTTGTAATTTTTAAATTTTTTTCAAGGTAAACCTGAATATGGACCGCCCCAACTTTGATTACAACTGTCGCTCGTTATAATTTTAAACAGCGTTCAATCACAATTTCCTTCAAATGTTGAAAAACATCTTTTAAAATTTGTTTTGTATACAAAAAAAAAACCAAATTTATTTTTGGCAACACCTGCTTTTCATAATCCCCCACATCACCCTAATGCATATACACTAGGGTGGAGTGAAAACATGCTTTTTTTTTAATTTGAAAAAGTTAACCTCGGAAAGAGATGTAGTCTGGGGTCCTAATGAGGGGAAAAATAAAGAAAACAATTTTAAAAAAATTTTAGGGGTCGCGCCACTCCCTCGAAATTATCGCTATTTTGGCGTTGATTTTAGAAAAATCCTAAAAATTAACGACTTAACTTATTCGAAATTTAAAAGTTTGAGCTTGTTCAGTGCCCAAACAAAAGTATTTGAGGCAAATATGAGGATAATCGCCTAATATTTGTAGCTTTGGTGGCGATTTCATTGTTCAGTCAATTTTCTGAAGAAGGGACGATTTGACTTATTTTACTTTTTGAAATTTTTGAAGAATGAGAAATTTTTTTTTAAATTTTTTCATGACCTTATTTCATTGTTTACGCTATTGCAAACATTTATTGACATAAAACTTTTTAGGATTTTTCTAAAATCAACGCCAAAATAGCGATAATTTCCAAATTTCGAGGGAGTGGCGCGACCCCTAAAAATTTTTTTCTTTATTTTTCCCCTCATAAGGACCCCAGACTACATCTCTTTCCGAGGTTAACTTTTTTTTTTGAATTTCACTCCACCCTAATATACACGGCGCGAAAAACTCCCCCTCCCCCCCGCTCCACCAAGAAATGTCAATATTGAACTTTCGAAGAAAAAGTACACACTCGCTCGCTCGCTCGTAATAATTTCGTTGTTTGATTTCAAATCAATTTCACATGTATCCGATTTAATTCATTTACGATTTATTTAATTTGTTTTTCTCTGTCGCGTTACCGTCTGTCCGTGTTTCTTTTGTTTAAATAATAATTTCACCGTTGGTTGACATTGAATGCCATATTTGTATATGGATTTTGCAAGTTGTTGCGTTTTTTTTTTGTTCTCTGTTGTAGTTTTTTTTTTGTTGATGTTGTTGTTGTCTGGCGGTCTGCGGCCTGGCTTGACTCGGTGACTGACTGAAATCAGTTCGAATCGTAGGAAATCTGGAAAACATGTTTCGAACACACACACACACACATGTTGTTGTTGTGCCGTCTGTTGTTAACAAACCACAACAACTGAAATCAAATCAAATTCTACGATTATCGCCATAGCGGTTCTTTCCCCCCTCAGTTACACAAAAATTTCCATTTGATCTTTTGGTTTAGATTTTTTTTTTTTTTTTTTTTTGGAGTGTGTATGAGCATTTTCTCCATTATCGAATTAACACCTCATACATGGGATTTCTTCAGTTTTATTTTTTGTTTTGCCAATTCGTCGTCGTCGTGTCTTAGGTTTGTCACCGTTCGCCTCCGATGTTTGCATAATTAAAATTATATTTGTGCCTTCATTTCTTTGCTAATTACGTTAATTATCTGTGTTTAGTATTAACCTTTTTTTTTTCTTCGTTTTTGCTTTGTTTTGGTCGTTGCGTGTATTGATGATTTATTGAAGATTGTTTATCGCTCAAACCGAAGAAAATGTTCGTTACTTTGCGCGTTGTGTATTTTTTACGTTTCACTGATAGCGTCGTTTCACATTTAACAACAAATGACAACTGAGCCGCTGTTTGAAGATATTGGGCGAAAAAACGTTGCGCTGTTTGAGCTTTTTGCTGTTGTTGTTGTTGTTTCACTCTCTGATGTGAAAGCTCAGCTCAGAAATCACACGGTTGTATTTTGTGGGTAGATTTTATGAACTGATTTAGCTTTTAGATAACGTGAATCATTGCAATGTTTTGCTTGCTGATAGTGTACTCTCTCTCTCTCTCTCTTTCCGCTCTCATTAGTAATCAGTGATGGTAAATGGTGTACAATTACCACATTAGGGTTGTTAGATATGGCGATTTTTTAAAAAATGTGGCCAGTTTTTGATATTTGCCTATATGACGATTTTGTTTGTTTGTTTTATTACCAATTAGCGTTCAATGGTACTCAAAAATTTTTAACTTCTCACACAGTGAACTACAAAACTTCACGTACGATCCTCAGATTTCTGCTATAAAATATTTGGAAAGCTGTAAAATGTATCAAAAACAACTAAACAAACAAAAACATTATCATCTCAGCCTTAGTGTAATTACAGTAGAGATGAGTGATATTTGAATAGCATTGACTTACAGCCCAAGTCACGATGTCGAACGACAACGATCGCATGCTGCCTAAGTGACAAACAGCTGATTTCGAAGCCACTTACCACGGTGTCGAACGACAACGTTCGCATGCTGTCTAAGTGACAAACAGCTGATTTCGAAGCCACTTACCACGGTGTCGAACGACAACGTTCGCATGCTGTCTAAGGACTGATACTTTTGTCCGCTTATGAGAGAAGCGGAATGGTACTGAAAAAAGTGTTCGTTCATGGGATTTGTCCGCTTAAGAGAGGTGTCCGCAAGGAGAGAGTATCAAATCAATGCCAATACAGTGTACTCTCTCCTTGCGGACACCTCTTATGAACGGACACTTTTTTCAGTACCATTCCGCTTCTCTCATAAGCGGACAAAAGTATCAGGCCTTAGACAGCATGCGAACGTTTTCGTTCGACATCGTGACTTGGGCTGTCCTCTTTAGAAAAACACTTTTTTCAACCAAAAAAAAAAAAACATTTTTTTGTTTAGAAATTGACAGATTTTTGAAAAATAAATATGGCAACGCTGATCCGAATTGTGTTTTATGTGAATTTTGGTTTAAATATGAATTTGTTTAAAGAAATATTTGTTTATCAGAAAAGAAAAATATATACAGTGTACACTCTCATAAGCGGACACATAAGGGACTGAGAATTTTGTCCGCTTATGAGAGAAGTATATATATATTCGGATCAGCGTTGCCATATGTATTTTTCAAAAATCTGTCAATTTCTAAACAAAAAACTATTTTTTTTTTGGATGAAAAAAAGTGTTTTTCTAAAGACCATCGACAGTAAGGAAGCTATGGGAAGCTTTCCGACAGGTGTGATGCCCGTTTGTATGCATTTGAACACTGTTCTTTTTCCAGAAACTAATTTCTTTCGTCTTCCTGTTATCCAGATATTTCTCCATAAAGTAATTTAATACGTACTAAGTAAGTTGTTACGTAAAACGTGACGTTGAGCAAAGAAATGTCCTGAAAACGCCACAAATTTTGAAAAAATCTGTTTTATCGGCTGGACATCTGTTTAGTACCACATTTAGCGCTTCAAAAAATTGCGAAAAAAAACATATAAATCTACATATATGGCAACGCTGGTTCTGATTCTAAACCGGAGACGAATAACGGAGATATTGATTTTGAGCGCTGATGCCAAATGATGATACCTCTTCTTTAGCGAAAATTGCTAACGAAAACAAATCCTTTCTTTAACTCGTTCCTGCCCTTTGCCACAAAATTTGGTGGTTTTATGAAAGAACGCGGACATATTTTCGCATATTTACAGGGCAACCTATTATTTTTTTTTTATTTTTATTGTATAGAGAAAAAAACAAATATTTTCCTCTCACCGATCAATCTATACACAAGTTCGTGCTCACTTAACTCCAACACAAACAAATGCCTTTTATGGCCTTCAGCAAGTCTTCCTATAAACCGAATGAGTCGTTTATGGCCACAAAAAGAGTTCTTCGTAACCGATCGCGGTTATTTTCTTTTGGTTTTGCTGCGATCACAAAACAAAAAGCTTTTTATTTGTGCTTATTTGCATTCCAAAAAAAAAAAAAACAATCACCACTCAACTGCGAGTTTGTTGCCACAATTGTTTCGAAGACAGTAAAGTTGGTGAGGTTTTTTGTTTTGTTTGCAGGTGAGCTTTTGTGGGTACATTTTACTCTCGTGCTCTCATTATATGAATATAAATTGGCGGGTGATTCTGAAAGTGGTCTAAGTACAAAATATAAATAATTAAAATAAATACACACAAGAAATGACATGTCTTAGGTTAGAATTTTTAGCCTGAGAATTCCCGGTAAGTTTTTCCCAGGAAATTTACCATTTTTGTTACTTCCCGATTCCCGGGATTATTGGTCGGGATTAAAATACTACCAAAAAAATCAAATTTTTTTTAACTGGGAAATAATACGATTTTTTACTTCCCGAAACATTCTTGAACTACAATTTTTAATTTTTTTTTTTAAGTTTTATTAATGGATTGTAGAGACTTTTAACATTTCTCTCTCCACCTTTTGTGCTTTTATGTCCAAGCTTGGGAAGTATAGGCTTCCGCCTCAGAATAACAACATCAACCACTTGTAAAGGGTGGCGCAAAAGTAATCCTCCTATCAGGAAATGCTATACATTTTTCGATTGACCCCTAATGTCAGTGGCAACTCTGGCGGCGACTTGATGTAAAAAAAATTTAAAAGACCAAATAAAAATAATCCACAAGAAGAATCAAAGTTTTTAATTTTTTTTTCAATTACAGCCAACAAAGTTACAGCCGGAATTTTACTTTTGCGCCACCTGTTATAAATTTGAACAAAATCTGAGATATGTTGCTAATCTGCAGTTGTTCCCAATTTTTTTTTTTGTTATTTTCATTAAAATTTAAGAAAATTAAAATAATTTTTTATAAGCCCCTGTAGTCGAGTTGGTGGCGTACTTGCCGTTTAGCGTGGATTCCCATCAGAGTCTTTGGTTTGTCCCGACAAAAATGTATCCAGGTTTACCCTTGGACCCAAAATTAGAATTTAAATTGACTTTGTATTAAATAAAAAACAAAAATATTTTTTGCATTTTTTTTTGAGTCAAAAAATACATTTTGAAAAATCCAAATGTACACAAGCATAACTTCCGATCAAACGTTAAAAATTACTTGAGAGTCACAACAAAGAAGTCACACCGTCTAAATGCTAGAGGCAACACGAACCGCTCCCAAAAGAAAATTCAAAGAAAGTCCCTCCGACAAATCGCCCCATGTGAACAGGATTCTTGTATGCAAAATAATAAAAAACCTGAGCCTAAACATAAGACAGGATAATTATAGAGGCTTAGTCTAAAAAGTGTTGGAGGACCCTGTACATCTTACATTTTGATCTATACTAATGATCTAACTATACTTTTCTCCTAGGAACCACCTCCAGAGTGAAACATAAATTCATTTTTAATTTGATTTTATATTGCAAGCCTTTTCCGAACGATTAACTGTCAAATCAATTGAAATCCATTGTATGATGATTTATTGAAATTGAACTGCAAACCATTTGTCTGGTTTTTTTTTTTCAAAAACTCTAACAAAAACTTGTTATTATGTGGCTTTAACAAAAAAACGTGACGATGGTGCCCTACAGTAAGCAGCTGTGCCATTGTGAATATATCAGTGGCGCATATAGAATATATTTTTTCATTCTTTGAAATACTAAGATGGACTAAGTTATTACCCATGAGTGCATTATTTTCAATGCAATCAATGGATAACATGTTTTTAAGGCGTTGCAAAATAACATCTAAGTGGAGAAATTCGTTAAACAAAACATAATTTTGGGGATTATTTTTCTTCATTGCTTACTTTGGGCATATAAAAATGTTTCCAACAAAAAAGTTCCCGCGGGAAAATGACGCCGTCGCAGATATTAAACTAAACTGGCTCATCTGAAAAAATGTGCCACAGAATTCGTCGCTTAATTATCTCCATGACTAATTATCATTCTCGCTTATTTGCCTCTTCTTCTTTTTTTACACAAGAAACACTAGTTAGACATTTCATACATTTTTCTTTTTTGAAGACCAACTCTCAGATTATGCCTCCTATAAATGGAATGCATTGTTTTAGCGGAAGGAAATTAGGATGTCGGCAAGAGAGAGTTCTATTTGTTTTGAATTTAGGAATGTCACAACTGGCAGGAAACAGTCTTAGAAATTAAAAAAAATTGTTGTTTGAAAGAATCACATTAAAAGAACACACCTCCCATTGTATTTAAACAAAAATATATTTTTTTTTTATAAATCTGTTTCTAATTATTCATATTATTACCCAAATGAGGTAATTAAGTGGGTTCGTTTAACTACCTTACTTGGGTAATTGCTCAAAGAGGGCCGTTTAATTACACTGTGACGCAATATTCAACTTTTTGATTCCAAACAAAAAATCACTTATCCCAGCTGAAAGTACTCGATGAGAGGAGAAAAGTAATTTCTGGATTTTGCTACATTGGTTGCCGTTCGTTTTTTATGAGCCTCTATAGTTTTTTCGCCAAATTCGATTTTGAGCACTTTTTTGCAATTTTCTTCTATTTTTCGCATGGCCATAGTTCGAAAAATGCTGTGAATTTTTTTTTGCAGTCTTCAGCAAAGTTGTAGCTCTTGACTCGGCCAACAAAATATACTAACAACAATATATTAAGTCGGAAAAATTTCATCTTCATGCTCAAAACCCCAAAAATGTCAAAAAAATTACCACTTTTTTCACCGATTTTTTCTGTTTTTCGACACAGCTCTTGAACTATTGAAAATTTTAATCAAGGGGAGAAATGTAGCCTATAAAATTATGAACAACTTTCTAGTACATACCAACTTCATACGACCACTCCTTGGGCAGTTGTTTCAGGAACACGTCCAGATGATGGTGCATAAAATGGAGTTTTAATGTCATCGATGCATGAATGGAATCAAAGGCAGTGATCATATTCTTCACCAATTGCGTTGCTTTCTCATTGTCCACGCGGTTTTTACCCAAAACATATTGAATAACTGCTTTTATTGCAATCCAAGCCTCAAGTTTTTTGGCAGACAATACTTGCGTGAAAGCTTCAGTTTTAATGAGTTTGCGGATGTCTGGTCCATTTAGCACACCTGTATAAAAAATGAGAAAAAGCAACAAGCAACATACATAAAAAACAGTGCGAATATAGCGAACGCAATTGGTGAAGAATATGATCACTGCCTTTGATTCCATTCATGCATCGATGACATTAAAACTCCAATTTATGCACCATCATCTGGACGTGTTCCTGAAACAACTGCCCACAGAATCAGACGAGCAGGGTGAACGATTCCACCAGGTAACCATGCCGATGGAAAGACGTTTAAAAGGTAAGAAAATCGACGCAATGATTGCTGAAGTATGCTGGTGGTCTCAAAAGATATCACAATTCGAGCACGAGTTGACGGAGGATGATAAAGAAGGACATACAGAAGAAGATATACCATTATTCACTCCACAAACTGGAAATGACGCAGAAGATATCGTCGTGGCTATTTTAAACTCAGAATCAGACGACGAATCAAGCGAACCAGCTGCAAAGAAATCTCGGCCTTCCACTTCTGGAACGTCAACTGTCAAATCATCAACTTCGCGCCAGACAGCCCAATGGACAATACATAAAATCAAAAAAAAAAAATTAATCACATTTGTATGGCCAAATCCGTATCAAGGAGTGGTCGTATGATTGTTTGGTAAAATTTTCAATAGTTCAAGAGCTGTAGTCGAAAAACAGAAAAAATCGGTGAAAAAAGTAGTAATTTTTTCGACATTTTTGGGGTTTTGAGCATGAAAATGAAATTTTTCCGACTTAATATATTCAGCATTTTTGTTGGCCGAGTCAAGAGCTACAACTTTGCTGAAGACTGCAAAAAAAAAAAACAGCATTTTTCGAACTATGGCCATGCGAAAAATAGAAAAAAATTGCAAAAAAAAGTGCTCAAAATCGAATTTGGCGAAAAAACTATAGAGGCTCATAAAAAACGAACGGCAACCAATGTAGCAAAATCCAGAAATTAGTTTTCTCCTCTCATCGAGTACTTTCGGCTGGGATAAGTGATTTTTTGTTTGGAATTTTTGTGTTGTACTGTGTTATCTTACTCGTGTTATTACTAAGAAAAAAAGGGGTCGATGAATTACTTTACCCGGATAATTACCCAATAGGGGTTGTTTAATTGTCTTACTCATGTTATTACTAACAAGTGGACAAATAGTAAGTTCGGCCGGGCCGAATCTTATATACCCTCCATCATGGATCCTTAAAAAGTGAATAAATAAGAAAACTAACTGAGTTTTTGGGCCGCTCGTGACCCGATAGTCCCAGGAACCCGATCACAAATTTTATCCAAATCATGAAAATAAATGCATATTTGGGTTCGCGAGAAAATTTCGTTGCATTTCGATACCCATATGTCCATGTTTGTCAAGGGACGGTTTTTGGGCCGCTGGTGACCCGATAGTCCCAGAAACCGGATCAAAAAATTTAGGAAAATCGTGAAAATAAAGGCATATTTGGGTTCGTGAGTAAATTTCGTTGCACTTCGATACCCATATGCGCATGTTTATCATGGGCCCTTTTTTGGGCCCCAAGGGTCCACGGAACCCATGAGCACGCCCATTTTTGGGATTTTTTCCCCATCTATAAATTATATAAACTTAGAACTTAGATGAAGTGAAAAAAAATATTTGAAAAATTTGATTATGGCCGGAATATATTTAGTCCCGTAAAGGGGAACTTTTTCCCCTTTCGTCCGATATGGCCCATTCTCGAACTTAACCTGCTTATGGGCAAAAAACATCTTCCTACAAAATTTCAGCTTTTTAGCGTTGGTCGTTCGCACTCTATCGTGATTTCAACAGACAACAGACGGACGGACGGACAGACGGACATCGCTAGAATGTCTTAGAATGTTACACTGACCGATAATATATATACTTTATAGGGCCGCAGATCACTCTTTCGATGTGTTGCAAACGGAATGACAAACTTAGTATATACTCCATCCTATGATGGAGTGTATAAAAAGGGGGTCGTTTAGTTACCTTACTCATGTTCTTACTAAAAAAGAGGTCCTTACCCGGATAATTACCCGAAAAAGGGTCGTTTAATTACCCTACCCGGATTATTACTCAAAATGAGGTCGGTTAATGGCCTTATCCGGATAATTACCCACAAGGGGTCGTTCAATTACCTTATCCGGATAATTACCCAATTAGCAATGTTAAGTTGACAATTCCTAGATTTCAGTAGTCATTTCAATCACAATCGAGATTAAATGTCTAATGTCCGCAGAGTTTGTTTTCCAACACAGAAATAGTAAAAAGTCTTGACAATTCGCATTTATTTTGATATGTACAAAATATAACACCAACTTATTGTATGTCTGAATAGGTTTTTTGTTTTTATTAAATCATCCTATTATAAAAATATGCCCTCATGGTTCCATGTGATGAGTTTTTAACTATTTGGCAAACATTTGCATTTCATTGGAAATTGTTGTGGGATTTTTCTTTGCTGTTAGATAAGATCGTAGGGTGATGTGTGTTTTTGTTTATATTTTCTATTGCCCATAATGTATCTTACACGATGAACATCTCCAGTGACTCGTCACTATCTCTACAATTCAGGTAAATGTGTTTAACCAGTTTTATTTTTTGTTGCATTCTTTGTAAATACCTTGGCACTTATGTAAAAGTCAAATAAATTATTTCCTGAATTGTTAGTCAGAATACGCGATTCACATTTTTGCACTTTTTCATTTGGTGGGGTAATTTAGATATATAAAATTTAAAATTTCTTTTGTTTCATAAAGTTATACAATTAATTTGTTGACAATTATTTGGAAATGTCTTATAAAACACACATTTATAACTTGTTTCTTGTTTATTAAAGATAACCACAAAAATGCACTGGTGCTTTGTACAGATTGCCAGAGATATTTCTGATAAATGTCTGATTACCAGAACTTAACTTATCATATGAAAACAATTTTTTAAACGGAAAAAGGCCAGCAAACATTTTTCGTAAATGTCGCACATTGGGGTGGATATTGAATATTTAAGAAGAACATGGAATTAATCTCCGCGTTAGCAGATAAGGACTGGTAGGTGACCGATTGTGATTGTAAGAAACAAGTTTTTTCGTTAAAAATTATTAAAATGTTACAAAATGAAGAGTGTTTTAGAGAGATTTCATATTACTGACGACCACTACAGTTTGTCAGTAATGTGAAATCTCTGACTTTAAAAAATTATTCAAAACCAAAAATAAATTCTTGATCTTCTATCTCTATTCGATGACCGACTGATCCGGTCGATGGAGCTAACCTTCTTGCTTAAATTTGCAACCACTTCGTCTTCGCCTGAAAGCAGTTAACCACTTCCCGTAATCGATAACGCATCTAGTTCGATATTTTTTTAAATGATTCTTGAAAAATTCAACGTAGATAAAAATCCGGTCCCGGATGGTAGTTCAGCACTTGTGCCATGTAAATGCTCTTCGACGCTAGCTGGTCTACTGCGTAATGTTTTCAACATATCGTGCAGTATTGGTCTTTGTCCTTCACGTTGAAAAGTTTCCGTTATTCTGCCGATCCTCAAGAAAGTTGAGGCTAAAATAAAACTGCAAAACACCGCCAACTTGCAAAGTGTTCTGCGCCAATGGGTGACAGTTTATGGAGATCGTGGTTATGAAGAGTATGGTAAACAACCATGTGAAATATCTGGAGTCTGACAGCCTTCTGAATGATCGACAGAATGGCTTTCGCAGAAATCGATCTACTGGAGAACTGATGGCGCTCCTTTCGGAACTATGGAGTCGAGCCGATATCCAAGGTTCTGGATATTTCCAAGGTGTTCTCATATCGAAAGTTATTGCATTTCGATGGCTTAATTTAGAAAGGGCGTAAGTCGCATTTTCGTTACTTTACAGGAGAAGCTAAAAACTTTATAAAATTTGAAAAACTTAAGACATAAAAAATTTTTAAAGTCAATTTTAAATAAAAATGCGCAACAAATTTAATTCTGAAACTATATTTTTTTTTCAACGCCTTGGTGACAGCAAGGCTCTGGATATTTCCAAGGTGTTCTCCTAGCGTAACTCGCATTTACGTTACTTTACAGGAGACGGTAAAAACTGTATAACATTTGAAAAACTTCAGACATAAAAAAATTTTAAAGGCAATTTTAAATAAAAATGCACAACAAATTTAATTTTGAAACTATGTTTTTTTTTTTGGACTTTGGTTTGGCCCTTTGGCAAAAGGGCAATAAATCCGGTATTTTTGATCACAAAGCCCTGAAATTGTTGTGGGATGTGTATTTGACCAAAGGTCTACCATAATATGTAAAAAAGGCGATTTTGAAAAAAAATCGAGTTACGCCCATTCTAAATTAAGCCATCGAATTGGTGTTGGCAATAACTTCTCTCGATTCATATCGAGTTTTCTCCGAGATCACTCTATACGAGTTTTTATAGATGGCGTCTCATCTGGCGAGCATACACGCTGAAAAAAAAAAATGGCCATTTTAAAAAATTTCAGCAAACAAGTTCGCATCAAACATATATATATATTTTTCCATACCACAAACATTAACTTGTTTGTAGGTGATAAATATCAAATGTATATGTATGCAGTTTTGTCTCTCTTTTTATTCTTTTTCAACTTGTGAATTTCTATATAACAATCCATCTCATTCTCTCGGTATTGATATTATTTTAATGAGCGTAAATGCAAAAAAAAAATTACGAAACCAGTTGCAAATACACACTTATTCGCACCCAAATGTTGTGCTTTGTTGAATTTAATAAGTTCGTTGTCTGTTTTTCCCAAACACGCTATTGCTTATACACAAATATGTAATACTAATAGCAAACGAGTTATATTTACATCCAAATAAGCTTTGTGTTGAAGGAAATAAGCTTTACTTGCTACAAACACCAAACACGCGTTTTACTTGTGTGTAAACAAAAAAAAAGACGTATTTTTTAGCGTGTAGGTTGAACTAAGGCGACCCTGTAGGAAATAAAATAACCGGTTGATCAAAATCACTAATTATAAATGAACTATTTTGCAACTGACTACAAATTGGTTTAAATGTCATGCAGATATCAACCAAAAATGTTGAATAGAAGCACACATAGAAAGAAAACAGAATAAGTAAATAAAACGAAAATAAGAAAACAAACTAACATGCTTGTCATGGCGTGCAATGTAACATGTCAATCAAAACTAGTCAGACCTTTAAAGTGAACAGTGGTAATTTGGAAGTCTAAGAAGAAACGAAGTAATAAATAAAGTGTGTAATAAAAGTGAAAAAGCGCTAAATGACGCCATAAACGATGAAAATCAGCAAATTTATGTGAGTTCTTATTTTTCTCTACTCTTATGTTTTTCTAAATATTTGGACATTTTTTACAGACCAATGCCATGAAATTGTCTGTGAAAGGGAAATTGCACAAGACTTTAACGGCAATTCTATCATTGGAATTGATTCTTTTTTTAGTCATGAAATGTACTTGAATTTTTATTTAATTTCACCAGTTTGCCTTATTTTTATATTTTTCTATATTAATTAATATATATTATAATTATTTCTATAAATAAATTGACAAAAATGAATTAAAAATAAACTGTTTATTAATGAAATAAAAAAAATTGGTTTTAAAATAATTTATTATAAATCGACTATAATACAATTACTATTAAAACCACTACAAATTGGTTGAAAAATAAGTAATTAGTAGTCAGTGAGAAAGTCATGCAGAGATGACCAATTGACTACCGCCAATGACATGCCCATGTTAAAATAGTGAGTCGCAAACAAGGAAAAAAGTCACTAAATCAACTAGATGTGGTTATAAAAAAATTAGTTTGAAGTTACTTAGTAATGTGTTCGATTTCCTACAGGGGAACGATGAATGACTCACACAATAACGTTAATTTGCATTCAAAGCTCAATAATCGACTTAAAATTCTACCCTGACAGACGACCGGTTTTGTATTTAGTAGACATCTTTTTGTCTGCTCCTCAGATATCCGTCGTGTTGTGCCTGATGTCAGAACATTTTGCCGGAATACGCGGCTTTCCAGGTGGCCGCTTGATCGGACGACGAACTGTAGAGAATCTTCGTTCTGCAGCTGAACCTTTTGTATGTGGAATATTCTTCCAGCCAGTGTGTTTCCTGCAGTTGTGACATTCTCAATTAACCTCCAAATTCTAGAAACGAATGTGCCTCTATCGAGGAGTGCACTCTCTCTTGCTGGTTAGAGGGTTAATTTCCTTCCCCGAAAACACTGCATTGAATTTATAGGTGACAACAACTGAGTGTTGATCACCCAAAAAAAAATCTATTTGTCAACTATTTTAGGTTAGGCTGCTAAAATCATTCAAATACCTCATCTCTGCTGACTTTAAGTCCATTTTATTTCAAACACAATAACAACAGCTGATTTGAGAACAGCCGTTGATTGTGAGTACAGCGGTTGTTTGTGAGTGTTGAAATACCTACAGACAGTTTGATTTTATTTTCCGCCAATCCGGTATTTGAGTGCTGCGTGCGAGTGCTCGGTGCAGATTTGAGTTTTTTAGTTTCCGCCGTCGATCGTTCACTCGACTGAATTGATTGAATGCCAGAATGTTGACCGTTATTTCCATTGCATGCAGCGATTGCCATGTATATAATTTAATTATTAATAACCATTTATCTATTTTATGAATAAGTAAGTATTCATTATTAATTAATGTGATATTTGTTGTTGCCATTATCGTCATGTTGTTAATGTCATATTTGCGGTTATCGCTGCCACCAGCTATTGTTGTGGTCCATTACAACGTTCCACACAACAACAACAAAAATATATACAAAATTGCATGTTACACCTGTTGTTTCTATGCAGGATACTCGCGTTCTGACTATCCAGCAGAGATGACATACATTTATTGCATTTGACATACATACATACGTTTACATTACATTACATTACACGTGTGTAATTACACGCAAATCTGTGGTCAGAGGCTGCTGCTGCTGCTGGTGTTGTTACAGTTTTGCCCACCATCATTACGACATTCGTCCGCATTACACACGTACTCATCATTCTCAGAATACTGGACATGCAATGGATGATGTGATTTTAATTATCAAATTTTCAAATCGAAACAATCGTACAACCGGAATATATGTGTGGACGTCAAACAAATGAAACTGAATCGATCAGGTGTACATATAAAGTTGGTACACCTATGTGTGTGTGTATGGGCCATTACATGGAATTTTTTTTGCAGCCCACCAGGGATGACTGCAGTGCTGCTGAGTTGAGTAAATTCCATCAAGTGTTTCGGGAATTCGGGTTTGAACCCACAGCCTTCCCTTCATATAAAGCATGTGGTTTAATTGTCTATGCATTGCCCCATATGCGGACATGTGACAGCGCGAATTCAGAACACATTCAATGGAAACACACACACAAAAAAAAAACCATATTGTTTGGATTTATTAAATGTAGTGTCATCAAAAGATTACAAATGAAAATGTTGTGCAAATATTAACTTTAAACTCGTAATACATGTACTATACAACAACTACAACAAAAACAAACATAACAATACAAATTATGACATTTGAATTGTCAACAAAATATAAATTCGCCAGAGTTCATTTGTCAACTTGCCGACTCACAAGTGACATTTCGTTTTCTTTGTTTATTATTTATTTCATGGCGATGTCTGATTGGTTGTCTGTTTGTTGTTGGCAGAATGAAAAAGGTGGCTACTTTAATGTGAAAAAAGGAAAAAAAAATTAACAAAAATTCTATTACTTTTTTTTGACATATTCACATTGTGATTATTTATGGCAGACGATTTCGTGATGTGGGTCCCAAGACTTTCTAAGACTTTGTTGACGCTTTCTGGCTTGCTTGAATACCTTGGAAGGGGGGGATCCCAATACAAGTCAATTTAAGTCGCCGGGACGGCTGACGGCACGATTACCAAACTTGGTACGCAAAATAACGATTGTGGCATGGAATGTGAGTCATGGCGTGTCATCCTGCTGAAACCAAGGATCATCCATGTCCATGTCTTCAACCTTCGGCCACAAAAAATTTAAAAATTGGCCAATGAGACAGCCGCCCACAAACGGTCACTCTGACAAGTCCCTGATGTTATGACTTTTCGCCGCAATATTAAGGGACGAAAAACGTATTTGAGGTGCGATTTCATTTAAATAGATATGTTTAGTTTGGAAATAGAATTATTAACGCTAACGACATCAGAACAATATTTGTAATGAGAAACATTTTCAAAGTCGTTGGAACTTCCATATAACGAATTTGTTCGTTCGTTACGAATCGTCACTATTGAAAGCGTTATAAAAATGGGTTTCAGACATTATTCAATACGGGTTTTCAGATATTTGTTAGATATCGACATATGGAACACTATTTCAAAAGAATAAGCTCTCATTACTTTTAGGAATCCATTTTATTGCGCCTGCAATTCTGACGATTTGTAACGAATGAACAAATTCGTTTTATGGAAACAGGCATTAAAAATTTCAGGAAAATCGAATTTTGTGATAAAAAAAAGGTGCCAACATACTTTTTTTTAATAAAATTATTTTGTTGCTGAACAAAAACCCCATTTTTCTTAACAAAGGTTTAAGAAGCTGTTATAAAATTGCAAAATTTTATTATTTTCTAAAACACTAACCCCCCTTAATCAAACAAATTTATAACAGCTTTCTTAACAAATGTTTACAAAGCTTTTATACATTTTTACCTTCGAAGTTGACCATTTTTAGGCAAATTCACAATTTGGACCAAGAATGATAGAAACAAAGATTACGCCATCCCCCGCAGAGAAAAGAATGTTCTGCTCAGGTTTCGGCGAATGACGTCACACGAAGTGTGTTCCTATTAGCTGATAGTCAAAGTGGTTTCAATTGCAGGGTTGCCAACCATGGTTCTTACGCTGTGTTTCAATCTGCAACTTGTCACTCGTTGTACATACAAATAGAGTTGGCAACCCCTTTCCAGGGACAAACTACATCATCTAACGGGAAATCATGCGCATGGCGTAGTCTTTCTTTCTATCATTCCTGCTTTGGACCACATTTTCTTGAATCGCAAGGATTTCCAAAGCGCAGCGCGATTTTGTTGTGTCTATGTCTTCTTCGCAATTTTCATCCAAAAAATTCTGAATATCCCCCAAAGAATTTATGCAAAAATCCAGCAAAGAGTTTTTTTTCTCGAAAATTGTATGTAACTACCAGAAGGGGAGTTGCCAGACTTCCATGTTTTTGTCGAAAACATTGTCTAGCTATAGATTTTCTAAATACAGAATTTGGGCAAGATCGCATTGGGCATATTGATAATTGTACACAGTTTATACGGGGCGGGATGGAACATTTGTATGGCAGGTACCAGAAGGGGAGTTGCCACACTTCCAAGTTTTTGTTCAAAACTTTCTCTTCCTATAGCTTTACTAAGTACAGCATTTGGGCAAGATCGCGTTGACCGTATTGATATTATTGCACGATTTCTAAAGTGGGTGCAATGGTACATTTGTATGGGAGGTGCCAGAAGGGGAGTTGCCAAACTTCCAAGTTTTTGTTCAAAACTTTCTCTTGCTATAGCATTACTAAATACAGAATTTGGACAAGATCGCGTTGGTCATATTGATATTATTACACGATTTCTGATGGGGCGGGATGGAACATTTGTATGGCAGGTACCAGAAGGGGAGTTGCCAGACTTCCAAGTTTTTGTTCAAAACTTTCTCTTGCTATAGCTTTACTAAGTACAGAATTTGGGCAAAATCGCGTTGGTCATATTGATATTATTACACGATTTCTAAAGTGGGCGAAATAGACGATTTGTATGGGAGGTACCCGAAGGGGTGTGGCCGTATAGCCCATATGCAATCCCATGAGCAGTTTTGGGAAACTATGCCGAATTTCAGAGCAATTGTTTAACTCTTTCGAAAGTTATGTTCCAATTTTCCCACAGCGTTCCGTCCCCTATTTATTCATGATGTCTTGCGAAGGGCTTTTGGGAGAACTAAAATCTGACCGATAAATATGTGAATAGGCTAAGTTACAATCCGGATTTGTTAGCCCTACCATTACTAGACGAAAACAAAAAATAACACCCACAAATTTAAGAATAAAAATCATTAGAGAATTATTTCATCTTCTTTGGGTGTTAGTTAATTTTGAGTGAGACAAATCACAAATGGTTTTCTTTGGAGAATGTTTGACATTTATATTATTTGGGGGATAATTTCATTTCTTGGTTGGCGATTATTTATATCGATTGGGTGTTGTTTAATTTGGGTTTCCTTTAGCGCCCCGGTAGGTGAGTTAGTTGCCTCAATTTCCCCCAAAGGCTTTGGTCTGTCTCTGCACAAATCTAGTCATATGGCCTGTGTCAGCCGGGTTTCCCTTGGACCTTATTCAATTTTATTGGGTGTTATTTCATATTGCCGAAATTATACCACACAGAGATTTTTATGCACCGGTTCACATCTTAGTCAACCTCATCATTATACCACCCACGCTGACATCTGTGCTCGAGGGCATGTACATCATGGGTAAGTATGAACGCATAACTCTTGGCGGAGGAATTGTTTGACATGCCGGAGTCGAGAATGGAATGTAATCTTGGAGAACGGCGACGCTTTTCATTCATTGTTTCGACGTTCGGTCCTCGCTTTTCATAGAACTTATCGCAAATGTTAATTTATTAATTTATTTGTCTTCTGACAATATTTACTCTGTTTTTTGTTGTTGTTTTAACATAACTTGTTTAATAAACGCATTGTCGGCGCTGTTGCTTGCAGTTGGTGTGTACGGGTGTGTGTGTGCGTTTGTTTGCAGCGGTTGACTTTATTACAGGTCCGTCCATTAGTTGGATAATCTGTGTCAGTTGTTGCAAATAAATGTAGCGTTTCTTTTCACTCACCTGGTAGCCGGAATTCGGTGAGCCGGTATTTGTGTACAACGTCTGTTGTTACTCCGCTTTTCACACTGTTGTCGTTGTTGTTGTTATTTTTGCTGTTTAATTTAAACTTTCGTTTTGTTTATATTTAAACACTTTGACGTTCGGAATGTGGGCGTTCAATATTTCTATAGATTTCAAATGAAATGAAATAAATAAAGTACGCTGATACTTAAAGATGTCCAGCTGATGCCCAAGAACCGCAAGTGTCTGGGAAGGGAGCGGAGGCGGTATCGGTGTTGCCAATAAAAATTCCTGAGATTTGCATAAATATGAAATATTTATTCAGACACAATTATTGTTTGAGCTTGTGATGTCTACAACCGGGCACGTTTCTATCTGTAAAGAAAATTAGTTGAAATATCGATAAAGCAATTAAATTAGTATGTAATTATAAACGTGTATGGTAATTAACAAGAGAATAGCAAAAAAAGAAAAAACAAAAAAAAAACACGAAATAATATTAAACATTATTCGTGAGGAGCAACTCCTGTGCTGCGCTTCCTTCAGGCGGCACCGGTTAGAAATTCACAGACAGATCCTGACATTTGTTCACACCTATTTGATAAACACAACGAGGGGGGTATTTTGATTCGAGTACCAAACAAGCAGCTGGCGGATTAGGCATATTGATTGTCTGGCCCACCCTCTCGTCGTACCTACCTAGTCATATATTTTCATTTAGTTGAGTTGTCTTAAATGTGGTTGACACAAACTTTTTTAAATACTCAGCCTTCCGAATTGTCCCGAACAAATGTTTTCATAATAAAAATTGATTCTAATGTCTACTTCGTAGTAGTTTTTATTATCTTGGTTTGGGGTCAAGGTCTATCTAACACCGCTGCTGATCTATGGGTCACAGCACCCAGTTCCAATGCAACACCACACCGAGCTGACACTCTCCCCGCGATTTGGGTATAAACCACAGCCACCACGATACTCCCCGAGGGGCCGCACCTGCTGGTCAAGCCGGAACAATTTCCGGGGGCTCTTGACCACCCGTGGTACCAGATTAAAGTCTCCGGTCAGACCGGACTACCTAAATGGTAATAAGCAAGAAGTTACACCCAGTTTTTGTTCCATACAACATAGGACTGGTCACCCACACGGCTTTAAGAACAATCGATACTAATTGTTATTTTCAATTAAGCGATTTTTGCAATTAACACGCTTGCGCTTATCCGAATTCCGCTTACTGTTGCGATGCCTTCTGTAGTCTAAGCAGTCGCACATATGTAGATGTATTTCTAAATCTAAACATATTTGACAGCCTGTTTTTATAAAACGTTAAAATAACGAACAGAAATTCTGTTTTGTAACACGAAAGTCTCAGTTAAATTCTAATTGCAATTTTTTTCTTATGTATTTTTGTGTGTATGTATTGTCTAATTGGATTCGCTGGAATTATAGAAACACAATTCAGTTTCTTTTAGGCTTTATTTTATTTTATTTTATTTTTTTCTTTTTTATTTTTTATTCTTTATTTTTTATTTTTTATTTTTTATTTTTTATTTTTTATTTTTTATTTTTTATTTTTTATTTTTTATTTTTTATTTTTTATTTTTTATTTTTTATTTTTTATTTTTTATTTTTTATTTTTTATTTTTTATTTTTAATTTTTTATTTTTTATTTTTTTTATTTTTTATCTTTAATTTTTAATTTTTAGTTTTTAATTTTTTATTTTTTAAATTTTAATTTTTAATTTTTATTTGTTATTTTTATTTTTCATTTTTGATTTTTTATTATTTTTTGAGCTGAGAGAAACATGTCTACAGTTTCTGGCAAAAATTAAGAAAACTTTATATTATTTTTAGTTGTTGGGGCACTAAGAAGTGAATCAAGAGAAGCCTATTTGGGATGTCCTGATTGCAGGATTCTCCGGAGATTTTTTTTTTTGCAAAATCCTGCCTGTAATCTCGAAAATATTTGTTTCGCGACCCAGCTGTCTCTTAGGACAGTTGTCCTGTAGGCAGTAAGGCATTTTCTATAATTGCCGATCCATGTATGAGTACTTTATGCAATGTAGGTGTCATTGGGTGTCGAGGATAAAATTTTACGTATAGTT
Organism: Hydrotaea cyrtoneurina; assembly: GCA_958296145.1. Taxonomy (NCBI): domain Eukaryota; kingdom Metazoa; phylum Arthropoda; class Insecta; order Diptera; family Muscidae; genus Hydrotaea; species Hydrotaea cyrtoneurina. The sequence goes on along the minus strand of OY282516.1, from coordinate 52,510,176 downwards.
GTGCAGTTTCTTCGGCATATTTGTTAAATTTCTCGGTTGATATCCGCTTGGTATGGCCTCTAAAATAACTTCAAGTCTAAAAATCAGCTCGTTATCAATACCAGTAATTCACGAGGCTAATTTCGTAGCTTCAAAGAGTCTCCTGCTTGTATTGCCGTCATTTGTAATTCCAAAGTTTGTTTTTGGCATGTCCACTATTTTTATTTCAAACTTGTACACTCGATCTATTTTTGTCTCCTGCCCCTTTTTTCCCACCTATAACTCATATACCACTTTTGGTCCCGTTTTAGTCACTTTTTACATTACATCAATTTTTTTGCCTATTCCTGTCGATTACATTTTTTTTTCACACATTTTTGTTTTTTCGCTTTTGTACTTTTTTTTATCCCGTTTTGGTACGTTTTTGCCATCTTTTCGTCCCTTTTCTAACTATTATCCATATGTTTCGACAAAAATGATTTTCACCCCTTTTTTATCCCGTCTTCGTCCCATCTCTAACTCATGTCCACCTATTGTTGCCACTCGTAGTCGTGGACGAATTTTCGAAGAAAAAAAACACAATATTTGATTTTTTGTATTCTTGGGTATTTTGAAGAACGGATCCCCAACCGTTCTTAGCGGATGTCTAGGATGCAAGGGCTACATATTCCCCAAATCTCATGATTCTAGCTTCAGCCGTTTCGCCAGGACAGTGATGAATCAGTCAGTTAGTCGCGCAAGAGTTATGTATATATAGATTTACAAAGATATGGCAAATTCAATTGTATCGTAAGCACCATACGCCTTTATGGTTGACCCAAAAAAAAAACCCTCTCCTGTAAAATTTTCTCATTGCCGATTATGTCTTTTTTGCGGTTAGTTCTCGATATCAGCCGGTCCCAACCGATCCGCAGGCTGAAAATACACTACAGTTAAAGGCAGGTGTGGTTTTGGATGGAGACCTCAAGGTTTGCAAAATAACTTCTCTTATTACGAAACCGACGATGATGATATCATCTCAATAAGACAGACAGATCAGGGGATTAACCTCACATTGGCTATCCAATCTGGCGGTAACGATTTACTGTTGCCTAGTGTTATTTTCGTCTAATGTCTAGTATATTTGCAGAGGCATTGATTTAAACTTTAAACCAGTCGAATTCCAGTATATTTTTCGTTTTTTTTCGAATGTGAATTGATTTGTTTACCCACAATTATGAACTCTGTCAACATGATGGAGAGTGTTAGTCATGAATATGTTTATTTGAGTTTATAAAGCAAATGATAAACGTAGTTGTCAGTGACTGAATGAACAAATTATGAGATAATTCATGTGAATAAAAAACAAGTGGACAAATAGTAAGTTCGGCCGGGCCGAATCTTATATACCCTCCATCATGGATCCTTAAAAAGTCAATAAATAAGAAAACTAACTGAGTTTTTGGGCCGCTCGTGACCCGATAGTCCCAGGAACCCGATCACAAATTTTATCCAAATCATGAAAATAAATGCATATTTGGGTTCGCGAGAAAATTTCGTTGCATTTCGATACCCATATGTCCATGTTTGTCAAGGGACGGTTTTTGGGCCGCTGGTGACCCGATAGTCCCAGAAACCGGATCAAAAAATTTAGGCAAATCATGAAAATAAAGGCATATTCGGGTTCGTGAGTAAATTTCGTTGCACTTCGATACCCATATGCGCATGTTTATCATGGGCCCTTTTTTGGGCCCCAAGGGTCCACGGAACCCATGAGCACGCCCATTTTTGGGATTTTTTTCCCATCTATAAATTATATAAACTTAGAACTTAGATGTAGTGAAAAAAAATATTTGAAAAATTTGATTATGGCCGGAATATATTTAGTCCCGTAAAGGGGAACTTTGTCCCCTTTGGTCCGATATGGCCCATTCTCGAACTTAACCTGCTTATGGGCAAAAAACATCTTCCTACTAAATTTCAGCTTTTTAGCGTTGGTCGTTCGCGCTCTATCGTGATTTCAACAGACAACAGACGGACGGACGGACGGACGGACAGACAGACGGACATCGCTAGAATGTCTTAGAATGTTACACTGACCAATAATATATATACTTTATAGGGTCGCAGATCACTCTTTCGAGGTGTTGCAAACGGAATGACAAACTTAGTATATACTCCATCCTATGATGGAGTGTATAAAAACTAGTTGAAATAATTGATGGAAAAAAAAACAAAAATCAATGGTGGGCTTTGACAGAAGACTGTCAGCACTGTGCTATATAGGAGGGACAATGTTCTGTATAAGAGGGTTTTTGACAGAAGCAGATTTAATATTTTCATAGGACCCTGTTGTTTTTCATTATTAACGGCATACCGTCTTCCGTATAATGAAATAAACAGCCGATCATTTATCTCCAAAAATGTCATTTTTCTTTAAATACCAAAATAACACCTCTTGTTCGAGAACCCTGTATTTTTTTGGAGATTTTGTCTCATTTTGGATTTAGGCTAAATTTAATATTTTCATTAGCAAAAATTGCTTTGATTTATCATAATAAAAAAACAAACAAAAAATTGTTTTTGGTAATTATTTTTGTTTAACAGAAAATATAAAGAGAGGGTAAAGTTTATCAGCTCCTTCACCGCTAAAGGCAAAGTACGATCCTAAGTCTAACACTTAGACGCCCTCCCACTATGCTGCATCACCATTGACCGTGTTGCACCCAAGCTCCTGAATGAAAACTCGTATTTCACTGATATCCAAATCCTTGTATTTATATCCCAACATATCCAAATCCAAACATCCAAATCCCTGTATTTATATCCCATTCCCCTAAACTCTAGGACATGCGATAACAACAGCAAGAGCAACAAAATGAAATTCATTCATATTGCTGTGATGGTTGAGCGAATAAGAGGTCATTTTGCGGAAACAAAGGTTTCACATTGAAATGGCCAAGCCAAGCAGACCCTTGTTTCCACCATTCACCAGAGGACCAACACAGTGCCATCAACAACAACCAGCAAAGAGACAGTGCATCGCTCTTTTGTGTTTGTCTGTATGTGTGTGTGGGTTGGTGTGCCGAAGTGTCATTGTAATACAATTATGTATGAAGTGTCACTAGAGATTTGTGCACAACAAACACAGACATACCCGCGCTTACGCACCCTCTCACTCACACTTGTTTACAGCACACCGCCCACAAATACAAAAGGCAGCTTTTAAACGAAGTGAAAATGAATGACAAGAGTCGTTGCACTTGTAACAAAAACAAAAAAAAGAGAGAAGAACAAGACAAAAAAAAAAGACAAAAACCAAAACTAGGATGTAAACAAACCAACCGACGCGTCGGAACGAAGGAAGATGCAACACAAAGCGAGAGCATGTTTATGCAAATAGCTGTGTGAGTGTATGCGCTTTTTTCAGTTTGTTTTGAATTAAAATTCGCAGCAACAACAACAATAACAAATGTAATCATCATTTCCTACTTGAAATTCAAGAGGTGTTGAATGTTAAACGATCACAATTAGCAGTTGAGACGCCGCCAGACACGGTAATGGGTCCGAAATCCATAGACGGTCCCATAATTAATCCGGTAAACTATTTGAATGGCATGAGGGACGATTGAGGCTGGCGTCGGGTTTCTTTAGGGCAAACCGGGAAATGTAGGCCGACAAGAACGCTGGTGATACGGCCTAAAAGGGAGGGTCTGTTTGAAGTCGTCTTAAACCGGCTAACATTTTGTTCTCAAGAGAAGCTTTAGGGTAGGTGGTTTAGGTTGAATGGAGGATCGGTCATGTAAAGGGTGTTTTTTATTGGGGTATAGAACTTTAAGTTGGCATCACTTTTTTAACTGGCGGCCATTTTGTCAGCTGTCAAGTGATTAATATTTAGTTTGGTTTGCCATTTCATCATGAACAGGTTGACAAAAGAACAACGCTTGCAAATCGTGCAAATTTATTTCGAAAGTAATGGTTCAGTTCGCGAAGTTCACCGCAAGCTCCGTCCATTTTATGCCATTACATCCACAAAAACTGACTGTTTGGTGTGCTCTATGGGCTGGTGGAGTCATTGGGCCATACTTCTTCCGAAATAATGCTGGAGAGTCAGTTACCGTTAATGGAGACCGGTATAGAGCCATGATAACCGACTATTTTGTTCCCGAATTGGATGGCATGTATGTGGATGAGTTGTGGTTCCAACAAGTGGTTGAAAATTGGACCTGTACAATTGGCTTTATTCGAGCCAGCCGCGGCGGCCACATGCCCGAAATCATATTTAAACATTAATGGCATAAAATTATCCTTCCAATAAAGCCAAATTGATGGACATTAAAACGATTTTCTTGTGTTTTATTTCAATTCGAAGTTCTATACCTCAATAAAAAACACCCTTTACTATGACCGTCTCATGTCACTGACATACACCTAGGCCAGCAATTCGGCCTGTTGTGCGCTCCTGGTTTCTTCTACAAATTCCCTTCCCCTTTTTCCTACGTTAGGAATTCGGTCCCCTCTATAAAGTTCCTTAAATTCCTTATGTCTATTGCTTTGACGGCCGATAGGTCATATCAGGTGTCCTCTCCTAACTGTACTTTCCTGACCTGCGAGAAAGCAGGGCATTGGCACAGGAAGTGTTCCGCCGTCTCGGCGTCCTCTCCGCATGCCCTACACTCGTCGCTCTGGGAACATCCTATTCTAAATAGGTGTGCCCTTAGGCTAGTGTGTCCTGTGATGACTCCAACTAGCTTACTCGTTTCATTCTTGTTAAACCCGAATATTCTCTTTTTTTTATTGTAATCGAGGTTTCCCCAGGTTTCCTTTGTGGTTCTTCCCACCTGTTCCTCTAGCCACCTTAAGGCATGGGTCGTCAACATCCATTCCCTCAACTCCTTTTCTGTCTCTAGAAAAGGTTTAGAGAGTTGCAGAGTATTTTGGTTGGATTCCCTTCGTATTTTAGCCAGTTCGTCAGCCCTGACATTGCCTGGAAACCCTTGGTGGCCTGGTATCCAGTTTATAACTATGTCGTTATTTCTCGATACGTCATTTATCGTTTCCTTACAGTGCATGAGTGTCCTTGATTTGACATTATCATTATTCGAGAAGCTTTAGATATTTTGTTATTTGTAAATGTCATAAACTACCGCCAGGTTTCGATTTAAACAGGGTACAATGCAGGCAATTGTTTTAGGTCCGTAATTTTTTAAGGTTGAGAATCCCAACTTTCACAACTCAGTTCACAACGTGATCATTTTTTTATTGGACCAACACACACGGGATGTCCACCTCTATAAACTTTGGTATTGGAAGAAGGAGAGAGGGTGTTGTGTATATTGACATACATATGTCTTAAATTTAAAGACACTTGCTGGAAGAGTATGTCCTAACACTTGGGTCAAGACGACGGATATCCGAAGATCCGTTCCTATATCTGTAGAACAGCGATAGACAACCCACGAGTTGGATATCCTACTGTTTTCCATTAACACCACCGCTCTTCCAGTACACGTTCCATTCGCTGCACTGTGTTAGGCAGTAGTGTTAGTTAACAAATGTTTTGTACGACTATAGTTATATTATTCTATAAAACATTTTACTGGTTATGAGGAGTTTGGTAAAATAAAAATCCTATTAAATAAGGAGCTCCATAGGTGGTACATACAACTTTGAACAGTACAGGGTGTTTCTTTTTGAATCGTATAACAGAACGTCAGAATCATATCTCCGTAGAACGAAATGAATCTGTATACGCTTAAACACCGGTGGAGAGGAATGCCAGCGGAAAGTGTTTACTCAGGAGATCTAAAAACTCTACTTCGGGTTCCACAGACTCTACGTGGTCGAGGAGATCTCACGAACATACCAGGGTATTCCTGTTACACGTACGTTGTGCCGTTAGTCGTTTGAGGATATCTGACCGAACCTCTCTGAATTGCCAAATCTTTATTTGAGTTAGAGAGTGTTGAGAAGAAATCGATGATATCGATTGTGTCTTTAGTCAATCTCGACAATAATTTCATATTGTCTTTAAACTCTCATTGGGGGTCTTCTGAATCACTTAAGACTATTTTAGACACACAAAATGTATGTGCAAACCACTGATATGTGCAAAGCTTTGTACGTGTGTGTAAGGTGTTCCATAAAGATTTTACTCGTTAGTTTCTGTCCACCATTGTGAGCATCGATTCTGACACGATGCGATCAATTACGGGCTGTTTAAGGTTCGTATCCTCAGGTAAAGGAACAGGTAGCCCTAAAAGGCATCTACTGATTACTTGTGGACGCAAGCAATAAAAATAGTCCAACTAAGGTCAGACCGCGTATAGTCGGGAAAGCATTTCGCATAACGGAAACTAAGGGGGTCGCCCTCTCGACAAGAAATCTAAAACCGGCAAAGAGAGATAGAAGTCCCGTGATACACAGACTCCTGGAGTCAAAGGGGTCAAGAAAGCGGCCAGTTTGACATCAGTGCCTGAGCGACTAGTTGCCATTTTAGATCATAGTTAGCTGGAAGGGAAAATGTCTACATGACAGATTGAAAAAATACGGCGGTCTCTACCTGAAGTGCTCCAGAGCAGTGAGGATGACACCTTCACTGAATTTGACGGTGCCAAATGCCAAAAGGCCGTCAATATCTTCGAAGGTTGTAATAAGAAAGCTCCTGACTTTCTTAATACCTGCTTCCGAGGTCTAGACAATCTCTGGCGAGGCAGGAAGTTAGAGGTTGTCCGCATTGATCCCTTGCTGATCGACGGTGAGAGTGAGGCTTCCTTCTCCAATTCTTATGGACGAGGTCATACTCACACAGTGTGTCTGTGGTCGAAAAAAAAACACTTTAACAAGGCTAAGCGAGAAAACACTACAGAAATGTCATTTTAGACCGTAGTCAGCTGGAAGGAAAGATGTCTACGGATAGATGGAAAAAATACGGCGATCTCTACCTGTAGGGCTCCAGAGAAGTGAGGATGACACTTTCACTGAATTTGACAGTGCCAAATGGCAAAAGGACGTCAATATCTTCGAATGTTGTAATAAGAAAGCTCCTGACTTTCTTAATACCTGCTTCCGAGGTCTAGACAATCTCTGGCGAGGCAGGAAGTTAGAGGTTGTCCGCATTGATCCCTTGCTGATCGACGGTGAGAGAGCGGGATCCTTCTCCATCACACTGACAAAAATGCAGTGTGAGTATGGCCGGAGCTTATGCAGCACAGGAACGAAAAAAATAACTAACTAAGCGAGAAAACACTACAGAATATTGGGACAACTGTCAATGTAACTTAACACACTTAAAAAAAAGTCCCAAGAAAGACGACAAGAATATCTTCGTCGAAATACTGCGAAAAACTGGAGCAACCAACGGATGACACCAGACTCCGTAAAGTACTATCTAAGCACTCGAGTACACTGCCGATGGACCGACAGCAGTCGTGAAACAATGGAACATCTGTTGGACAAACACTTTTCAGGTTGCAGAGACGTGACGGAAATAGATGGATTTTCGAGTGAAATCCCACTGCCAAAAAGGAACAAATGAGATCATTAAATCCATTCAAACGATACACAAATCGGCAGGAATGGACGGCGTGGCTACAATAATCTATAGAGACCATTATGCCAAGGCTTCGAAAAATGTTTTCATTAAGCCAGGCCTTTTCATTACCGCAACAATGGAGAGTGAAGTCAGAGTGACATTTACATCCAAGGCGGTAAAAATAAACCACAGCAGGTCATTTTTCTTTCAATACCAAAATAACACCTCTTGTTGGAGAACCCTGTATATGGTTTTTTATTTTAAAAAGTTTACAACGACTGCATGACAATCTTCGGCAAAGAACTTCAATGTAAGTCGATTGTATCAGGCGACGGCGTCATATAAAGGCAGCGCGCTGCCGATTTGCACCAGGTCGGCTCCGTTCTCTGACCTCAACGTAACCGTGAGTTTGTTTCGAATGCGAATGCAACAAGAATGTCTTGCAGTTCCCTAAGAAGGCCTTGCTTTTACCACTGCTTAATTATCGCTATACATGTTTGCAGATTCTCTTCGACAGCTTCAACCAGCCTTGGCTGACGGTGACTTTGAACTCTGAACTGTGGAACAGTTTCTTAAAACCACTTACCGTTAGTTCGTGTAAAAACACATGGTGTCCGTTCTTTGTTTTTCGTTATTATTTCTTTTCCGAGACACGTTACTTCAAGCGCGCAAACAGACACTGTCGTATACACACACACAGAGAGCGAGGCAGAGAGACTGTAACCAGTTTGATGTTTTCTTGCCGACAGACTGAAGTTTGGGGCGCACAACAAACAAAACCAACGTACACACGAGAAAACTTGGCGTAGTCGTTCTTTTTTTTTTGTTGTATTTAACAAGAAAATACTTCAAGTGGTAGACCGAGAATAGGTTTGAAGTGAGCTAAACCAGGGACTGACAAATAATAAAACAAAATTTGCTATCTCCGTATGAATTTATTTTATGCTTGTAATTATATCAATTCTAAGCTCATCGCCATTATTTAGATTAGAATATCTTGCACTATCTTTTTATATCGTCTTTATTTTTATCTTTTGTTGAGTTTTGTTTTCTAAGTGAACACGGCGGCGGCGTCGAAAAATAACAGATTATTTCACTTGTTTAAATCGTTTCAACAATTTGAAATTTTAATCACATTTTATTGTGGCCATTAAATAATTTCGATTTCAATTTGTTTACATTTTATAATGCCGTTTCCCTCCACAATATTTACACTTTGTTGTTGTTATTATTTTTGTTTAACAATTCACTTCAATTCTGTTTTTCGCGTAACACGACGACCGACGACGATCATTTGACTGACTCTCCGCACTTTTTGTTTTCACCGTTGTTGCGCTGTGCACGTTCACCGTGTAAATGATTTTCGTTCTCTCTGCAGTTTTTTTTTTTCGTTTGTTTCTGTTTCCAATGTGATGCCCCCGTGCACAGAAAAGAAAACACAGATGATGTGGTGCCGTGGTGGTTGCGGCTGCATTTGTCTTATGTTGCTCAACTCTCTGTTAATGTAGTGGCTGCTGTGAAGTTGGTGTTAACATTAATCAGACAGAGAGCAATAGGGCGAGAAAGAACGATCACTGTTAACGCTAACATTGAGGCTGTTACTAACATCAGAGACAGTCAGGCAGTTTGCATTACATTCACATTGCCGTTGATTTGAGCTTTTACTCTGTAAATCAACTGGTGCTGTTAAAATAAAACACCGTTACTTTAGCGATGCCAGTTGGTAGGCTGTTATGTTTGCATAGTTGCCAGACCATGGGGGAATATTTTGCGGAATATATTCTAAATTTAGCTTGGTTTTCATCCAATGCATGTTGAAATTTAAGCAAAAGGAAAACTTCTAGGGCAATAGAATGTATAGAAAGAATACCCAAAATACACTTGTCTGCAGATAAAAAAAAACGGAAAAAAATAAATTTAAATAAATAAACGGCACAAACTGAAAAAGAAATATTTCAGAGTGTATATTTCAGATAGAAAAAGGAACAAAACGGCGGGAAAGTCTAAAAAATTTTTTTTAAAGAAATAAACGGCTCCAAATTGAAAAAGAAATGTTTCTAAGAATCGTTAATAGGAAAATGCAAAAAGTGTGAAGTAAAATCTGAAAAGAGGGCAAATATAAAATGGGGAAAAACGAACTAATATTTTATTTACTTAAGCTCCAGTTCTTGTTGTTTTGTTTTTATTTTAAATGTTTATTTTTTCAATATTTCGTCGAAAGACATCTTCAGGAATTCGGTAACGGACATATTTTTATTAACAAATATAAAATATCGGGAACAAACACAAACTTACAAATTAACAATTAAAAATATGGTATCGATGTAATGTTTTATTTTAACAAACCAAGAAGACCAAAAAGAGGAAAACATAAAGTTCGGACACCATTTTAAGAGCAATGGGAGAAAACAATTTTAATTCAGAGGAGACCATAGGGATCCGAAGTGAACAAGGCGACAAAGGACACATGAAACTGCAAAACCATTTCAAATTCACAGCGAGCAATAAAAATCGAAAGCAATACAAGTGGTCTAAATACAGAGGAGTTCCCAAAAAAACAAAATAAAATACTGCTTTCTCATCCCTGCTCAAGATTTTTGTTTTAAATAATTTTTAGTTTAGGGAGTTCCATGATGTCGTTTTAATAAAAGTGACATCAAAAAACCAAATGGGGCTACTTAATGAAGAGTATGTAAAATTTGAATTCTCATTTCTAATCATGAGTGAAGAGCAACAACCACAGTGCGTTAATAAATAAATAAATATTTATAAACAATATTTTATTTTGTTTGGTTGGTCGGAAGGGAGGCGTGATAATTTTCACTTGCCTGTGGGGGGCGTCCTGCAATTGAGTATTAAAAAACAGTTTACTTTTATTTTGAAACCGTTAGCGTTACATTAACATGTCCTGAGATTCAAATCTGAATAGCTTTTTCTTAACAGTTCCCTAACTGACTGCTAACACAATAAAACAAAAACAACTCGCCCTCTTTACTGCTACATCACATATGTACGTATGTATGTACGTATGCATGTAGATAGATTTGCAGCTTTCGAATGATGACGATCACAACGACAGCGTCCCGGATGGTTAGAGGTGCAATGAATGCTGGTCGCGGTACATAAACTTTAACTGTAATGGACAAAGAAGGCGTTAACAGCATCACCACATTGGAATATCTTTGTTGAGTCACGTTTCATCCCAGTTCAATGGGGTGACCATGTGTATGCTGGCGAAAGATGAAAACACCAAGTAAATTGTATTCAGAATAAATTTGAAAACTTTTTGAACAAAATGCATAGTATTTGAAATAGTTTGAACTAAAGAGATTTCCAACAAGAGGTGTCATTTTGAATCATCCGGTATTTCGGTAGCTGTCACTTTTGAAGCTTTTATTCTTTTTTATTTTTATATTTTTTTTTAAAAAGATTTATATATTTAAAAAATGGTGCTGGACCGAATCCCTTAATATTTGTAACTGTACGAAAACCTTTTCTCTGTGCCATATGGCATCGCTGGCTATGAATGGGTTAAAAAAGGACAAAAAAATGTTAAACCGGGCGGAGGAGTGTTCATACATTTCAACTGCATATCCTTAAATCATGTTCCTTTAAACATTTGTGGTGGTCGTCAACATTATGGGGAGTCGGTTCGTTTCATTTGGCTTTTGTGAAGCGGGTAACAAGTCCAACTTCAACCTCTTAACCTGCGAGAAGATCCATAAAAGACACATCGGAAAAATCGAAGGCAGTTCGGGAGACAATTGCCTAGTTAGCTCAAGACCTCAGTAGTCCGTCAATTACAAACATAATTGTTAAGAAATAAAATTAAATAAATTGCCTACTAGTTCAGCTACAGCCTGTATCTATCTTAGACCTTTAAGGGGTTTCCCCAATGGTTTTCACAACTCAGACAAACCTCTAGCTCTCCTTATAACCTGTTCATACCTGGTGTTCCTCATTGCATATTAAAACGTTTTAACAAAAATGAAAAATTGAATAGAAACGACCTACATTTCGTTATGGTTCCACTTAATGTATGTGTGTGTATTAGGATGTGGTAAAAAGTGGTAAAATATCACAACGAAAATGAAAAAGCCTACTTTGTTTTAAATCGAAAAAATGGGGGAAAACTTAGAAGGGAAACTTTTTTAAAATACACTTTTAATTGTATTTCAGTCAGACGTCAAACTAATTCTTCACAGCAGAATCCCCCTAATATTATGAAATATAATACTATGAAATATATGTTGGAGAACCCTGTATTTTTGAAATGGGGTCATTTCTTTAAATGTGATCATTAGGGTTGTAACTCCGAAACATTATTAGAAAATATAAACTTTTGTTTTAAAAATATCCCCCGAAAAAAAGGCTCTATGAAAAATTTCCCAAATAAAATTAACAATGCCCCAACTGAAGGGTTCCCCAAAAATTCTGAAAAATCCCCCAAAAAATTTATGAAAATTATTATGAAAAACAGCCAATAAAAAAACAACATTACAAAAAAAATATATGATTCATTTTTGTTTTGAAAATTCTAAAAAAAAAGAAATGAAAAACTCCCAAAATTTTGGGAAATTTTTCGATTTTTGGTTTCTATGAAAAATATCCCCAAAAAATTTCATTCGAAATTGGGGATTTTCTCCAAAAAATGATTTACTTTCGTTTTGAAAATATCCTAAAAAAAGAAAAAAACCAAAAAAATTCCCAAGAAATAAAAAATTTGCGAATTCTTTATTGGGCATTTTTTCCATATGAAAAATGTCCCCAAAAATGAAAACTGAAATATTTATTCATAATTTTTAGGTAAGATATCATTTTTCGTTTTTGCAGCTTTTTTTATATGAAATGAAAAATTCCCTAATTTTTTATTTCTGGGAAATTTTTCGTTTTTTTGGGGATATTTTCAAAAGAAAATTAAATCATTTTTTGGGGGAATTTTTCAAAATAAAAATTCCGCAATTTCGTTTTTTTTTTTGGGGAATTCTTCATTTTTCGTTTTTGGGGGGATTTTTTAAATATGAAAAAATGGACAATGAAAAATTCCCCAATTTTATATTTCTGGGGAATTTTTTGTGTTTTTTTGGGATATTTTCAAAAAAAAAAACAAAGTAAATAATTTTTTCGTTTGTTTTTTTTTTTGGGGGAATTCTTAATTTGTCGTGGGATTTTTTAAATATGAAAAAAATAAACAATGAAAAATTCCCCAAATTTTTTATTTCGGGAGAATTTTTTTTTTGGGATATTTTCAAAACAAAAGTAAATCATTTTTTGGGGGAATTTTTCAAAATAAAAATTCTCCTATTTCGTTTGGGATTTTTTTTGCGGAATTCTTCTTTTTTCGTGGGATTTTTTAAATATGAAAAAAATAAACAATGAAAAATCCCCAAATTTTTGATTTCTGAAGATTTTTTTGCGGATTTTTTGGGATATTTTCAAAAAAAGTAAATCAAACAATGAAAAATTCCCCAATTTTTTATTTCTGGGGAATTATATATTTTGTATTGTATTTTTTGGGGAATTCTTAATTTTTCGTGGGATTTTTAAATGTGAAAAAAATAAACAATGAAAAATCCCCAAATTTTGTATTTCTGGAGAATTTTTTTTGGGATATTTTCAAAACAAAAGTATAGCATTTTTTCGGGGAATTATTCAAAATAAAAATTCCACTATTTCGTTTGTTTTTTTTTTGGGGGGAATTCTTAATTTGTCGTGGGATTTTTTAAATATGAAAAAAATAAACAATGAAAAATTCCCCAAATTTTTTATTTCGGGATAATTTTTTTTTGGGATATTTTCAAAACAAAGGAAAATCATTTTTTGGGGGAATTTTTCAAAATAAAAATTCTCCTATTTCGTTTGGGATTTTTTTTGCGGAATTCTTCTTTTTTCGTGGGATTTTTTAAATATGAAAAAAATAAACAATGAAAAATCCCCAAATTTGTTATTTCCGGAGAATTTTTTTTTGGGATATTTTCCAAACAAAAGTAAATCAATTTTTGGGGGAATTTTTCAAAATAAAAATTACCCTATTTCGTGTGGTATTTTTTTTGGGGAATTCTTCATTCGTTTCGTTTTTGGGGGGATTTTTTAAATATGAAAAAAGTGGACAATGAAAAATCCCCAATTTTTTTATTTCTGGAGAATTTTTTTTGTTTGGGATATTTTCAAAACAAATGTGAAGCATTTTTTTTGAAAAATTTTCAATATAAAAATTCTCCAATTTTTTTTTGGAAATTTTTCATTTTTATTTATTTATTTATTTATTATTAATTACAATACAAAGTTTATTTATATTCTAATTTTTGGGTCCAAGGGTAAACCGGGTGACACAGACCATATGTTTAGATTTTTGCAGCGACAGACCAAAGCCTCTGGTGGGAATCGAACCCACAACCCCCACGCTGATAGGCAAGCACGCTACCAACTCGCCTACCGGTGCGCTTAGAAAATTTTTCATTTTTTTGGGGATTTCTGCATAGAGCCACCCATACAGGAAAAAATTCCCAAAATTAAAAAATTCCGACATTTTTCATATTTCATATGAGATTTTTTCTAGAAAGTTTTGTTTTTTTGTATTTGGGGCTTTTTTCATAATAATAATAATTCACTACACCCTAATACCTATCTGTACTCGCATATAATAGACCTCTTATTCGGCTGCCCATCAATGGATGCAATTAAAATCACCCACACCCCATCACTCACCATTGAATTGTAATAACACTCTGGCCCCTTTGATTTTTGCCGTCCGTCCGTCCATCCATCCATCCATCCAATGGACACAATGGAAAACCACAAAGATGAACAACAGAAATCAATGTTCGAATTGCTTATTTTTGGCCAAGAGCCAAAATGGCTTGCGGCCGCCATTGATGGCTCACTTTCATAAGATTAATAGACTGTTGAGTGCTGTGACCGTGTGTTGCCCCACAAATACACACATGTTAGAGTCTCGCCACATGTCGGTCGCCCAACATATGTCATCGGTGGACAGCCACCGTAGGATATGTTCGTGGAGGAATTGAACACGGCTGTTGACATAACCGTATAAGTATGTCGAAGAAAGACCATCTCAGAGATTGAGAAAAGATAATGAAGCTTATCATTGACTTGACCTTAGGTCATTAAAAGAACGTATTTTTGATATTCTGATTAAAGACCTGAACTGGGAATACATTGAGATAAACTGCTTGATGTAATAATTGATGTTCTTGTTGAGTAGTTTATAAATTTGATTCCGGTTTTATGAAAAAATTTTCAATGAAAATTATTGAAAAAATGGGGAATTTTGTTTTATGGTTATTTTTTCTAACTGAAGAATTTCAGATTCCCATGAAAACTCCCCCCAAAAAATCTGAAAAATATACCACAAAATTTTATTAAAAATTCCCAAATGAAAATAATTGAAAACAAATTCTTAGTCTAAAAAATAAATGGAAAAAACCAAAAAATAAATGTTCGCTATTCAACAACAAAAAAAAAAAAAGTTTGTAATGATTTCTATAAAACTCGAATGTTCTGTAGTTCCCTGAGTAAAAAAATGATCGAGTATTTTTTTTTTGGTTAACTGAAGAATTCTCCATAAATTCCGTAAAAAGGCAAAACTTGGAAACTTCCCATAAAAAATCTGAAAAATACCCCACAAAATTATATGAAAATACCCCAATGAAAATGGGACATTTTTTCTTAGAATGGCCTAACTGAAGAATTGCCAAAAAAGGTAATACAAATTCTTGAAAAAAAACGTGGGGAATTTTTCATTGTTCAAACTGTGGACCAAAAAAATGATTCAAAAATTGAAAAATAAATATTTTTTTTAAAAAACAAAAATCCGTTTTACTAGACATAATTTAGCATAACTAAAAAATGAATTTTTGTTTTACTTCGAAATAAGTTTTATAAAATTATTTAAATCTTGGCACTTTGAACTCGATGTACAATTTCAGAGTTATTGACAAAGTTAAGCAGGGACTTTTTTTTATGGATATTTTTTCGAAGAATATTCTAACTGAAGAATTGCCCAACAATCCAAAAGATGCTGTGAACATTTCTTAAAAAAGAGGATTTCTTCATTGTTTAAAAAAATTGAAACTCACAAAATAAACTATTTGAAATATTTCACTCGATAAAAGTTCAGCAAATGCTTATCGATTGAAATAGAATTATTTGAAACAAGTGTAAAACATGTAAAGTATATATTTGCTTTTACAACACTTCCCCTCAAACAATACTTTAAATGTTTAATTATTTATAATAACTAAGCCTAATTTGTGAACACACTTGTTGTGATTCGGACTTGACAAACTCTTTGTCAAAACGTCTGCTGGCATCTCTGTAGTGGAGAGATATTCGACGTTAATGATATTATCCATAACATTCTGTCTTACGAAGTGATGCCGGATGTCCATATGCTTCGTTCTGTTATGAAATACTGGATTCTTGCTCAATAAACCGGCTCCTTGATTGTCGTTGTAAATACTTATTGTATTCTGATGACCCAAAATTTCGATTAAAAATCTTCGGATATGTATCGCTTCCTTTGTAGAATCTGACAGTGACATGTATTCTGCTTCAGTGCTAGACATGGCTACAGTCCTTTGTTTACGGGAGTCCCAACTTACAGCTGCATTCGCCAATTTGAATGCGTAGCCCGTATACGATCTTCGGTCATCAATATTTGATCCCCAATCTGCATCGGCAAACCCTAGTAAGGGTTCATTTGTCTTCTTAAAATACAAACCATAATTTTCAGTGCCTTTTAAATAGCGTAATACTCTTTTTCCAGCTATCCAATGCTGTTTACCAAAATTTGTATTATACTGGCTGAGTAAACTAACTGCATGTGCAATATCTGGTCTTGTTGATGTAGCAAGATACATTAGCGACCCTACTAAATTTTGGTATGGTAACTTCTCAACTTCTGCCTTTTCTTGTTCAGTTGCTGGACACATATCTTTGGACAATTTTAGGCTACAGTTCAATGGGGTACTTACTGGTTTGCAGTCCATCATATTGAATCTTTTTAATACTGTCTGAATATACTTCTTTTGCGACATAGTTATTTCCTTCGTATCAGGATCTTGCTTAAATTCTATGCCAAGACAAAAATTCAATTGGCCCATGTCTTTCATCTCAAATGATCTTGCTAGTTCCGACTTGAGTTCAAACCACTTCGTCTTGTTGTTTGTTGCAACTATCAAATCATCGACGTAAATCACCACTAAGGTAATGTCTTTCCCGTCTTTCAGTAAATATACACAAGGATCCGAATTTAAAGGTTTTAGATGTAACTGTTGTAGCTTTTCATCCAGCTTTTTATACCATTGTCTACCTGACTGCTTCAGACCATATAAAGCCTTTTTCAGTAAACATACCTTGTCCCCTTTATACTGGCGTAATTCACTTTCGTCGAGAATGTTGACTAGCTCATCTGGTATTTTCATATAAATAGTTTCTTCTATATGGCCATTAAGATACGCAGTCACAAAATCTAATTGGTAAACATTCAGTTTCAGCTGTGCTGCTAAAGCCATTACCAAGCGAATTGATCCTATTCTGGCAACGGGAGCAAACGTTTCGTTAAAATCTACACCAGGTATTTGGGTGAAACCTCTAGCCACTAATCTGGCTTTGTAGCGATCAACAGTTCCATCTGACTTGTACTTTTTCCTCAACACCCATTTCGAATCAACTATTTTCTGACCAATCGGACGATCAACTACTACCCATGTCTTATTCTTCCTTATGGCTTCGTATTCAGCTTTCATAGCTTTCTTCCAATCTTCTGCTTCTGTACTTGTAACTGCATCATTAGTAGTCAGTGGATCAGTATGGTCAATTAAACTTTCTATATTCATTTCTTGATTTCGATGTTCTGTATCTTCTACATGTACAGCGGTGAAAATTTTTCTTGGTCTGCCTCTTTTTCCTGTCATTAACTTCTTTGGACGCCCTGGTCCACGTTTTGTGGTTAACGGAGTGTGGAATTCTTCGTTGTCATCACAACTTTCATCGTCTGCTACGTCATTTTCAACATGATTTTCTGCAGAACACTGTGGCTGCATTTCTTCAGAATCTTGCCCTTGTTGTTCATTCTCCACACCATCTTCAACTGCTTCAACTTCTCTTCGTTGAAATTCAACTTCCTCAGATTGTGGCAGTTCATCGTCAATAAAATCTGAATAATCTTTTTCGGGTTGATAAAAATTTGTAAATCTTACGTCTCGTGAGCATACTATTTTTCTGGCCACTGGATCCCACAATCTGTAGGATTTTGACTTTATAGAATAACCGACAAAAATACATTTCTTAGATTTCGACTCGAATTTACCCCGTCTTTTTGACTTCTCTAGCACATACACTGTAGTACCAAACTTTTGGAAATAACTCACCACTGGTCTTCGTTTTGTCCATATCTTGAAAGGAATTTCACCATTTAGACTTCTGGATGGACACCTATTCCGTATGTGGTTGGATGTCAGAACCGCTTCCGCCCAAAAACTTGGAGATAACCCAGACTGAATCATCAGGCAACGCGCCATCTCCACCAATGTTCGATTCTTTCTTTCGGCGACACCATTTTGCTGTGGTGTATATTCTACAGTAAATTCTTGCCTTATACCTTCATTCTTCAAGTAATATTTGAATTCGTTGTTGGTATATTCAGTGCCATTATCTGATCGAATAGCTTTAATTTGTCGACCAGTTACTTTTTCTACCATGCTTTTATATTCCTTGAACTTCTGGAATACTTCACTTTTCTTCTTTAGAAAATAAACTTCGCACCATTTTGACTTGTCGTCAATGAAGGTCAGGAAATATCTGCTACCGCCGAGTGAATTTACCCTCATCGGACCGCATACATCGGAGTGTATTAATTCGAGTAGCTGATCCGATTTTGAATTCGATTTCGGAAACGGTCTCTGTGCTTGCTTCCCCTTAACGCATGTCTCGCACATCTGTAATTTTACATTAGTATTAAAATTAACACCAGTTACCTTTCGCTTCCGAATGGCGTCCTTTAAGTCGTTTTCATTAAGGTGCCCGAATCGTTCATGCCATTCTTGCAGACATGACCACTGTACTTTTCTGCAATTCTCTTCAATTTCTTCTTCTACGTAGTACAATTCTTTAATCCTTTTGGCCACTATTAATTTTTCATTAGATTTTGGGTCAACAACAACAGCTTTATCTTTAAAAAATGTCACTTCAAATCCTCGGTCTGTCAATTTTGCTACAGATAACAAATTTGACCTCAAATCTGGAACATATAGGGTGCTTTCCAATCTTGCTGTGATTCCGCCTTTAGTATGCAGCTTCACAATGCCATAACCTTCAATTCTTGTTGATCCATTATTTGCCAAATGCAGAACATTCGTACTTGGAGGTTGAATTCCACAAAATTTATCTTTTTCGGAGCACATATGTGACGATGCTCCCGAATCTAGACACCATCTTTCACGCTCGTCATTCACTTGCATGGCAATTTCAGCATTTCTTGATGATTCATGTCTCTTACCTTCACCACTGGCGTTCTTGTTGCGGCTCTTCGCTTTGCAGTCTCTTGCCATATGCCCAACTTTTCCACACGAGTAACACGATAACTTGAACTTTTCATTCATGGGCTTATGGTTTTCATTCTTCTTGAAATTCTTTCCAATTTTCTTCGCAAACATTGCGTCTGTTGGTTCTTCATTTTCATTCCTTTTTCTTGCCTCGTATTCTTCCAACAGCTTTACCTTCAATGTTTCTGGATCTGGCAGCTTTTCTTGAGTCTCTATCGCTATTCTGAAAGATTCATACTCGTCTGGTATGCTGTATAATAGTAAAATTGTAAGCAGGTCGTCGATTATTTCTAGATCCATTTCATTTATTTTATCTACAATGTCGAAAAACTTCCTTATATGATCTCTTACGTCCTCTCCATTCTTCATTTTTAACAAAATCAACGATTTCAGCAGCATTGCTTTTCGAGCAGGACCTTTGGACTGATAAATACTATGTAATTTATCCCATACTTCTTTGGACGTTTTGCAGTTTTTAATCTGCCTTAACTCCGACGGAGAAATCGACAAAATCAAATCCGATTGAGCCTTACTGTCTTCGGATTCCCACCCTGCAACCATATCCGCAGGCTCACTAGGCTTTGGAAAACTTCCACAAACGTATTTCCAGACATTATTCTTGATTAACAACGCCTCAACTTGAATTTTCCATGTATCAAAATTTTCTTTTCCAAGAGGTTCAATTTTCACGTTTGTGTAACTCATTGTTCCACACAGCTTCTTTTATTCAATCTCAATTATGGCGCAGTGGAAGCGTGCTGGGCCCATAACCTAAAGCAAATTGAGATTTTCCGTGGAATAAAATACACACACAAATATTTAAGTGTTGACGGAATGAAAAATTTATTGAAACTCACACAATAAACTATTTGAAATATTTCACTCGATAAAAGTTCAGCAAATGCTTATCGATTGAAATAGAATTATTTGAAACAAGTGTAAAACATGTAAAGTATATATTTGCTTTTACAACAGAATTTTTGTTTTTCTTGGAAATAAATTTTACAAAAATTTTTACAAAATTATTTAAATCTTCGCACTTAGAAACCGAAGGACAATTTCAGAGTTATTGACAAAGTTAAGCAGGAATTTTTTTGGATATTTTTTCGAAGAATATTCTAACTGAAAAATTTGCCCAACAATTCCCAAAAAATGCTGTAAAAAGTTTTGAAAAAAAGTGGGGAATTTTATATTGTTTAAATTGTGCGCCAAAAAATGTCTACAAATTAAAAATGAAATATTGTTTTTTGAAAAAAAAAAAATTATTTATACTGTTCATAATTTGAAAATAAATTTTCGTTATTTTTTTAAATAAATTTTTTAAAATTTATTACTAAATTTGTTTAAATCTTGTACACTAGTAAGTTGTAATGCGCCTATGGCGCCCGTTAATTTGATTGAGAAAGTATTTGTTACTTAATTTTAAAAATTTTGTAAAAAATATTTTGAGAAAACTATTTTGTAAAAAAAAATTTCGAAAAAAAATTTTTGTTGAAAAAAAAAATTTTTGTTGAAAAAAAAAAATTTGTTAAAAAAAAAAAATTGGTGGAAAAAAAAATTTTTTGTTGGAAAAAAATTTTTGTTGAAAAAAAAATTTTTGTGGAAAAAAAAAATTTTGTTGAAAAAAAAAAATTTGTGGAAAAAAAAAATTTTTTTGAAAAAAAAAAATATCTTAAAAAAAAAAATTTGAAAAAAAGAATTTCTTGAAAAAAAAAAAATTTGGAAAAAAAATTTTCTAAAAAAAAAAATTGTAAGAAAAAAAAATTTTGGAAAAAAAAAATTTTTGGTAAAAAAAAATTTGGGGAAAACACAATTTCTGTACAAAAAAAATATTATTTTGTTTATTATTATTATTTATAGAATTATTATAGAATGCCTATTTAAATTCCTACGTACTGCGTGACAGAGTCAGTGAATCAGTGAATCAGGGAATCAGTGTATCAGTGAATCAGGGTCGAGGGTAAATATATATTAAGATTGTTCTAACTGTGGGCCAAAAAAAATGGTACAAAAATTAAATATTTTTTTTTAAAAAAAATTTCTTTACTAAATTTTTGTATGTTTCTTCGAAATAAATTTTATAAAATTTATTACTAAATTAGCTTGGAATCCGAAGCACAGTTTCAAAGTTAAGCAGTTAAATTTTTTTTACCCTAATTTTTTTTGGTGAAAAAACAAACTCTTAAAAAAATCAAAAAATACAAAAAGTGTCCATGTGCAGTAGTTTATAATAATGCCACATATTTTATAGTAAAAAAGGGGCGTAGATCATGAAAATCGATGGAGAATTTTCGATTTTATTCACAATTTATTGAAGGGCCAGTTTTTTTTCTTCTGTAAATCACACATAATAACAAAAGTTGTGTGGGAGGCACCAGCAAGAAGGTACCTTCACTAAACAGGGAATCAAATCGGAAGTACTTCTTAGTTAAAAATATTTTAATTTTTCCACAAAAAAAAATATTGACATTTTTTTTTTTTAAATATATTTCAAAAAAAGTCGGGCAATTCTTGTTTGAGAGATGACAATTTACGTTGACCTAATTTTCAGTTGCCCAGTGGGGGCCTCAATGGATTGGCGTTCACTTTATATTCCATAACTGAATTTCATAGAGTCTGGACTCACTACTCCGGCGGTTGTGGGCATCAGATATCCAGATGACAGCTGAACTTATCAAGGAGATGTGTAGCAGATCAAAATGATCGCTTTAATATACAAACAAGTTGTAGTTCGGAAAGATAAAAACAATTTTCCTTAATGGCAATCCATTTTTTGAGACATCTTCGTCCTCCAGACACGTGAGTTTTAAATCCTTCTTTCAATCCTCACATGATGAATTTCATTTAAAAATCGAGATAAAACTGAAATTTTGAACCCGACCCCCTCAGATATCGATGAAATTTTGTTCATAGCTAAATTTTATCAATACAAACAAACTCTCATTTTTAGAAATGACTGTTTTGGGATTTTTTGGGCGTGGCACAGTGGGAAAGTTTTGGAAAAAACGCGAAAATGGTATGTGTGTTTAGTTGCACGGTGCGTATGATTAATTCCAGCAAATAATTTCTCATACGCACCGATGTGCCAGAATGACCTGAATTAATTTGCCGTCGACAAAGAATTCTTCATCAGCCGATAGGACGACAAGGATACACACAACAGCGACAATAACCAGTCTCCACGAGAGTGCATTGCCAATGACTGCCATGCCCACCGACCAGCCACAACTGACATAACCAAAATGAGCTTTGACATTTTGATTTTCTCGTCATTTGTTCGGATACAAAGTTGACAAACATGCGACACTTTAAAGCATCCATTTGAACGTTTGCAATTTTGCTGATATGAGCAGGCGGGTTGGGAGAAACGACCACATGCCCACTGGTTTGGGGCAGAGGACATGTGGTGGGGAAAATGCTAATTTAGTGCCGGGCCTACACAGAACAAAGGCAGCAACGAATATTGGTGTCATCAACGGTGTCGGTATCGGTGTCGATATTTAAGTGCTGTAATTAGCCGGAAGTGTTTGTTGGCCAGTCGTGGCCCATTCATTGGCCGTGCGCCAACAAAGTGATGGCAAATGAAAAATATTGTGGCTTCATGATGAACAGGTCTGCCTCGGCTGTGTGGCTAGCAGAGATTGTTGGCGTTTATGCAAACATTGCCCACTATGACATTGTTCAATTGAACACAGACAAGTAGTCCGACGGACATCTGCTTACTGTCATCTCTATCAACTATATTAAAAAGTTTCCGGGCTACCTACGGTGATTTGTTATTGTTTTTTTTTCCCACAAACAAAATTTTTGTAAGTGTTTTCTTTGGGAAAGCCATTGAATTGCAATTGTGAAAAGCTGAAATGGAGCAACTAATGCCGAACAATTCAAGGGGCAGTGACCTAGAAGAAGATTTATAAAATTCCGTTTGCATTACCTTGTGTGAAATTGGGTGAATTGTGATTATGGCAATTGAATAATAATGATTTGCTGGGGCAACTCAAATGAAATGGAAATTATTTGGGGTAGAAGAAGAAGGATAGAGTTGAAGGATCTTTTGAAGGAATTGCAAAATTCGAGGATAGTTGAAATCGAGACAAGCTTTGTGGTCAATGATCACATTGAGTACAATTAGAGTCTGGTCAATGGCTGTTTGTGCAACAGGTGCCATTTTTTTATTGGGGTATAGAACTTTAAGTTGGCATCACTTTTTTAACTGGCGGCCATTTTATGTCAGCTGTCAAGTGATTAATATTTAGTTTGGTTTGCCATTTCATCATGAACAGGTTGAGAAAAGAACAACGCTTGCAAATCGTGCAAATTTATTTCGAAAGTAATGGTTCAGTTCGCGAAGTTCACCGCAAGCTCCGTCCATTTTATGCCATTACATCCACAAAAACTGACTGTTTGGTGTGCTCTATGGGCTGGTGGAGTCATTGGGCCATACTTCTTCCGAAATAATGCTGGAGAGTCAGTTACCGTTAATGGAGACCGGTATAGAGCCATGATAACCGACTATTTTGTTCCCGAATTGGATGGCATGAATGTGGATGAGTTGTGGTTCCAACAAGTGGTTGAAAATTGGACCTGTACAATTGGCTTTATTCGAGCCAGCCGCGGCGGCCACATGCCCGAAATCATATTTAAACATTAATGGCATAAAATTATCCTTCCAATAAAGCCAAATTGATGGACATTAAAACGATTTTCTTGTGTTTTATTTCAATTCGAAGTTCTATACCTCAATAAAAAACACCCTTTAGTTGAAACTCTCCCCAAGACAAACAATATTTGTTCACCACCTCACAGTCTTTATTCAAACATTTGTTCATACACAACAAGAAATTAGTTCAATTCGAAACCTTTTTCTTGTTACAACGAGTGGGACCATCACCAATACAGGCCGCATATGCCATCAGATGTGGCAAGGTATTCTGCTGCAGAACGCCGCGGAACAAGTGCTCATGCGGACCCGAAGCAAAGACGCCAACATCCTCGCCCGAATGAACACCTTGATCCGATTTGATATAGCTGGGATGTCTAGCCAGAGGATTGTTCTCAATGCTGTCGCCCATATCCAAACGATGGCCGGCGGTGTCCAAGAATTGTTCGGGACCAACGGCATAATTCAGAGTCGCATAGCGGAAGCCATTTTTATCGACTTCGTTCTTATTCAGGCCCAAGATGTTAGTGCCACGGCCCGCATAGCCGGCAATGCTCAGCGGATGGGCATGATCGGCAGTGACCACAATCAGTGTGTCCGAGGGATTGGTCATGGCGCGAGCCTTTTGTACGGCCTTGTCCAGTTCCAAGGTTTCGTCAATGCTTATGCCGGGAATATTGGCATGATTGCCATAATCGATGAGGCCACCTTCAATGAAGATAAAGTAGCCCTTGTTGTTTTTACTCAGCAGCTTGATGGCCACTTCGGTCATTTCCTCCAGCGTCGGTTGTTGGGTATTGTTGGCCAACGCATGGAAATCCATGATGCCCGACTGGAAGAGCCCCATAATGTGGTCGGTCTTCTTCAGATCCACAGCCAACAGACCAGCACGATCGATTACCACCCGTCCTTTCTTGTGCATGGCCTGCCAAGTGGCCAGCAAATTCTTGCCATCGGCCCGCTCACCCATGTTGCCGTGCAAGTCTCGCATGGTGTTGGGCAGAAATTTACCCATGCCACCGCCCAACATAATATTGAACTTACTGCCCGGCTCTTTGGTGACCAACTGTTGGGCTATATCCATACAGGTGGCAGGGTCCACCTGACCATCGGACCATTTCGGAATATCGGCATCACATTCCCAGAAACGATTGGCCACATGGGCATAACCGCCCGATGGACTGGCATGTGTCAGAGTGGTGGTGGTTATGAAACCGGTCGATTTGCCAGCCTTTTGGGCCCAAGCGGAAATGGAGGAGACTTGATTGGCCGGATCCATACTGGCACTGCAGTTGTTATAGTTGACCTTGGCCGTAACACCCAGAGTGATGATGTTGGCCTTGACGCCACACTGATAAGCGGTTGAGGTGCAGGCGGAATCGGGCACCTGGGCATTCGTACAGTAGGTCTGGGGGAAATAATCACAATAGATTTATCAAAATGTCAGCTGATTGTTTTGGGACACACTTAACCGTGGAAGGTTCGTTGGTTCGTTGGAGTTTCAAGTACAAAAAAACCAGGACGACCTTCCAGGGTTTAAGGAGCCACCTTTTAAACTACCTACCCTACTCAAACCGGCATAGGGAAACTTCTCAAAACTCAGCTGATCCTCCTCGCCGGGATTGCCCTTCAATTGACCCTTGCGTATGCGTGCAGCCGTCACCGTCGTCAACGACATGCCATCGCCCAAAAAGAATATCACATTCTTGGCCTTGTTCGTGTTCAAAGTGTTCTGCACACGCTCGGCCAACTCCTCGCGGGCCAACTTCAACCAAAATTCCCTTTTCTCTTCACCCGGTGGAGTTACCTTGCCCTGACCCATGCTGTCAGTCATTGTTGACGATGCCCTTGCGTTGGGCGTTGCTACACCCATGAGATGTTCCAACGAATGTATGGCGGCATCTTTGATTTGCAGGCCGGCAGTCAGGGCCACCAAAGTCACCCAGGCGAACAGCACAAATGATTTCATTGTGAAATCTGAAGTTTTTGCGAACAAAATGTGATTTACTTGACACAACAAGATTAGAGGGAAAACTGTTGATCGTTTCGATGGGATGGACTGTTTTTATACTCGCAGTGGGCTTGGTTACATTATACCAAACGTTGTACAGATTAGATAAAGCTTTCCCATCAGATAGTGGTCTCTGGAATTGATGTGGTATTTTGCAGGGGCTTAATCAATTGTAAAGAAATTTAAAAAAAATATTGCGGATGGGAGATTTGAATACAGAAATTCTTAAAATTAAAATGGATTTTTTTTTTGTAAAATAATTTCTGAATGAATTTTATGATTTTTTGGCCCAATCAAAGTCATAGAAACTTTTTTTTCTATCTTAACCCCTTAACCACTGACTGCGAACGCTTTAACCATTAGAATTGTATGTTAGTGATAACCGGGTGTAGACGATCTTAATGGTTAAAGGGTTAAGTCAGCAAAAGAAAACCAGACAACTCCCCGTACTTCATAATAGAGGGGAATTAATTATTTTGGAAATAACATTTTAATTTTCAAATTGAAACTCAGATTTCAGAAAACAACCCCCCCCCACACACTTTTAGAAAATCTGGGATTTTTGTGGTTTTTTTAATTCAGAGATTTTTATTAAAAATAATAGAATCTATGAAAAAAGCCCAAAAAAAATATGAAGAATTCCACAAAATAAATGAAGAATCCCCTTAAAAGACCAATAGGAAAATTTTCCCAAAACAATTTATGAAACAAAATCCCCCCAAAATTTATGAAAAATTTCCCAAAAAACAACCTTAATAAAAAAATAATGACTGACTTCTGTTATGAAATTTTCCCCCATAAAAGAAAAAAAAACAAAAAAGTCCCCAAAAAAAAAAATGTATTACTACAAAAAATTTATTACCAAAAAAAACCAAAAAGACCCCAAAAAATAAAAATTTATTACTACAAAATCCCCCCAAAATGTATGAAAAATATCCCAAAAAAACAACATTATTAAAAAAATAATGACTGACTTCTGTTATGAAAATTTCCCCTAAAAAAAAAAACAGAAAAGTCCCCAAAAAATAAAAATGTATTACTACAAAATCCCCCCAAAATTTATGAAAAATATCCCAATAAAATATTAAAAAAAAATAATGACTGACTTCTGTTATGAAAATTCCCCCCCCCCCCTCCAAAAAAAAAACAAAAAAGTACCCAAAGAATAAAAATTTATTACTACAAATCCCCCCAAAATTTATGAAAAATATCCCAAAAAAACAACATTATTTAAAAATAATGGCTGTCTTCAGTTATGAAAATTTCCCAAAACAAAAATAAAAATTTGGGATTTTTTATTACTTAAAAATCATGAAAAACTCCCCAATTTTTGGGAGGAATATTTGAATGTGTTTTTTTTTGGGGAATTCTTAATTTTCTTTCAATTTCGGGTATTTTTCATACAGCGAAAATAATATGGGATATTTCTCGTTTAGGAAATTCTGAGATTCTTACAAGGATTCGTTTAGGTTCGTTTAGGAAATTCTGAGATTCTTAAAAGAATGAAAATTTCCACCCAAAAAAAAGTCCCCAAAAAATAAAAATTGGGGAATTTTTATTACTTAAAAATTATGAAAAACTTACCAATTTTTGGGAGGAATATTTTGAATGTGATTTTTTTTTTGGGGAATTCTTAATTTGATTCCATTGCGGGTATTTTTCATACAGCCAAAATAATATGGGATATTTCTCGTTTAGGAAATTCTGAGATTCTTAAAAGAATGAAAATTCCCCCCCCCCAAAAAAAAAAACAGAAAAGTCCCCAAAAAAAAAAAAAAAATGTATTACTACAAAATCCCCCCAAAATTTGTGAAAAATATCCCAAAAAAACAACATTATTAAAAAATAAAAAATTTCCCAAAAAAAAAAAAGTCCCCAAAAAATAAAATAATATGGAATATTTCTCGTTTAGGAAATTCTAAGATTCTTATACGGATTCGTTTAGGAAATTCATTTAGGTTCGTTTAGGAAATTCTGAGATTTTTAAAAGAATGAAAAAAATTGATTTTATTTCTGCTCAAAATGGGATATAGTCTCAGACTTTAGTAATTCAGGAATTCTTCTAAAAAAAAAACAGATTTTTTTTTTTTAGGATATTGTCCTCCATTTTAGGAATTCTGGGAGTCTTGTGAAGAAAACTCAGATATTTTTGATCTAATATGGGATTTACCAGCGTTTGAAGAATTCTGGGATTTTTGTAAAAAAAAAAAATGCAGGGGGCTTTTGAGGAATTCTAGGAGTCTTGTAATGAAAGTTATTTCGGGCCCAACGAACTGTTGGTGGCTAACGAATATTTGTTTTTTTCAGCAATTTTTTTTTAATAAGAAATTTTAAACTGGGTGTTTAATTATTTTGGAAAATGTAGCTGTAAAATTGTGGATTCGGAAGATTTTTCCACAGTTTCGGATTTTAGATTAAAGATTAAAAAATTAAACTTACTTTGGAATATGATTTAGGTTTTTAAGAAATCCGATATTCTTTTGAAGAAAATCCAGATTTGTTTGAAGACATCCCCCGTTTTGGGAGTTCTGAGATTCTTGTAAAGAAAACTCAGATTGAAAATTGGTGTTTATTTCTTTTTTAATAATTTGGTTTAATTTTTTTTTAATTACACACTTGGAACTGTTGGTAATTTTGTTAAATATTTTGGGAAATGCCACTATAAAATCAGTAAAATCTCAATTTTGTAAAATTTTTTTTTGGGGATGCATTTGTTTAAAATCGTGATTTTTCAAAAACTGCCAAGGAAACCGAGGCGAGAGCTTAATAACTCCTGTAGTCGCGACGAAACTTTTCAGTTTTCCACCTTTTCGACATGTTTTCCAAACGTCATGGTATAGTCTAAAGACGCCTTCACCGACTCTAATCTCCGTATGGACGTTTTATTTGATCACTTTTTGTTTGGCCGTTATCATCGCAAAGCTTATGAGCAGCATGTGAGAATCACGTTTCGTTATCATTCTGTTTTGCTGTCTGAAGTCATAAAACGTTTCCGTCCCATGGACTAAGGGTGGAATCCGGCAGCGGAGGCAATACACACAATACCTAAGACAGTGTGAAGTATGTGAATGTCTTACACAATAAACACTCTTTTATTGGGGGGGCTGTGCATGAAGTGGCGCAAAATTAAAATTTATGATTCGAAAATAAAAAGACTATTTTTGTCACGATCATGACTATTTGAAAATGTTGCCAACATCGGGTGGAGTTCAGGGGGGTCTCTGCAAATAATAAAGTCCAACTAAACAATAGGAAAAGCCGAAATGGGCTAATAATAATGTACCACAATCTAATTAAACTGTGGACTTTTGAGAAATCCAAAAGTTATGGTTCTTTTGTGGTAAAACAAGGAAGCCCTGACAATCATCATTGTCTTTGTGATAAATATTGTAATAGTGTGTATTTATAAAATTCAAATTTCCTTTAGATTACAACTTAATTAAATAATTACATCTTCAAACTAGTTATAACACTTGTAAAGTGTAAAGAATTTATCATGCAGTTTTATATGACAATGAAATTGTAAATTCTAAGAATTGGATGTTGCGGACGGCTGTGGTGTGGTGGGTAAGACCTGGTTCGAAATCTCGTCAAACATTTTACAGTGTGTTCCTTCATGAGAGAAATGAGTAAATAAATATCCAAAGTGTTTGAATGGAATTGAGTTGTAGATTGATTATGCAAAATAGGCTGTCATTCGAAATACTCCTTCCGAAAGATCAGGGCTAGGAGGGTTTTTATACACTCACCCTACGGGTAGGAGGGTATATATCATTTGATATGGCTCAAAAGTGTAACACATATAAATATTCACATTACAACCCAAATTCGATTCATAACTTTCTAAATCGTTTGAGCCATGTCCGTCTGTCTGTCCTGCTGGTACGCACGATATCTTTCGAACGAGTTAAGTAATCACTCTGAATTTTGGCATGGCTTAATATTTTCCCAAAACTGCTTATGGCATTGGATATGGGCTATATGGCCACACCCCTTCGGGTACCTCCCATACAAATCTGCTATTTCGCCCACTTTACAAATCGTGTAATAATATCAACACGCGCATGTTCGATCTTACCCAAATTTTGTATTTAGTAAATCTATAGCTAGACTAAGTTTAGAAAAAAAACTTAGAAGTCTGGCTACTCCCCTTCGGGTACCTCCCATACAAATGTACCATCCCGCCTACCTTAGAAATCGTGTAATAATATGAATATGCCCAACGCGATCTTGCCCAAATTCTGTATTTAGTAAAGCTATGGCCAGATAAAGTTTCAGATAAAAACTTGGAAGTCTGGCAACTTCCCTTCTGGTACCTGCCATACAAATGTACCATCCCGCCTACCTTAGAAATCGTGTAATAATATGAATATGCCCAACGCGATCTTGCCCAAATTCTGTATTTAGTAAAGCTATGGCCAGATAAAGTTTCAGATAAAAACTTGGAAGTCTGGCAACTTCCCTTCTGGTACCTGCCATACAAATGTACCATCCCGCCTACCTTAGAAATCGTGTAATAATATGAATATGCCCAACGCGATCTTGCCCAAATTCTGTATTTAGTAAAGCTATGGCCAGATAAAGTTTCAGATAAAAACTTGGAAGTCTGGCAACTCTCCTTCTGGTACCTCCCATACAAATGTACCATGCCGCCTACATTAGAAATCGTGTAGTAACACCAATATGACCACCGTGATCTTGCCCAAATTTTGTATTTAGTAAACGTATTATTAGACTAAGTTTTGGACAAAAAGTTGGAAGTCTGGCAACGCCCCTTCTGGTACCTCCCATACAAATGTTCCATCCCGCCTACCTTAGAAATCGTGTAGTAACACCAATATGACCAACGCGATCTTGCCCAAATTCTGTATTTAGTAAATCTATAGCTAGACAAAGTTTCAAACAAAAACTTGGAAGTCTGGCAACTCCCATTCTGGTACCTCCCATACAAATGTAACATTCCCCCCCACTTTAGAAATCGTGTAATTATCTAAACTCGCTCAACGAATCTTACAATTTTCATGAAAAAACTCAGCTTTATATTCCGTCCTTTTTGTAAAAACAATACAATATTTTTCTATAACACCGAAATCTCAAGATTTTCATCGAATCGAGAGCCCAGAACAAATGTACACGCGTTTTGTACGATAGCGGAAATACAGGGTCCGCCAAATAACTTTTTTTTTTGAAAATTCTATAAAAAAAACTACTTTTTCACAATTTTCTTTTTACATTTGAAAGTACAATCCTTGCGGTTAATAATGAAAAATAATTTCATTCAAATGGCTTGCAGATATTTCATTGTAACCTTCCAATTATTAACTGTCCACTTTGTAAGAATTCGACAAGATCGAAGTTCATGTGCACTCCCTGCTAACACTCTACACATGTTGTCTGCTTCACAGACAGCCAACATACACCTCAGCATATTCTATTATTAGAGATAATAAATGCTGGCCATAAATCTCGGCCACAGCACGTTTTGGAACATTGTTTGATGATTCTCAGGCAGACTTGTTCAGTCATGATAAAAAATCCCAAAATGTGTTGTTTTTTTTTGTATTTTTTTGCCAATTCGTTGTTTTGAACTTTGAAAGAGTAAACAAATCGTAAAAATGTTGATAAGAACACTCATCGAAAGCGTGAAAGTCACACGATACCTGTGCTCACCCCACACCCACATCCACCCTCAGCTCTCAGCCCTCGGTCACAATGAAGGCAAAACACTAGCCGATTGTCTATAAAATGGTTTCAGTGCCGAAGAGAACTCAACAGTTTCATTAGCCAGCCGTTCATACACAAGTGTTTGAAAATTCACTCTAGCAATTGCATAACTTGGCCAACAAAAGCCGGAAACATGAAAATCTTCATTGTTGTACTTTTCGCTTGCGTGGCAGCCACGTTTTCGTTATCCCTGAAGGATGCCGACTATCATCCGATGAATCGGCTGCTCGGCAAGAAGGCGGCCTCGTCGAATGGCCGTTTCTTTGAGGACGTGGGCAATGGCAAGTTGACACCGGTCGAAGAAATGGATCCGGAATTTTGGCGTCAAATGGCTCACGACGAGTTGGCCAAACGTTTGGAGAGCTTCAACAATGGCCAGGCGAAAAATGTTATCTTCTTTTTGGGCGATGGCATGTCGCTGACAACCGTTGCCGCATCACGCAAGGGTCAGCTGAAGGGCAATACCGGCGAGGAGGATCAGCTGAGTTTTGAGAAATTCCCACACACCGGTCTGAGTAGGGTGAGTACATGTTGAATTGTGAGAGAGTTTGCCTGCAGCGAACTGAGTTATGTGAGAGACCAGTTGGCTAGAGGTGGCCATTGAAGTTGAATTGTCCTAGGCCAGACTCCATGTATGAGATATACACTATCTGTCATGCCTTTGGTGGCCAACAAAATCTTGCTAGAGAGAGAAGAAAATACCCAGTTAGAATCGATGGAAAATATTTTCCCAGCTTCATCCGGACACTCTCCACATATCCATCTGATAAAATGGCCGGGAGTAAAGGCAGACAAATTGTGAAAATCTAATCTTTGCCAGGAACCATGGGATTCCTGAAATAGATGCCCTCTTGTTAGAGTGCGACCATGTTCCAGGGAGAATAAATAGAAAACTTAAATTTAAAACCATTACACCGTGTTAGACACATTCTGTCCTATGAACCAAATTTACTTTTTCGGAAAGGGGGTGAAAAATAAAAATACACGTGTATCGGCGATTTTCATGTACACGTCAGATTTTTTTTTTTTGAGTATGAAGTATGTAGCTCGTAGTGGCCTGTACCAAATTTTTTAAAAAATAGATTTTTATCAATTCTCAGATTTTCCTAAATTTTTTTTTTAAATGGTTATCGTTTTTTTAAGGTTTCAGTTCAAAAAACATTTTTTTTTTCGTAACGCTGAAGTAGTTTAAAAATTTGGAGTCTCTTCAAGTTATGCTAAGAAAAGTGAAAAAAAATATTTTTTTTTCAAAAATAATAAAAATTTGGGGAAAATCTGAGAATTTATAAAAATCTATTTTTTAAAAATTTCTACGTGATACAGACATTTCCACGAGTCTGCCTGCAAAAAATCAGCTCGATTGGATCACTGAAAAAGGGTTAAACCAATCAACCAAGGGTTAGACGAAACCAATCAATAACGAACGCTTGACCTTCTTCTCACACCTCTCGTAGACCTACTGTTCCAATGCCCAGGTGCCCGATTCCGCCTGCACAGCCACGGCCTATTTGTGTGGCGTCAAGTCCAACATCATCACTCTCGGCGTCTCGCCCAATGTCGAGTTCAACAATTGCAGCATGAGAATGGATCCCGATAATCATCTCACCTCCATTGCCGACTGGGCTCAAAAGGCGGGCAAGTCGACCGGTTTCATTACGACCACCACACTCACGCATGCCAGTCCCACGGGCATGTATGGCAAGGCCGCCAGTCGTTTCTGGGAATGTGATGCCGATATACCGGAAGAGATCCATCAACAAGGTCCCTGCATGGATTTGGCCCAGCAGTTGATTAAGCGGGAACCCGGTCGTAATTTGGATTTGATAATGGGCGGTGGCATGGGCAAGTTTTTGCCCAATACCGTGATGGATGCTCATGGCAAGCCTGGTGAACGTTTGGATGGCCAGGACTTGTTGAGCCTATGGAAGGATATGCATCCCAGGGGTGCTTTGGTGAGCAGTCGCGATGAATTGTTGAATCTGAATGTGAGCAAAGTATCCAACATCATGGGTATTTTCCAATCGGAACTCATGGATTTCCATTCCGTGGCCGATCCCGTTGCCCAGCCCACCTTGTCCGAGATGACAAAGGTGGCCCTGGAATTTCTGAGTCGCAATGACAAGGGTTACTTTATATTCATCGAGGGCGGTCTCATCGATTATGGCAATCATTTGAATAAGCCCTTCGTTAGTTTGGACGAGACTTTGGAACTGGAGAAGGCCGTGCAGTTGGCCGTTGACATGACGGATGCCAGCGATACGTTGATTGTGGTCTCCTCCGATCATGCCCATCCCCTGACCATTGCCGGTTATCCCGGACGTGGCACGGATATTTTGGGCCTGAATCAACATGATGTGGACAGCAATGGCCTGAAGTATGCCACCCTTAATTATGCCATCGGTCCAAATCAGTATTTGGATGAGCATGGCCAACGGATTAATTTGGAGGGAATCATTACGGAGGATATAAGTAAGTGCGTTGTTTGTTTGTTTTGGTTTAGTGACTGATTTGTGGCGTTTTGTGTCTTTAGGCTTTACCCATCCCAGTCAAATTCCCGCTTCATCGGGAACACATGCGGGCGACGATGTCGGCATCTTTGCTCACGGCCCTCAGTCTCATCTGTTCCGTGGTGTGCTGCAAGAGCACACCATACCCCATTTGATGGCCTATGCCTCCTGCATTGGTGATGGCCCCACCCTGTGCGATCCATCAGTGAAATAATTTGGAAAACGAAACGTATTACTGAGAATAAAAACGAATTAGAGAATATTTGGCAATAGAGTGGAATAGTTTTTTTGCGTTAGCTTCGGTTAAAATTTAAGGGCTTTTAGGGCAAACATACAATTGTTGGGAGTAAACATATATATGTTTGGAGTGAACATATAAATGTTTTGAGTAAACATATATATGTTTGGAGCAGGTCCCAAACATAAGAAGCGATTTTAAGCGGCTTTTAAAAGAAAGAATTCGAATCATAATTTTTTTTCGCAATTAACCACTTATGTGCGTATATGCTTTTATTTTTATTTATTTATTTATTTATTACAATACAAAGTAAATTTATATTCTAATTTTTGGTCCAAGGGTAAACCGGGTGACAAAGACCATATGTTTAGATTTTTGCAGCGACAGACCAAAGCCTCCGGTGGGAATCGAACCCACAACCCCCACGCTGATAGGCAAGCACGCTACCAACTCGCCTACCGGGGCGCTTGTATATCCTTTTATTTGCGAAAGGAATTTAACTATGACATGAATTATGTCTACTTATGTAGTTAATGATGACAAAAATTTTTTTTCGAAAAATTTCACTTAAGTTGTTTTTTGCAAAAAAAAAAAAATATCCTATGGGGGCTGGAAATTAAGCACTACTCAGCCGATTTTCTCTAAATGGGTCCAATGTGTATCATAACACCGTGTTTTTCTGTCCTATGAACCAAGTGCACATAGGGTATAAAAAAAATTTAGGAAAATCTGAGAATTGATAAAAATCTATTTTTTAAAAAAATTGACGAGATACAGACATTTCCACGAGTCTGCCTGCAAAAAATCAGCTCGATTGGATCACTGAAAAAGGGTTAAAAATCGGTCGAAAGGCTTTCACAAAATTCTGAAGTGTACATGAAAATCGCCGATACACGTGTATTTTTATTTTTGTATCCCCTTTCCGAAAAAGTAAATTTGGTTCATAGGACTGAATGTGTGTAACACGGTGTAAGTCTTCTAGACGGGCAAAAAAAATTTTTGTAAAAAAAAAAAATTATTGTGGAAAAAAAAAATGTTGTTGAAAAAAAAAAATTTGGAAAAAAAAATTTTTGGAAAAAAAAAATTTGCGGAAACACAATTTCTGTACAAAAAAATAATATTTTTTTTTTTATTATTATTATTTATAGAAAATTATAGAATGCCTATTTAAAAAAAAAATAAACTTGGTACGACTGCACTCTCTGTATAATAGTTTCCGGGGCAGAGGTAAAATGTATCAGTAGTTTCAATTTTATTTGACTCCCTCAAATATTCTCACATTGTAGTGGCATCTAGTGGTGGATAGTGTCGTAATAGCTCAAACATTGATGAGAATCAGCTGTCGGATAACATTAGAGACATATGGAAAACGCTTGAAATAGCTAGTCAATTACGATACTACGCAGAACTTGTGGAACTTCTGTTAGCCAAGAACTGTTTCGAAAAACCAGAGGTCCAAAGTTTCCACTGGGCAAATGAATTTTGCGCAGCAAAGACGTTGGATCTGAATTCTCCGCATACAGAAAAATGTCTGCTGCTTCAGACGTCAAGAGTCGGCAATTTTACAATCCGTCCTGATCCACTGAAAGACTAAAGACCATAAAGAGGGCAGACGTCCCGAGTTATTTGCTATGAAAAAAACATTTTTTTGCTTTGGAAACCTTTCAATTTTTTTTTTTGACTAACACTCAGGGGATGCCCCCTATAAATGGAATGCCCAGAACATCAAGAGTGTCTGATATGTCGATATCCACACCACCCATAGAGATTGACGACGATGCTGGACCAGTGGAACGTTTGTGTGACAACAAACAGCACTGGGTCTTTTGTGCATTAAAATCTACTCTGTTCCTTTGGCCCCACTCACAAATCGTCGCCAAATCGCAGTTAAGTGAGTCATTCATTGTTCGACTTTTGTTCTCGACCTCCAGAGGACCTGACCAATGATCAAATGAGTACGAATGACAGAAGTTGCTGTCATCCACAACGGAGTAGATTGGGTTCACAGTCTGACCCAGCAGGTCGTCAATGAAAATAAGAAATAGAGAAGGAGAGAGGACAAAACCTTGTGCTACTCCTGCGGTCAACCTATGCTCGTTGGATGAGACCCCATCTATAACAACTTGTTTGGAACGATCTTTGAGAAAACTCGAATCGAGAGAAGGTATCCAAATGCCATAAGTTTTGATATGAGTGCTCCGTGCCAGAACGCCTATCGAACGCCTTGGAAATATCCAGAGCCACGACCTTGCTTTCACCAAGGCGGTGAATGGATCGACTTCATCGATCCGTAAGGAACGCCATCAGGTCTCCAGTAGATCGATTTCTACGGAAGCCATACCTGTCGATCATTAAACTCATTAGACTCTAAATACTTAACAAGATGGTGGTTAACGATGCTCTCCATAACCTTCGAGAGCGCAGAACATATTGCAATTGGACGGTAATTGGCAGGATTAGTAGCCTCATCAATCTTGGGGATCGGCTGAACATTGGCAACTTTCCAACATGAAGGGAAAACTGAAAACTACGACATGTTGAAAAGATTACGCAATGGAAGAGCTCTTACATAGGACCAGTGCTGAAATACCATACGGGCCCGGAGTTTTATTTACGTTAACTGGATAACTGAAGCAGCAGAAATTGTTAAGAATTCAGCATCAACGTCCAACCGAACCGACAACAACCGGCGACTCCAGCATCATGGGGCATCATAAGTGGAAACAGATGCATAATCCTCCGTTTCGCCGAATACTGGCATATAAATCCCCAAATCCAAGATTCCGAATGATACTGATTCATCAACTCCAGATCGTATCGAAGACCGTAGCTGCTAATTTTACGTCACATATGGTCCTGCATTGGCCGTACGCTTCTGGTGTACCAACAAAGTTGATGATTAGTTTTATTCGTCTACGAATCTGGTCAGAAATCCCGAGTCCGAAGTTATTGTCAAGATATCGAGTACCAGTCCAGTCCAGTGACTAATAAGAGGTAAACTTTGTATTATCATCATTTAGGGTTTGGTTGGTCCTTTCGTCTACCTTAGCTTAAGAAAAACCTCATGATCCCAAAGGTGAACCATCATTTCGCTAATATGAGAAAGGAACGAGGTCCAAGAAAGTGTACTTGCGTATTATAATACGTGTTACACACATTCTGTCCGATGAACCAAATTTACTTTTTCGGAAAGGGGATAAAAAATAAAAATACACGTGTGTCGGCGATTTTCATGTACACGTCAGAATTTTGTGAAAGCCTTTCGACCGATTTTTAACCCTTTTTCAGTGATCCAATCGAGCTGATTTTTGGCAGGCAGACTCGTGGAAATGTCTGTATCACGTCAAATTTTTAAAAAAATAGATTTTTATCAATTCTCAGATTTTCCTACATTTTTTTTTTAAGGTTTCAGTTCAAAAAACATTTTTTTTTTCGTAACGCTTAAGTAGTTTAAAAATTTGGAGTCTCTTCAAGTTATGCTAAGACAAGTGAAAAAAATATTTTTTTTTCAAAAATAATAAAAATTGGGGAAAATCTGAGAATTGATAAAAATTTATTTTTTAAAAAATTTCCACGAGTCTGCCTGCAAAAAATCAGCTCGATTGGATCACTGAAAAAGGGTTAAAAATCGGTGCAAAGGCTTTCACACAGGCCACTACGAGCTTCATACTTCAAACTTAAAAAAAAAAAAATTGTGACGTGTACATGAAAATCGCCGATACACGTGTATTTTTATTTTTTCCCCTCTTTCCGAATATGTAAAACTCAGTACTTTCTCTTATCTCCCTTGTAAAACTAGTAAATGGTGAGATGCGTATTACTGACCTCTAGAGTGTGCTTCCGAACTGAAGCATCAGCGAATGGTGTCAAGTCTGCCCTCCGATAACAATCGAACAAAACAACCTTTCTCTCTCTCTCCCGCTTTTACAGTGTGTCTATTCAAATTTATTCAGAGTCAGATGTTCAATGTTGCCCTAGGGCTTTTTCTTATCGCAGACGGTGGGACCATCGCCAATGCAGGCCGCATAGGCCATCAAATGCGGCAGCGAGTTCTGTTGCAGGACACCGCGGAACAAATTCTCATGCGGACCCGAAGCATAGACGCCGACATCATCGCCAGCATGAACGCCCGCCAACGATTTGATATAACTGGGATGTCTGGCCAATGGACTGTCGCCGACAATGCCCTCCAGATCCAAACGATTGCCCTGCTCATCCAAATACTGTTCCGGTCCGGCGGCATAATTCAATGTGGCATAACGCATGCCATTGCGGTCGACGTCGTGCTTATTTAGACCCATGATATCGGTACCTCGGCCCGGATAACCGGCAATGCTCAAGGGATGCGCATGATCGGCAGAGACCACAATCAGTGTGTCCGAGGGATTGGTCATGGCGCGAGCCTTTTGTACGGCCTTGTCCAATTCCAAGGTTTCGTCAATGCTCAAACCGGGAATATTGGCATGATTGCCATAGTCGATGAGGCCACCCTCAATGAAGATGAAGTAGCCCTTGTTGTTTTTGCTCAGCAGCTTGATGGCCACTTCGGTCATTTCCTCCAGCGTAGGTTGTTGGGTATTGTTGGCCAACGCATGGAAATCCATGACACCCGACTGGAAGAGACCCATAATTTGGTCGGTCTTCTTAAGATCCACAGCCAGCAAACCAGCACGATCGCCTACGACGCGACCTTTCTTGTGCATGGCCTGCCAAGTGGCCAGCAACTTTTTGCCATCGGCCCGCTCACCCATGTTGCCGTGCAAGTCCCGCATGGTGTTGGGCAGGAATTTACCCATGCCACCGCCCAACATAAGATTGAAATTGCGTCCGGGTTCCTGGGTGACCAACTGTTGGGCTATATCCATGCAGGTGGATGGATCCGCCTGGCCCTCAGTCCATGCGGTAATATCGGCATCACTTTCCCAGAAACGATTGGCCACATGGGCATAACCGCCCGATGGACTGGCATGTGTCAGAGTGGTGGTGGTTATGAAACCGGTCGATTTGCCAGCCTTTTGCGCCCAAGCGGAAATGGAGGAGACATGATTGGCGGGATCCATACTCTCGGTACAGTTGTTATAGTTGACCTTGGCCGTAACACCCAGAGTGACAATGTTGGCCTTGACGCCACACTGATAAGCGGTTGAGGTGCAAGCGGAATCGGGCACCTGGGCATTGGCACAGTAGGTCTGCAAAGAATGAAAATAATCATGATGTATTCAGTCAGTGAAGTGTGTGTTGAATAAGCCTACCCTACTCAAACCGGTATAGGGGAATTTCTCGAAGCTCAGCTGATCCTCCTCGCCGGGGTTGCCCTTCAATTGACCCTTGCGTATGCGTGAAGCCGTTACCGTTGTCAAGGACATGCCATCACCCAAAAAGAATATCACATTCTTGGCCTGGTTGTCGTTAAACGTTTTTCGCACACGCTGTGCCACCTCGTCGCGGGCCACCTTCAACCAGTATTCTTTGTTGTCCTCACCGGGCGGCGTCACCTTATCCGTAGCCAAAAAATCACCCATTGGACCGGATGTTCTTGGTCTGTTGGACGCCAAGCCCGCCAAATGCTCGACGGAATGAATGGTGGCATCTTGTAGTTGCAAACCGGCCGCCAGGGCCGCCAAACAGGTCACAATCACAAATGATTTCATTGGACAATTTCAGTCTACTGTCAGGTACGAGTTCACTTTAGACCAATGCTGGACTAAAACTGTTAACAGTTGAGGCATTTCACAAAGTTTTTATACTTTTATGCGAGAACATGATTTATTTTGGCAACTGTTCTTCCAAATCGTGCTTTCTTATCTTTTAGTTTCTCAAACCGTTTTTTTTTATGATTTTCTTTAGGTGGTCCGGTGGGGGGGGGGGGGTTTATGCTTTATTGTCATGGTTTTTAGGGGGGCGCAAATAAAGCAAAGATTTTCTATGCTTCACACGTACCGGTGGTGATAAGTGCTTCATCTGTGAAATGTAGTCGTGAATCTGAAGATCGTTTGCAATGAGACTTTCTAGCGTGTGTTGGGGTTTCCATTGGATGTCTCATTAAGGTGAAGCTTTAAAAAATATAGGGCACGCTATCATTCGACAAAAAAAAATATTAACCCTTTCCGTGGCAATTAATTTTTTTTTACGTGCTAAACAGAATATGAAGTGTCGAATATATTTGACAAAGCCACTGAAAGGGTTAAAATGCGGGCATTCGTTAAAGTATTTTGATAAACTCCTGAGATTTTCATGTAGGAGATTTTTCTGCGGAATTTTTCATTTTTTTGGGTATTTTTCAAAGAGCCAAAGTACCAACGAAAGTTGCTTTTACCCTCTCTAGAAATATACACTTTTTGTATTCCATAGTATCAGAATTCCTCAAGTGGGCGTGGCTAGCGCGAAGTTTATGCCTGTTCTCCAAAATGAGTGGAACGATACATTTGTACGGAAGATACCAGTAGAAACGTAGCTAGGGTTTTAAGTTGTTTTGAAAAGGTTTAACTTTAGTTAAAGCTTTATTTTATCAAAAAAAGTTTTTTTTAATAAATTTCGATTTTTTTTTTTGGAAAATATAAATATAAATATAAGCGCCCCGGTAGGCGAGTTGGTAGCGTGCTTGCCTCTCAGCTTGGGGGGTTGTGGGTTCGATTTCCAACAGAGGCTTTGGTCTGTCGCTGCAAAAATCTAAACATATGGTCTGTGTCACCCGGTTTACCCTTGGACCCAAAAATTAGAATATAAATTTACTTTGTATTGTAATTAATAAATAAATAAAAATAAATAAATATAAATAAAGAATTAAAAAAATTTTTTTTTTAAAAAAATATATTTTCCAAAAAAAAAAAAAAATCGAATATAGAAATAAAAAGTATTATTTTTTAAATTTTTTAAGATTTTTTTTGCCATAAAAAAGTTTTTTTTAAAAAAAATTTCGAAGTTTTTTTTTTTTAAAAAAATGCTAATCTTCTCTGTATCGTTCCAATTTTAGTATATGTTCTGCCGAAGCAAGAACATTTTTTGAAAAATATAAATATAAATAAAAAATTAAAAAAAAATATTTTTTTAAAAAAATATGTTTTTCAAAAAAAAACCAGTGAAAAAGTTGCAGTCGGGTAAACCGACTGATATATACCCTCACCCTCAGAAAAAACATATAAGTCTCATATTCCATAATAGCAACCTCAAAATACCGAATGTTATAGAAAAATATTGTATTACACGTTTTTACAAAACGGGAGGAATATAAAGAAGAGTTTTTTCTCGAAAATTGTATATATTTAAAGCTTTACTAATATAGAATTTTAAAAAGATTCGTTGAGCGAATTTATATAATTACCGATTTCTAATGTGGGTGGAATGGTACATTTGTATGGAAAGTACCAGAAGCGGAGTTGCCAGACTTCCAAGTTTTTCTCCAAAAAATTGGTCTAGCTATAGCTTTACTAAATACAAAATTTGGGCAAGATAGCGTTGGCCATACTGATATTATTAGACGGTTTATAAGGGGCGGGATGGTACATTTGTATGGAAGGTACCAGAAGCGGAGTTGCCAGACTTCCAAGTTTTTGTCCAAAACTTTATCTAGCTATAGCTTTACTAAATACAAAATTTGGGCAAGATAGAGTTGGTCATACTGATAGTATTAGACGGTTTATAAGGGGCGGGATGGTACATTTGTATGGAAGGTACCAGAAGCGGAGTTGCCAGACTTCCAAGTTTTTCTCCAAAACTTTATCTAGCTATAGCTTTACTAAATACAAAATTTGGGCAAGATAGAGTTGGTGATACTGATAGTATTAGACGGTTTATAAGGGGCGGGATGGTACAATTGTATGGGAGGTACCATAAGCGGAGTTGCCAGACTTCCAAGTTTTTGTCCAAAACTTTGTCTTGCTATAGCTATACTAAAAACAAAATGTGGGCAAGATCGCGTTTGGCATATTGATATTAATACACGATTTCTAATGTAGGCGATATGGTACATTTGTATGGGAGGTACCAGAAGGGGAGTTGCCAGACTTCCAACTTTTTGTCCGAAACTTTTTCCAGTTGTACTTTTACCATATACGGAATTTGGCCAAGATCGGAGTGGGCGTATTGATATTATTACAAGATTACTAAAGTGGGCGAAATAGTAGATTTGTGTGGGAGGTACCCGAAGGGGTGTGGCCACATAGCCCATATGCAATCCCATAAGCAGTTTTGGGAAAATATTAGGACATGCCAAATTTCAGAGTGATTGCTTAACGCTTTCGAAAGTTATCGTGCGTACCAGCAGGACAGACAGACGGACAGACGGACAGACGGACGGACAGACGGACAGACGGACATGGCTCAAACGATTCAGAAAGTCATGAATCGAATTTGGTTCAAAGACACCTGGTGTCTAATGTGAATATTTCTAGGTGTTACACTTTTGGGTCGTATCAAATGATATATACCCTCCTACCCGTAGGGTGAGGGTATAAAAAATCGAATATAGACATAAAACGTATGGTTAAGATTATTTTTATACCCTCACCCTACGGGTAGGAGGGTATATATCATTTGATACGACCCAAAAGTGTAACACATACAAATATCCACATTAGACCCCAGGTGTCTTTGAACCAAATTCGTTTCATGACTTTCTGAATCGTTTGACCCATGTCCGTCTGTCCTGCTGGTACGCACGATAACTTTCGAAAGAGTTAAGCAATCACTCTGAAATTTGGCATGGCTTAATATTTTCCCAAAACTGCTTATGGGATTGCATATGGGCTATATGGCCACACCCCTTCGGGTACCTCCCATACAAATCGTCTATTTCACCCACTTTAGAAATCCTGTAATAATATCAATATGACCCCCGGGATCTTGCCCAAATTTTGTATTTAGTAAAAATATAGCAAGACGAAGTTTTATACAAAAACTTGGAAGTCTGGCAACTCCCCTTCTGGTACCTCCCATATAAATGTACCATCCCGCCTACCTTAGAAATCGTCTTATAATATCAATATGCCAAACGCGATTTTGCCCAAATTCTGTATTTAGGAAAGATATGGCTGAAAAAAAATTTGGACAAAAACTTGGAAGTCTGGCAACTCCCCTTCTAGTACCTCCCATACAAATGTACCATCCAATATTTTTTTTTATAGCATTTCTATAGTATTTTAGGTTGCTATTATGACATTCCATGAGATGTTACATCAAATGATGGTAGCCACGGTCACATTTGACTTTCCGATACTTATGAGTATGACACTTGTAAGTTTTTACTGAGGGTGAGGGTATATCTAAGTCGGTTTACCCGACTGCAACTTTTTCACTGGTTAAAAATTATTTTGGCAATATAACAACTTTTTGTTTAAAAAGATGTATCCATATTTTTGTTTTAAAATATTTTTGGGACTTTATTGTGCCAAAATTCTTTGGAAAATATTAACAACATCCCTTAGACAAATGGTTATTAATCAGGAAATTATTGTGGACATTGAACTACCACATTTGCCTAGCTATTGGAGCACTAAAGATGAG
The DNA here is from genome assembly GCA_958296145.1 of Hydrotaea cyrtoneurina. Taxonomy (NCBI): domain Eukaryota; kingdom Metazoa; phylum Arthropoda; class Insecta; order Diptera; family Muscidae; genus Hydrotaea; species Hydrotaea cyrtoneurina. The sequence goes on along the minus strand of OY282516.1, from coordinate 52,466,476 downwards.
ATATTCCGTTACAGAATAAAATACATCCTAGGCATTAACAAGGCCACGTCTTTCATAAGAGCGACGTCATATTATCCAAAATAATGAGCAGTATACACTGAAAAAATAATGTTCATAATAACAATGAATGGCGTTTATTAGCCGATATTCATTATCCCAATGAATATTGTCATTGTCCCAATGAATAATTTCATTAAAGTTTAATGTACTATAGTAAGGTGGATGGAAGCACGAGTGCTTTCTTGGCTTGCTAATTATGGCTTAGGCTGATTATTTTTCAGAGCCCCTTTTGCCGAAATATGAAAAATACCAACGTTTTTGTCTCGTTTTGCCCTCGAATTTTATTTTTCCCTTGTATTACGATATTTGAATGTCCCCACTTAAAGTTCCTCAGTTCAGATGGTTCAAAAGTTCTGTATTGTTTTCCATGAACATCTCTCAAGATATCCCTAACAAAAGATATCCCTTTTAACTCGGCAAATCCCCGAAACTGGGATTTGTTCAATTTCGTGGCAACATTGTTTACCACTCAAATGAAGCACATTAATTTGAGGCCCTCCAGGTCATTATAGCTGACCTTTCGATTCCCCCTCGATATAACCTTGGTAGGTTCATGCTAAGCGTTCGCTACCTCCAGTAAGTCCCCCTTATGCAGTCATCCTAAACCAATTTAAATACTTATTTGCATTGTCTGCAGCTGTGGTAAAATCAGTGAAATTAGTCTGGTGATAACCACCAACATACCAAGACACGACAATGTAAATATTAAACGCACGCCTAGATTAATGTGATAATTAAACTGGGACCATCTATGTTCAGTATCGTATTTGTAGAAACTAGGAAAGAAAATCCCATTATCAGAATAGAACATAATTCACATTCATTTGAAAGTAATTCGTAAATGCCAAGTTTAAATCAACACTCAAGTCATAAAACGATACAAATGCCTCAGATAAGACTGACTCGCCGAACTGAACGAAAAAAAAAAAATCCACTTTTATATCCCGCATTACCACCCGCAAACTAAGTTAAGTCAGGCGATAAAATCTGTGCGATTCTCTATAAAATGCTAGACATTTCCGAGAAATGCCAACAGTTTCGTCAGACGACCATTCATTCGCAAGTAGTTTGGCCTAATATTCCCGGTGATATCATAACTGGGCGCAATATGAAAACCTTTGTGATAGTTTTCGCTTTAATTGGAGCTGCCTGTTCCATAGCCCTGAAGGATGCGGACTATCATCCGGTCAATAGGCTGGTAGGCCAGAGGGCGGGCTCGTCTCAAAGCCGCTTCTTTGAAGATGTTGGCAATGGCAAGACGACACCGGTCGAAGAAATGGATCCGGAATTTTGGCGCATATTGGCGCGCAGTGAATTGGATGAACGTCTGCAGACGGCCAACAATGGTCGGGCGAAGAATATCATCTTCTTTTTGGGTGATGGCATGTCGTTGACAACATTGACCGCTTCACGCATACGCAAGGGTCAACTGAAGGGCAATACCGGAGAAGAGGATGCATTGAGTTTTGAGAAATTCCCCAACACTGGCTTGAGCAGGGTGAGTAGAACAAGAGTTAAGGTGACAAGCAAGATTTTGAGAAAATAGTTCAGCTGACAAGCAAAATGGCATCATTAAATGGACCAAATTTAGCCCAAAACTAATTTAGGATGATTATCTTAAAAATTCCGAATTTAATTCAAAAGTGTAATTTGTGGTGATTATCAAAAAAGGTCAAAATTAACCTGAACAACAAAAAAAGGCAACATTTACCCCAAATTGGGTAGTTTTGGAAAAGGGCACAATTTACCCCAAAAAGTGTAATTAAGGCTGAAGCTGATAGTTTTCGAAGGGCAAAATGTATCTTAAAGCTGTAGTTTATGGCAAAAGTGTTACTAAATCTGAAATTTAGGGTGATTATCTGAAAAGGTAAACATTGTAATTTAGGGTGATTATCTAAAAAGGGACAAACTTTTCCTGATTGCCGGAGAAGGTTAAAAAAAGGTTTTTCTAAATAGAAAAGTTTTTTCTAAATCGAAATGGTTTTTCTAAATAGAAAAGTTTTTTCTAAATCGAAAAGTTTTTTCTAAATCGAAAAGGTTTTTTCTAAATAGAAAAGGTTTTTCTAAATAGAAAAGGTTTTGCTAAATAGAAAAGGTTTTTCTAAATAGAAAAGGTTTTTCTAAATAGAAAAGTTTTTGTAAATAGAAAAGGTTTTTCTAAATAGAAAAGGTTTTTCTTAATAGAAAAGGTTTTTCTAAATAGAAAAGGTTTTTCTTAATAGAAAAGGTTTTTCTTAATAGAAAAGGTTTTTCTAAATAGAAAAGGTTTTTCTAAATAGAAAAGGTTTTTCTAAATAGAAAAGGTTTTTCTAAATAGAAAAGGTTTTTCTAAATAGAAAAGGTTTTTCTAAATAGAAAAGGTTTTTCTAAATAGAAAAGGTTTTTCTAAATAGAAAAGGTTTTTCTAAATAGAAAAGGTTTTTCTAAATAGAAAACTGAATTCCATTTGCCCGAAAGCAAAGCTGTGATAGTCTAAAAATCATCTTTGAAACTCAATTTTCAGTGAAATTTTTAATACAAAAAGGCAACATCTTCTCTGATGAAGATTTCCATATATTTGGGGTTTGAAACAGAAGTCAAGGGGGTTTAAAACAGAAGTCATATTTTAATTTACAGATTTTTTAGGGCATGTCTTGGCAATAGATGTGACAATGTCATGTAAAATCTTTGTAAAATCTTTTAAGTTTTTCCAAAAAATAAACATTTAACAAAATCTCAATACTGACGATATTATTTCCCCGTATCTCCCTTAGACCTACTGCACCAATGCCCAGGTGCCCGATTCCGCCTGCACAGCCACGGCCTATTTGTGCGGCGTCAAGTCCAACATCATCACTCTGGGCGTCTCGCCCAATGTCGAGTGGATCCGGAGAATCATCTCACCTCCATTGCCGACTGGGCCCAAAAGGCGGGCAAGTCGACCGGTTTCATTACGACCACCACACTCACGCATGCCAGTCCCACGGGCATGTATGGCAAGGCCGCCAGTCGTTTCTGGGAATGTGATGCCGATATACCGGAAGAGATCCATCAACAAGGTCCCTGCATGGATTTGGCCCAGCAGTTGATTAAGCGGGAACCCGGTCGTAATTTGGATTTGATAATGGGCGGTGGCATGGGCAAGTTTTTGCCCAATACCGTGATGGATGCTCATGGCAAGCCTGGTGAGCGTTTGGATGGCCAGGACTTGTTGAGCCTATGGAAGGATATGCATCCCAGGGGAGCTTTGGTGAGCAGTCGCGATGAATTGTTGAATCTGAATGTGAGCAAAGTATCCAACATCATGGGTATTTTCCAATCACAACTCATGGATTTCCATTCCGTGGCCGATCCCGTGAAAAAGCCCACACTGTCCGAGATGACAAAGGTGGCCCTGGAATTTCTGAGTCGCAATGACAAGGGTTACTTTATATTCATCGAGGGCGGTCTCATCGATTATGGCAATCATTTGAATAAGCCCTTCGTTAGTTTGGACGAGACTTTGGAACTGGAGAAGGCCGTGCAGTTGGCCGTTGACATGACGGATGCCAGCGATACGTTGATTGTGGTCTCCTCCGATCATGCCCATCCCCTGACCATTGCCGGTTATCCCGGACGTGGCACGGATATTTTGGGCCTGAATCAACATGATGTGGACAGCAATGGCCTGAAGTATGCCACCCTTAATTATGCCATCGGTCCAAATCAGTATTTGGATGAGCATGGCCAACGGATTAATTTGGAGGGAATCATTACGGAGGATATAAGTAAGTGCGTTGTTTGTTTGTTTTGGTTTAGTGACTGATTTGTGGCGTTTTGTGTCTTTAGGCTTTACCCATCCCAGTCAAATTCCCGCTTCATCGGGAACACATGCGGGCGACGATGTCGGCATCTTTGCTCACGGCCCTCAGTCTCATCTGTTCCGTGGTGTGCTGCAAGAGCACACCATACCCCATTTGATGGCCTATGCCTCCTGCATTGGTGATGGCCCCACCCTGTGCGATCCATCAGTGAAATAATTTGGAAAACGAAACGTATTACTGAGAATAAAAACGAATTAGAGAATATTTGGCAATAGAGTGGAATAGTTTTTTTGCGTTAGCTTCGGTTAAAATTTAAGGACGTTTAGGTCAAACATACAATTGTTTGGAGTAAACATATATATGTTTGGAGTAAACATATATGTGTTTGGAGTAAACATATATGTGTTTGGAGTAAACATATATATGTTTGGAGTAAACATGTATATGTTTGGAGTAAACAAGCGGTTATTAAAAGAAAGAATTCGAATCATATTTTTTTTTTCGCAATTAACAACTTATGCGCGTATATGCTTTGCGAAAGGAATTTAACTGTGACATGAATTATGTCTACTTATGTCGTTAATGATGACATCAATTTTTAGAAAAACTTCACTTAAGTTGTTTTTTGCTAAAAAAAAAAACAATACCCCATGGGGGCTGGAAATTAAGCACTACTCAGCCGATTTTCTCTAAATGGTTCCAATGTGTATCATAACACCGTGTTACAAAAAATAGATTTTTTTCTGTCCTATGAACCAAATGCACATATTCGGAAAGAGGGGAAAAAATAAAAATACACGTGTTTCGGCGATTTTCATGTACACGTCGGAATTTTTTTTTTTTAAGTTTGAAGTATGAAACTCGTAGTGGCTTGTGTGAAAGCCTTTGGACCGATTTTTAACCCTTTTTCAGTGATCCAATCGAGCTGATTTTTGGCTGGCAGACTCGTGGAAATGTCTGTATCACGTCAAATTTTTTTAAAAACTATTTTTATCAATTCTCAGATTTTTCCCAATTTTTTATTATTTTTGAAAAAAAAATATTTTTTTCAATTTTCTGAGCATAACTTGAAGAGACTCTAAATTTTTACGAAAAAAAAATGGTTTTTTGAACTGAAACCTTAAAAAAAAACGAAAACAATTTTAAAACAAATTGGGAAATCTGAGAATTGATAAAAATCTATTTTTTAAAAAATTTGACGTGATACAGACATTTCCACGAGTCTGCCTGCAAAAAATCAGCTCGATTGGATCACTGAAAAAGGGTTAAAAATCGGTCCAAATGCTTTCACACAGGCCACTACGAGCCTCATACTTCAAATTAAAAAAAAAAAAAAAATTCTGACGTCTACATGAAAATCGCCGATACACGTGTATTTTTATTTTTCCCCCTCTTTCGGAATATGTGCATTTGGTTCATAGGACAGAAAAAAAAAATATTTTTTGTAACACGGTGTTATGATACACATTGGAACCATTTAAAGAAAATCGGCTGAGTAGTGCTTAATTTCCAGCCCCCATAGGATATTGTTTTTTTTTAGCAAAAAAACAACTTAAGATACACGTGTATTTTTATTTTTTATCCCCTTTGCGAAAAAGTAAATTTGGTTCATAGGACAGAATGTGTGTAACACGGTGTAAGTCTTCTAGACGGGCAACTCTTCCGCTACTCCTCTTGAATGAAATTCAGCGGGAATTCTCTGTTTGTAAGGGTCGATGTTTGTCAAGTGTTATATGTTCGCATTCTATAGCGCACAGTGGTTCAGCGTTGACTTTAAACAGCTAATAATCATTTACTTTTGATCGAGTATAACCTTTTTTGCTCTCGGGCCTTATTCATGTTTCAAAACTACAATGGATTCTGAACCACTGTGCACTGTGCGACGCTTATCATACACGATCATATTTTCGGGATCGCATAGTCACATTTACACATTTCAGAAGCACATGCCAATCACGTTTTGTTATCTGCCAGTTTTGCTATCTGCATTTATTATCTACGGCCTATGGTCTCTTTTTTTTTTAGTGGGATAGAATTTTTGCTAGGGCACACATTTAGTTTATGAAGTTGTAAATTTCTAAAAATACTTAAATATAATGTGGATTTTTTCAACAATAAAAATGCTAATTTTGTTAGGTTGCATTCGAGTATCATCATACGCTGGGGTGTAATGTGGATATTTCTATGTCTTACACTTTTCAGCCGTATCAAATGATGTATACCCTTCTACCCGTAGGGTGAGGGTATAAAAAGAGGCATGACTGGGGAGCGAAAAGAAGTCCTCGGTCATACCAAGTACCATCGCACACAATAGATCAGCGATGAAACTTGGTCTACAATTTAAGAACGGAGAGAAGTTAAGCAACGTCTTCGGTCTGGTCAAGCAACAACATTGTGGAGAGCAGCAGCTACAGATATCCACCCAAAAAACAAAAGCCCTGTACAATTTTACAATTATATTGCTGAAGAAGCAGAGCCTGCCGGCCCGAGATGATGTCGTCCAGAAAACAAGTATATTCACATCACCAAAAAAAAAAAAAATTATTTTTCTCAATTTTTGATTTCTTTTTAATTCTAGTTTAAAAAGTTTTTATGTTTAGTTGAACCAAAACAATCGCCTCGATCACCAGCTTTCACCAATTAACACAAATTACCCCAGGACGGGCGTTGAAATCATTACATGTCAACAATCAAGGTTGGTATCACTCCAAAGTATTTTCTTAGTGAATCCTAAATATGTTTTTTTTATAGGTAGCATTTGAAAAGCCCGACCATAACCTCAATGTCTGATATGATTTTAACTATACAGGAACTAGTAAGTTGTAATGCGCCTATGGCGCCCGTTGAAATATGGAAAAAAAATTTTGTTGAAAAAAAAAAATATTGTTGAAAAATAAAAATGTTGTCGAAAAAAAAATTTTTGTAAAAAAAAAAAATTACTGTGGAAAAAAAAAATTTTGTTGAAAAAAATAAATTTTCTTGAAAAAAAAAATTTTGTGGAAAAAAAAAATATTGTGGAAAAAAAAAATTTTGTTGAAAAAAAAAATTTGGAAAAAAAAATTTTGTAAAAAAAAAAATTATTGTTGAAAAAATTATTTTTTTTAAAAAAATTTTTTGTAAAAAAAAATTTTTGGTACAAAAAAAAATTTGCGGAAAACACAATTTCTGTACAAAAAAATAATATTATTTTTTTTATTATTATTATTTATAGAAAATTATAGAATGCCTATTTAAATTCCTACGTACTGCGTGACAGAGTAGGGAATCAGTGTCAAGGGTAAATATATATTAAGATATCTCGCAAAGTACTATTTCGATCAGTACGGTGAGGTCTGGACTTACCCTTGAGGAAGCCCTAATCTACAAAGTTTTGGGACCGTTTTTTTTTTAAATAAAATTTTTTACATGGCTTAGAGATGACTCTCTTACTCGTACAGTCGCCAGCATTTACGAGGTGAAAGCAGCCGCTGGATAATGTTTGATATTCTTAGCAGGTTTCGGAACTGGATTCTGCTGTGTAGTAGTCTCTCTCTGGAATCGTAGAGTGGAACTAGAGAGCCCTTATAGGTGAGTTCGTATTCCATCGCTAACTCAGCCAATTTGGATTTTATAGAACCCGACTCCGTGGAGGATTTGTCATTAGTCAGGGCCCCGTTGATAGGCCGTTTGGCAGATGAAGGTGAAGGTATCGTGTTATAGTTTTTCTGCTTGGCCGGCTTGTCACTTTTCTCGAATTAGTGAGCTGTGCAGGATATAATTTGTATACTCACTGGTTATAATAATCTTAAAAGGCTGGGGGTCACAGACATACAGAGACATGCAGACGTCGCAAGTCGTTTTTTGATTAGTTTCAGATGTCAGTCAGTTTGAAACAAATATGAAGGGTCTTCAAAGTAAATTATGTTTTTTTAAGAAATGATCACGTAAAAAAAATCAACTGCACTCTCTGTATAATAGTTTCTGGGGCAGAGGTAAAATGTATCAGTCGTTTGCATTTTATTTGGCTCCCTCAAATATTCTCACATTGCAGTGACATCTAGTGGGGGATAGTGTCGTAATAGCTCAAACATTGATGAGAATCAGCTGTCGGATAACATTAGAGACATATGGAAAACGCTTGAAATAGCTAGTCAATTACGATACTACGCAGATCTTGTGGAACTTCTGTTAGCCAAGAACTGTTTCGAAAAACCAGAGGTCCAAAGTTTCCACTGGGCAGATGAATTTTGAGCAGCAAAGACGCTGGACTTGATCAATTCTCAGATTTTCCAAAAAAAAATTTTTTTTTTTAATGGTTATCGTTTTTTTTAAGGTTTAAGTTCAAAAAACATTTTTTTTTCGTAACGCTTCAGTAGTTTACAAATTTGGAGTCTCTTCAAGTTATGCTAAGACAAGTGAAAAAAATATTTTTTTTTTCAAAAATAATAAAAATTGGGGAAAATCTGAGAATTTTTTTAAAAATTTCCACGAGTCTGCCTGCAAAAAATCAGCTCGATTGGATCTCTAAAAAGGGTTAAAAATCGGTGCAAAGGCTTTCACACAGGCCACTACGAGCTTCATACTTCAAACTTAAAAAAACAAAAATTCTGACGTGTACATGAAAAGCGCCGATACACGTGTATTTTTATTTTTTCCCCTCTTTCTGAATATATAAAACTCAGTATTTTCTCTTATCTCCCTTGTAAAACTTGTAAATGGTTAGATGCGTATTAATGACCTCTAGAGTGTGCTTCCGAACTGAAGCATCAGCGAATGGTGTCAAGTCTGCCCTCCGATAACAATCGAACAAAACTACTTTTCTCTCTCTCTTTTACAGTGTGTCTATTCAAATTTATTCAGATGTTCAATGTTGCCCTAGGGATTTTTCTTATCGCAGACAGTGGGACCATCGCCAATGCAGGCCGCATAGGCCATCAAATGCGGCAGCGAGTTCTGTTGCAGGACACCGCGGAACAAATTCTCATGCGGACCCGAAGCATAGACGCCGACATCATCGCCAGCATGAACGCCCGCCAACGATTTGATATAACTGGGATGTCTGGCCAATGGACTGTCGCCGACAATGCCCTCCAGATCCAAACGATTGCCCTGCTCATCCAAATACTGTTCCGGTCCGGCGGCATAATTCAATGTGGCATAACGCATGCCATTGCGGTCGACGTCGTGCTTATTTAGACCCATGATATCGGTACCTCGGCCCGGATAACCGGCAATGCTCAAGGGATGCGCATGATCGGCAGAGACCACAATCAGTGTGTCCGAGGGATTGGTCATGGCGCGAGCCTTTTGTACGGCCTTGTCCAATTCCAAGGTTTCGTCAATGCTCAAACCGGGAATATTGGCATGATTGCCATAGTCGATGAGGCCACCCTCAATGAAGATGAAGTAGCCCTTGTTGTTTTTACTCAGCAGCTTAATGGCCACTTCGGTCATTTCCTCCAGCGTCGGTTGTTGGGTATTGTTGGCCAACGCATGGAAATCCATGACACCCGACTGGAAGAGACCCATAATTTGGTCGGTCTTCTTAAGATCCACAGCCAACAGGCCAGCCCGATCGCCTACGACGCGACCTTTCTTGTGCATGGCCTGCCAAGTGGCCAGCAAATTCTTGCCATCGGCCCGCTCACCCATGTGGCCGTGCAAGTCCCGCATGGTGTTGGGCAGGAATTTACCCATGCCACCGCCCAACATAAGATTGAAATTGCGTCCGGGTTCCTGGGTGACCAACTGTTGGGCTATATCCATGCAGGTGGATGGATCCGCCTGGCCCTCAGTCCATGCGGTAATATCGGCATCACTTTCCCAGAAACGATTGGCCACATGGGCATAACCGCCCGATGGACTGGCATGTGTCAGAGTGGTGGTGGTTATGAAACCGGTCGATTTGCCAGCCTTTTGGGCCCAAGCGGAAATGGAGGAGACTTGATTGGCGGGATCCATACTCTCGGTACAGTTGTTATAGTTGACCTTGGCCGTAACACCCAGAGTGACAATGTTGGCCTTGACGCCACACTGATAAGCGGTTGAGGTGCAAGCGGAATCGGGCACCTGGGCATTGGCACAGTAGGTCTGCAAAGAATGAAAATAATCATGATGTATTCAGTCAGTGAAGTGTGTGTTGAATAAGCCTACCCTACTCAAACCGGTATAGGGGAATTTCTCGAAGCTCAGCTGATCCTCCTCGCCGGGATTGCCCTTCAATTGACCCTTGCGTATGCGTGAAGCCGTTACCGTTGTCAAGGACATGCCATCGCCCAAAAAGAATATCACATTCTTGGCCTGGTTGCCGTTAAACGTGTTTCGCACACGCTGTGCCACCTCGTCGCGGGCCACCTTCAACCAGTATTCTTTGTTGTCCTCACCGGGCGGCGTCACCTTATCCGTAGCCAAAAAATCACCCATCGGACCGGATGTCCTTGGTTTGTTGGACGCCAAGCCCGCCAAATGCTCCACGGAATGAACGGTGGCATCTTGTAGTTGTAAACCGGCGGCCAGGGCCGCCAAACAGGTCACAATCACAAATGATTTCATTGCACAATTTCAGTCTACTGCCAGGTACGAGTTCACTTTAGACCAATGCTGGACTAAAACTGTTAACAGTTGAGACATTTCACAAAGTTTTTATACTTTTATGCGAGAACATGATTTATTTTGGCAACTGTTCTTCCAAATCGTGCTTTCTTATCTTTTAGTTTCTCAAACCGTTTTTTTTTTATGATTTTCTTTAGGTGGTCCGGTGGGGGGGGGGGGGGGGTTTATGCTTTATTGTCATGGTTTTTAGGGGGGGGCAAATAAAGCAAAGATTTTCTATGCTTCACACGTACCGGTGGTGATAAGTGCTTCATCTGTGAAATGTAATCGGGAATCTGAAGATCATTTGCAATAAGACTTTCTAACGTGTGTTGGGTTTTCCATTGGATGTCTCATTACGGTGAAGCTTTAAAAAATATAGGGCACGCTATCATTCGACAAAAAATGTATTAAAATGCGGGCATTCGTTAAAGTATTCGTAAAGTAACTCCTGAGATTTTCATGTAGGAGATTTTTTTTTGCGGATTTTTTCATTTTTTTTGGGGTTTTTTTCCAGAGAGCCAAAGTTGCTTTTACCCTCTATGGAAACATACACTTTTTGTATTCCATAGTATCAGAATTCCTCAGGTGGGCGTGGCTAGCGCGAAGTTTATGCCTGTTCTCCAAAATGAGTGAAGCGCAGTTAGGGGTTTTAAGTTGTTCTCAAAAGGTTTAACTGTAGTTAAAGCTATACTGAATACATAATTAGGTAAAGATTGTGTTAATTACTAAGTACAAGATTTATAAAGTGGGCGGAATGGCAAATTTATATGGATGGTACCAGAACGGGCCATAAGCTATTTTGTATCCCACAAATACATACTTTTAATATTAATCCGTATTAAGTTTCCAAAAAAAAAATTGGTTAATTCTTTCGGAAGTTATCGAGCTAACCAAGAGGAAAAACAGCAGATAAACTGCGTTTAGTTGGAACTGTGGTACTTTCACAAAAACCACCATGATTTCTACAATTATCCATAGATAACCTTCAGGGGTGGTATTTTTATCTTCAATAGGACGATAGCAATTCGAAAATAGAAATAAATCGAATAGCTAAGAATATTTTTTCTAATTTCTTATGACATTTGGTGTCATCAAAAAAAAAAAAATATTGTATCCAAAAAAAATTTAAAAAAAAAAGGTTTTTTTTTAAAAAAATTTCGATTTTTTTTTGAAAATATAAATATAAATAAAAAATTAAAAAAAAAAAAAATGTTAAAAAAATATATTTTCAAAAAAAAAAACGAATATAGAAATAAAACGTAGGGTTAAGATTATTTTTTTAAATTTTTTCAAATTCGAATATAAATATAAAACGTATTTCAATTTTTTCAAGACTTTTTGTGCCATAAAAAAAGATTTTTTTTTAAAAAAAATTCCGATTTTTTGTTTTTTGAAAAATATAAATATAAATATTCTACAAGCGCCCCGGTAGGCGAGTTGGTAGCGTGCTTGCCTATCAGCGTGGGGGTTGTGGGTTCGATTCCCACCAGAGGCTTTGGTCTGTCGCTGCAAAAGTCTAAACATATGGTCTGTGTCACCCGGTTTACCCTTGGACCCAAAAATTAGAATATAAATTTACTTTGTATTGTAATTAATAATAAATAAATAAAAAATAAATATTCTATATTATTATGACTTTTGGTGTCATCAAAAAAAATATTTTATCCAAAAAAAAAAGTTTTTTAAAAAAAAAAATCTCAAAAAAAAAGTCTTTTTTTTAAAAAAAAATCGATTTTTTTTTTAAAATGTAAATATAAATAAATAAATAATTAAAGAAAGATTATTAAGATTATTTTTTAAATTTTTTCAAGACTTTTTGTGCCATAAAAAAAGTTTTTTTTTTAAAAAATTTTCGAAAAAAAAACGTTTTTTTTTAAAAAAAAATATTTTCCATAAAAAAATATATTTCGAATATAGAAATAAAACGTATGGTTAAGATTATTTTTTTAAATTTTTTCAAGACTCTTTGTGCCATACAATTTTTTTTTTTTTAAAAAAATTCGGATTTTTTTTTTTTAAAATCTTATTTTCCAAAAAAAATCGAATATAGAAACGTGTGGCTAAGATTATTTTTTAAATTTTTTTAAGACTTTTTGTGCCATAAAAAATGTTTTTTTTTAAAAATTATTCGATTTTTTTTTTTAAATGTAAATATAAATAAAAAATTAAAAAAAAAATTTTTTTAAAAAAAAATATATTTTCCAAAAAAAAAATTCGAATATAGAAACGTATGGTTAAGATTATTTTTTTAAATTTTTTAAGACTTTTTGTGCCATAAAAAAATATCTCTTCTAAACAAACGATTTTTACAAAAATCAAAAAAGAGTTTTATAAAAAAAAAAGATTTTTTTTTAAATCCATTACTCTTCAACCATAATTGTTTTTATAAAAATCAATAAACAATATTTTTAGCACACATAATTTTCTTTAATTTGGTGTTTAGTTTAGTTTGATCGGACGTCTTTCTCCAAAATTATTGTCAAAACACATCCGACAAAAATTACAATTTTCAAGAATTTCAAAAGAAATATCCATAAATTTCTTTCCAACCATTTTTTTTGTTCTTTTTATTTAATTACAATACAAAGTAAATTTATATTCTAATTTTGAGCCGTAGGACGATATCATTTTGAAAATAGAAATAAATCGAATTGCTAAGAATATTTTTTCTAATTTCTTATAACATTTGGAGCCATAAAAAAAAAAAATTTAAAAAAAAATATTTTATTCAAAACATTTTTAAAAAAAAAAAGTTTTTTTTAAAAATGAACTTTTTTTAAAAAAAATTATCCATATTTTTGTTTTAAAATATTTTTGGGACTTTATTGCGGCAAAGTACTTTGGAAAATATTAACAACATCCCTGAGACAAAATGGCTGTAACATGTGGTTATTAATCAGGGAATTATTGTGGACATATCTGCCTAGCTATTGGAGCACTAAAGATGAGATATTTCGTTACAGAATAAAATACATTCTACGAATAAAAAAGGCCACGTCTTTCACAAGAGCGACGTCATATTCTCCAAAATAATGAGCAGTATACACCGAAAAAAGAATGTTCATAATATCAATGAATGGCGTTTATTATCCGATATTCATTATCCCAATGAATATTGTCATTGTCCCAATGAATAATTTCATTAAAGTTCAATGTACTATAGTAAGGTGGACGGAAGCATGCGTGCTTTCTTGGCTTGCTAATTATGGCTTAGGCTGATTATTCTCTCAAGATATCCCTACGAAAGATATCCCTTTTAACTCCGCAAATCCCCGAAACTGGGATTTGTTCAATTTCTTGGCAACAATGTTTACCACTCAAATGAAGCACAACACTTTGAGGACCTCCAGATCATTATAGCTGACCTTTCAACTTGCTTGAAGCCCTGTCGATGATTCCTCCTCGATATAACCTTGGTAGGTTCATGCTGAGCGTTCGCTACCCCCGGTAAGTCTCTCTTATGCAGTCATCCTAAACCAATTTAAATACTTATTTGCATTGTCTGTAGCTCTGGTAAAATCAGTGAAATTAGTCTGGTGATAACCACCAACATACCAAGACACGACAATGTAAAACTTCAACCCACGCCTAGATTAATGTGATAATTAAACTGGGACCATCTATGTTCAGTATCGTATTTGTAGAAACTAGAAAAGAAAATCCCATTATCAGAATAGAACATAATTCACATTCATTTGAAAGTAATTCGTAAATGGCAAGTTTAAATCAACACTCAAGTCATAAAACGATATAAATGCCTCAGATAAGACTGACTCGCCGAACTGAAAAAAAAAAAAAAAAATCCACTTTTATATCCCGCATTACCACCCGCAAACTAAGTTAAGTCAGGCGATAAAATCTGTGCGATTCTCTATAAAATGCTAGACATTTCCGAGAAATGCCAACAGTTTCGTCAGACGACCATTCATTCGCAAGTAGTTTGGCCTAATATTCCCGGTGATATCATAACTGGGCGCAATATGAAAACCTTTGTGATAGTTTTCGCTTTAATTGGAGCTGCCTGTTCCATAGCCCTGAAGGATGCGGACTATCATCCGGTCAATAGGCTGGTAGGCCAGAGGGCGGGCTCGTCTAATAGCCGCTTCTTTGAAGATGTTGGCAATGGCAAGACGACACCGGTCGAAGAAATGGATCCGGAATTTTGGCGCATATTGGCGCGCAGTGAATTGGATGAACGTCTGCAGGCCGCCAACAATGGTCGGGCGAAGAATATCATCTTCTTTTTGGGTGATGGCATGTCGTTGACAACATTGACCGCTTCACGCATACGCAAGGGTCAACTGAAGGGCAATACCGGAGAAGAGGATGCGTTGAGTTTTGAGAAATTCCCCTACACTGGCTTGAGCAGGGTGAGTAGAACAAGAGATCGGATGACAAGCAAGATTTTGAGAACAAGAGGGTCGCGGAGAATAGTTCAGACAACAAAAGGACATAATTTACCCAAAAACTAATTTAGGATGATTATCTTAAAAATTCCGAATTTAATTCAAAAGTGTAATTTGGTGTGATTATCAAAAAAGGGCAAAATTAAACTGAACAACAAAGAAAAGGCAACATTTACCTTAAACTTGGTAGTTTTCGAAAAGGGCACAATCTATCCCAAAAAGTGTAAGTAAGGCTGAAGCTGGTAGCTGGTAAAGCTGTAGTTTATGGCAAAAGTGTTACTAAATCTGAAATTTAGAGCGATTATCTTAGAAAGTCTATATTTAATCTAATCTTTCGGGGGGTCAAAATATCGTTTAATACTGTTTTCTAAAAAGACACATTTTCCTCTGAAACATGAAATTTAGCACGATTATTAAAGGTCAACATTGTGATTTAGGGTGAAAAGGGCAAAAATTTACATGGAAAATGTAATTTAGGGTGATTATCTGAAAACGGGCAAAATTTAACTCGATGCTGTAATTTAGGTTGATTTTCCAAACAAAAAAGCCGCATTTACCCTAAAGATGGTAGTTTTCGAAAAGGGCAACATTTACCCCAAAAAGTGTAATTAAGGTGAAGCTGGTAGTTTTCGAAGGGCAAAATGTATCTTCAAGTTGTAGATTATGGTAAAAGTGTTACTAAATCTGAAATTTAGGGTGATTATCTGAAAAGGTAAACACTGTAATTTAGGGTGATTATCTAAAAAGGGCCAAAATTTTCCTTGAAAATGTAATTTAGGGTGATTTTCCAAACAAAAAGGCAACATTTAGGAAGGTTAAATTAAAACAAGGCTAAATTTACCCCATTACAAATTTACCGTAAAACTACAATTGAGGGTGATTACAGGAGAAGGTTAATAAAAGGTTTTTCTAAATGGAAAAGGTTTTTCTAAATGGAAAAGGTTTTTCTAAATAGAAGAACTTATTCTAAATAGAAAAGGTTTTTCTAAATAGAAAAGGTTTTTCTAAATAGAAAAGGTTTTTCTAAATAGAAAAGGTTTTACTAAATCGAAAAGGTTTTTCTAAATAGAAGAACTTATTCTAAATAGAAAAGGTTTTTCTAAATAGAAAAGGTTTTTCTAAATAGAAAAGATTTTTCTAAATGGAAAAGGTTTTTCTAAATCGAAAAGGTTTTTCTAAATAGAAAAGGTTTTTCTAAATAGAAAAGATTTTTCTAAATGGAAAAGGTTTTTCTAAATCGAAAAGGTTTTTCTAAATAGAAAAGGTTTTTCTAAATGGAAAAGGTTTTTCCAAATAGAAAAGGTTTTTCTAAATAGAAAAGGTTTTTGTAAATAGAAAAGGTTTTTCTAAATAGAAAAGGTTTTTCTAAATCTTTTAAGTTTTTTAAAAAAATAAACATTTAACAAAATCTCAATACTGACGATATTATTTCCCCGTATCTCCCTTAGACCTACTGCACCAATGCCCAGGTGCCCGATTCCGCCTGCACAGCCACGGCCTATTTGTGTGGCGTCAAGTCCAACATCATCACTCTCGGCGTCTCGCCCAATGTCGAGTTCAACAATTGCAGCATGAGTATGGATCCCGATAATCATCTCACCTCCATTGCCGACTGGGGTCAAAAGGCGGGCAAGTCGACCGGTTTCATTACGACCACCACACTCACGCATGCCAGTCCCACGGGCATGTATGGCAAGGCCGCCAGTCGTTTCTGGGAATGTGATGCCGATATACCGGAAGAGATCCATCAGCAAGGTCCCTGCATGGATTTGGCCCAACAGTTGATTAAGCGGGAACCCGGTCGTAATTTGGATTTGATAATGGGCGGTGGCATGGGCAAGTTTTTGCCCAATACTGTGGTGGATGCTCATGGCAATCCGGGTGAGCGTTTGGATGGCCAGGACTTGTTGAGCCTATGGAAGGATATGCATCCCAGGGGTGCTTTGGTGAGCAGTCGCGATGAATTGTTGAATCTGAATGTGAGCAAAGTATCCAACATCATGGGTATTTTCCAATCACAACTCATGGATTTCCATACCATGGCTGATCCCGTGAAAAAGCCCACACTGTCCGAGATGACAAAGGTGGCTCTGGAATTTTTGAGTCGCAATGACAAGGGTTACTTTATATTCATCGAGGGCGGCCTCATCGATTATGGCAATCACATGAATAAGCCCTTCGTTAGTTTGGACGAGACTTTGGAACTGGAGAAGGCCGTGCAGTTGGCCGTTGACATGACGGATGCCAGCGATACGTTGATTGTGGTCTCCTCCGATCATGCCCATCCCCTGACCATTGCCGGTTATCCTGGACGTGGCACGGATATTTTGGGCCTGAATCAACATGATGTGGACAGCAATGGGGTGAAATATGCCACCCTTAATTATGCTCTGGGTCCCAAACAGTATTTGGATGAAAATGGCCAAAGGATTGATTTGGAGGGAATCATTTCGGAGGATATAAGTAAGTTTCCCATTGTTTTTGCTTAAGTGACTTGAGATGAGACGGATTTATGGTTTTTGTATCGTTAGGCTTTACTCATCCCAGCCAGATTCCTGCCCTGATGGGCACCCATTCGGGCGATGATGTGGGTGTCTTTGCACGCGGTCCTCATTCGCATCTGTTCCGCGGTGTCATGCAACAGAATACCATACCCCATTTGATGGCTTATGCCTCTTGTATTGGCGATGGCCCCAGCATGTGTAATCCTGAGGCTTAGTGACTGATTTCTTTGGTTCCTGACAATAAAGATAAAGACAATGGATATGGAATTTTATGTGAATCTTGTGGGTTTTTTTTTGGGGGGGGGGAGGGAGACGAAATGTCGTATTCTGTATTAGGAGCAGAGCGACACATGGCCTTGATAAAATTATACAAGGCAACAAAATCGAAAAAATGTTAAAGGCTTGATGCTGTATTGTGATTCCAGTAGTACAAATATGGCTAAATTTCAATTCCATGGAGAGTTTTTTTTTTAAAAAAAAATTCAAGTAAAATTATAATTTTTTTTAGACGTTTCTTCACATAATTAAAGGGTTAGACGGATATTATTAAAATAAACGTAGAAAACAATTACATAACCCCTTATCCGTTTCGGAGTTATAATAAAAAATTGAAGCAAAAACCATATTTTTTAACTGAAATTTAAAAATTTGAAATTTTGAAAAATTGAAAACATCAAAAATTGTTCAGATTTATTGCTTTATCGTAATGCCACATGTCATAGCAACAAAATGCGATAGAAGTAAACTCATCAGCAGACAATAATTATTGTTCAATATTTAAAGCAGCCATTGACGAAGAATATTAAGCAGTATATTTTCTCTTATAGCAACACTTTTATTTACCTCATATGGGCAATTATACGAATACCGTTATTTACCTCATATGGGTAATTATACGAATACCGTCAATTACCTCATATGGGTAATTATACGAATACGTTGAATTACCTCATTTGGGTAATTATACGAATACTATTATTTACTTCATAAGGGCAATTGTACGAAAACCGTTCATTACCTCATATGTATAATTATACGAATACCGATAATTACCTCATATGGGTAATGATACGAATACTGTTATTTACCTCATATGGACAATTATACGAATACCGTTAATTACCTCATATGCGGTACGATTACCTTTAATTGCCTCATATGGGTAATTATACGAATACTGTTTATTACTTCATATGGGTAATTATACGAATACGTTTAATTATCTCATATGGGTAATAACAAAAATACGACCAAAAAACATATTTATAAAAAGTTGTTTCTAAAACAATAAATAATCTTTGATACTTCGCTTTTCAAAAGTTTCGTCTCAAAACTCTCCATTTCCGCATTAAATATTTCCAACTAGTAAGTTGTAATGCGCCTATGGCTCCCGTTAATTTGCTTGAGAAAGTATTTGTTACTTAATTTTAAAAATTTTGTAAAAAATATTTGTGGAAAAAAAATTTTTGTTGAAAAAAAAATATTTGTGGAAAAAAAAATTATGTTGAAAAAAAAAATTTTGTTGAAAAAAAAAATTTTTGGGGAAAAAAAAAATTTGTTGAAAAAAAAAATTTCGTGAAAAAAAAAAAAAATTGGAAAAAAAAAATTTTGTTGAAAAAAATTTTTGTTGAAAAAAAAAATTTTGTTGAAAAAAAAAATTTTGTCGAAAAAAAAAGAATTATAGAATGTCTATTTAAATTCCTACGTACTGCGTGACAGAGTCAGTGAATCCGTGTATCAGTGAATCAGTGTCGAGGGTAAATATATATTAAGAAGATACGCAATCAGAATTCACAAAATTTTTTATTAATTTTGCTCACAAGAAATTTACAAAAATGGTGCTTCAAGAGGAGATTATGCGTTATGGTTATGAAGTTTGGGTGTTTGGGGTTCTGAGAATCCTCAAGTAATTGAAGAGAGGTCATTGCATGCATACATATGGCTGAGTTGCCGACCAATATGTGCCAAAAAGTGGTCCAAAATTGCCTCAAAAGAATCAAGGCTTGCAACACTTCCCATTGTGGTCACACATTATATCAACGTTCAAACTTTATAATAAAGAAATATGATGAAAAAAAATATTTTATATGTGTTTTATTTACGTTTACTTTTAAAAAGCAAAATGGATAACCCTTTATTTGAAAAGTGTCAATTTGGAATTGACTGTAGTTGCCAGATTTGTCCGTATTTTTGTTTAACGATTGAAAAGGCTGGAAATTACCTCTACGATTACAGTATGTGGTATGATATTTAATTAAAAATTTTTAATTTAAACTCATAATCTCAGATTTGTTCGAAGTTCTTTTTTAATGGCTGGAAAGGCTGACGGCTTCCTCGGCGATTACAGTCAGCTAAGAAACACCAGCGATTTCCGTTGCCACCACAGCTACCTTATTCATAAATTGTCGCCAAATCGCGAATGTGAGAGTCGTTCATCGTCCGTCCTATGTCAACGACCCCAAGAGGACCCCCAGGTCGATGCCCAAATGAGTATGAACGAGAGAGGTTGCTGTAATCGAAAAAAGAGTAGACTAGAGATTGTCTGACCAACGGGTCGCCAATGGAAATCCAACCACCACCACACACGTTGCAGAGAACCGTGGCCACCACGCCCCTCATGTCTTAGTCGTTTGGCGATTTGAGTAACGATGAGGAAAAGCAAATACCTATGTGGTCTTCCCAGGCAGAGTTCTTAAGCCTGTGCCATCACCGACAAAATGGTTGGCTAGAAGTAGAAACGTAGTGAAAACGAACAACGTCGAATGGACGACAGTGTTGAGTTAATGATGAATTTCATAAGTTTTGGTGGAGTATTTTTTTTTTCAAGATTTACTCTTATGCTGATGTACTTCATATGGAAATTGTATACGAAATTGTATGGTTTTGTTAACAGAAAATAAAGGGTGTTTTTTATTGGGGTATAGAACTTTCAGTTGGCATCACTTTTTTAACTGGCGGCCATTTTGTCAGCTGTCAAGTGATTAATATTTAGTTTGGTTTGCCATTTCATCATGAACAGGTTGACAAAAGAACAACGCTTGCAAATCGTGCAAATTTATTTCGAAAGTAATGGTTCAGTTCGCGAAGTTCACCACAAGCTCCGTCCATTTTATGCCATTACATCCACAAAAACTGACTGTTTGGTGTGCTCTATGGGCTGGTGGAGTCATTGGGCCATACTTCTTCCGAAATAATGCTGGAGAGTCAGTTACCGTTAATGGAGACCGGTATAGAGCCATGATAACCGACTATTTTGTTCCCGAATTGGATGGCATGAATGTGGATGAGTTGTGGTTCCAACAAGTGGTTGAAAATTGGACCTGTAGAATTGGCTTTATTCGAGCCAGCCGCGGCGGCCACATGCCCGAAATCATATTTAAACATTAATGGCATAAAATTATCCTTCCAATAAAGCCAAATTGATGGACATTAAAACGATTTTCTTGTGTTTTATTTCAATTCGAAGTTCTATACCTCAATAAAAAACACCCTGTAGCATTATAAAAAATAATAATGAACTACTTGAATTGTCAGCAAAAATTTAACTCATGCAAACTCTTAACAATCTTAATATATATTTACCCTCGACACTGATTCACTGATTCCCTGATTCACTGATTCACTGACTCTGTCACGCAGTACGTAGGAATTTAAATAGGCATTCTATCTTAATATATATTTACCCTCGACACTGATTCACTGATTCCCTGATTCACTGATTCCCTGATTCACTGACTCTGTCACGCAGTACGTAGGAATTTAAATAGGCATTCTATAATTCTATAATAAATAATAAAAAAAATAATATTTTTTTTTTGTACAGAAATTCTGTTTTCCCCAAATTTTTTTTTACCAATATTTTTTTTTTCCAAAATTTTTGTTTTCCAAAATTTTTTTTTTTCAAAATTTTTTTTTTTACAAATTTTTTTTTTTTACAAAATTTTTTTTCCAATTTTTTTTTTTCAACAAAATTTTTTTTTCCACAATAATTTTTTTCAACAAAATTTTTTTTTTTCCACAAATATTTTTTTTTTCATGAAATTTTTTTTTTCAAGAAAAAATTTTTTTTTTCAACAAAAATTTTTTTTTTTAAGATAAATTTTTTTTTTCTTCACATTTTTTTTTTCCACAAAAATTTTTTTTTCAACAAAATTTTTTTTTTTCAACAAAATTTTTTTTCCACAAAATTTTTTTTTTTTCAACAAAATTTTTTTTCCATATTTCAACGGGCGCCATAGGCGCATTACAACTTACTAGTTCTATAATAATTTTATAAATAATAATAATAAAAAAAATAATATTTTTTTTTTACAGAAATTGTGTTTTCACCAAATTTTTTTTTACCAAAATTTTTTTTTCTTACAAATTTTTTTTTTTACAAAAATTTTTTTTTTCCAAATTTTTTTTTTCAAGAAAATTTTTTTTTCCACAAAATTTTTTTTTTTCAACAAAATTTGTTTTTTCAGCAAAATTTTTTTTTTTCAGCAAAAATTTTTTTTTCAACAAAAATTTTTTTTTTTCCATGAATTTTTTTTTTCAACAACATTTTTTTTTTTCGAAATTTTTTTTTACAAAATTGTTTTCTCAAAATATTTTTTACAAAATTTTTAAAATTAAGTAACAAATACTTTCTCAATCAAATTAACGGGCGCCATAGGCGCATTACAACTTACTAGTAATAAATAATAAAAAAAATAATATTTTTTTTTTGTACAGAAATTCTGTTTTCCCTAAATTTTTTTTTACCAATATTTTTTTTTTCCAAAATTTTTTTTTTCAAAATTTTTTTTTTTACAAATTTTTTTTTTACTAATTTTTTTTTTTACAAAATTTTTTTTTCCAATTTTTTTTTTTTTTTCCACAATATTTTTTTTTTCAACAAAATTTTTTTTTTCCACAAAAATTTTTTTTTCAACAAAATTTTTTTTTTTCAACAAAATTTTTTTTTCCACAAAATTTTTTTTTTTTCAACAAAATTTTTTTTCCATATTTCAACGGGCGCCATAGGCGCATTACAACTTACTAGTTTAAAATAATTGAAAATACTGTTCAGAAACAACAAACAGAAATTTATTCACTTGAAACGATTTATTAAAAAGAAATTCTAAACAAATTAATCTGTTTAAATTGAATAGCATTTTGTTTATGATTTTTATTTTACTTACATTGAATGGCTTTTGTTTATAATTTATAATAATTTATTGAACTTAAGGGAATCCTTGAAATTCCTGCTTACTTTTCTACTTCTGAGCAGCATTTTGTTGGTAACGGTTCGGGCCCAGCAACTGTGTGTGGGTAGACCATGTATGTAATTATTTTTTTTATTTCTTTCATTTCAACAAGTTGAAGTCGTAACTTTGTATTTTCCCAAATCTGCCATCGACCCCGGAATGAGGGCTACATGGGCCCCGGCTGTGTTGAACGTGTCTTGTGGTGGTATGACATCCGGACCAGAACCTGCAGGAGAATGGCGTATAGGGGATGTGGTGGCAACGAAAAAGGCTGGTGTTCCCTAGCCGACTGTAATCGGAGATGTCGTCGCTGAAAGGCTTTCGATGTGGTGGGCTGAACGTAGGATTAAAATCTCTGTTTTTTTTTTTAAAAATATTATAAACTTAATAAAAAACCGAATTAGCGTTATAATATACAACTCGCTTCTTTAATTTGTCTAGCATTAAGGGGAGGCTCCCTAGAAATTGGGTGATTCATGAAAATAATCAAATCAGGACATTTGGTCAGAGTCTGCAAGAGTAAGAGTCATGAGTCATGATAAAATGAAAACTATTGGAGTAAAACAAACATCATCATTGTCGCACTTTCTTTATTTAGACACTCACACAAAATTTCATTTATCTTGGGGACACGCTTTGCGACCCTCGCCCATACACGCCGCATACGCCATCAAATGCGGCAGAGTATTCTGTTCGAGGACACCGCGAAACAAGTGATTATACGGCCCCGAAGCATAGACGCCCACATCGTCACCGGCATGAACACCCTCCTGCAAGTTGACGTAACTGGGATGCACAGCCAAGGGATCGACATCGATTGTACCCTCCAGATCCAAACGATTGCCATGCTCATCCAAATATTGTTGCGGGCCAACAGCATAATTAAGCGTGGCATAACGCAGACCATTTGTATCGGTGTCATGTTGATTTAAACCCAATATGTCGTTGCCCCTTTCCGGGTAACCGGCAATGCTCAAGGGATGCGCATGATCCGCAGTGACCACAATTAGCGTGTCATTGGGATCGGTCATGTCGCGGGCCTTCTGTATGGCCTTCTCAAATTCCAAGGTCTCATCAATGCTCAAACCGGGAATATTGGCATGATTGCCATAATCGATGAGGCCACCTTCAATGAAGATGAAGTAGCCCTTGTTGTTTTTGCTCAGCAGGTTGATGGCCACCTCGGTCATTTCCTCCAGCGTGGGTTGTTGGGTATTGTTGGCCAACGCATGGAAATCCATGAGACCCGACTGGAAGAGACCCATAATTTGGTCGGTCTTCTTAAGATCCACAGCCAGCAAACCAGCACGATCGACTACGACGCGTCCTTTCTTGTGCATGGCCTGCCAGGTGGCCAGCAAATTCTTGCCATCGGCCCGCTCACCCATGTTGCCGTGCAAGTCCCGCATGGTGTTGGGCAGGAATTTACCCATGCCACCGCCCAACATAACGTTGAAATTGCGACCGGGTTCCTGGGTGACCAACTGTTGGGCCATATCCATGCAGGTTGATGGATCCGCCTGGCCCTCAGTCCATGCGGCCACATCGGCATCACATTCCCAGAAACGATTGGCCACATGGGCATAACTGCCAGCGGGACTGGCATGTGTCAGAGTGGTGGTGGTTATGAAACCGGTCGATTTGCCAGCCTTTTGGGCCCAAGCGGCCAGGGAGGAGACATGATTGGCCGGATCCATACTCTCCGAACAATTGTTAATGTTGACTTTGGCCGTAACACCGATGGTCAACATATTGGCCTTGACGCCGCCCAGATAAGCGGTTGACGTACATGCGGAATCGGCTACTTGGGCATTGGCACAGTAGGTCTGCGGCGAAAGGAAGGTAAAAAATTGAAATAAAAATTGTAAAGGGTTTTCCAACAAGAGGTGTTATTGTGAATCTGGAGGTATTTCGGTCACCGTGTTACACACATTCTGTCCTATGAACCAAATTTACTTTTTCGGAAAGAGGGAAAAAAATAAAAATACACGTGTATCGTCGATTTTCATGTAGACGTCAGAATTTTGTGAAAGCCTTTCGACCGATTTTTCAACCTTTTTCAGTGATCCAATCGAGCTGATTTTTTGCAGGCAGACTCGTAGAAATGTCTGTATCACGTCAAATTTTTTAAAAAAATTGATTTTTATCAATTCTCAGATTTTCCTAAATTTTTTTTTTTTTAAATGGTTATCGTTTTTTTTAAGGTTTCGGTCCAAAAAAATTTTTTTTTTCGTAACGCTAAGAAAAGTGAAAAACATTTTTTTTTTTCAAAAATAATAAAAATTGGGAAAAATCTGAGAATTGATAAAAATCATTTTTTTAAAAAATTTGACGTGATACAGACATTTCCACGAGTCTGCCTGCCAAAAATCAGCTCGATTGGATCACTGAAAATGGGTTAAAAATCGGTCCAAAAACTTTCACACAGGCCACTACGAGCTTCATAATTCAAACTTAAAAAAAAAAAATTCTGACGTGTACATGAAAATCGCCGATACACTTGTATTTTAATTTTTTTATTTTTTCTATGGTGTTATTTTTGTTTACAAATCTTTTTATTCGACTTGATATGTGTTTCGTACCACTTAGAGCTTCAAAAAGGCTAAGAAGAACCGATACACCTGTGTCAATGGCAACACTGGTGGCAAATCGTAAATTTATCGCATAGAAAAGAAGCCAACATTAGGCGTGTTTTCGTTACATCGCTAGCTT
Source organism: Hydrotaea cyrtoneurina (assembly GCA_958296145.1). Classification (NCBI taxonomy): domain Eukaryota; kingdom Metazoa; phylum Arthropoda; class Insecta; order Diptera; family Muscidae; genus Hydrotaea; species Hydrotaea cyrtoneurina. The sequence continues at coordinate 52,441,208 of OY282516.1, read as the reverse complement.
AGAGCATGGATAGAAATTATCGCTTAAGTTGGCAGAGCATTGCCAGCATGAAAAAAAACAATAACAAAATGCCAATATTAAATGGTGCCGGGTAAACAATGATATTGTCATTCATTGTGAACTAATACAGAAGAAGAAGAAAATAAATACAATGGACGAATGATTGTGATCGTAATTTTTTTTTGTATTTTTTCACAATAATGAATATTTTCTTCATATTTTAATGAAAATGTATTAACAATTTTGTTCACAACGTGCTCAAAATGCTGTCTAGTTTGTGTCAAATGACACTGTCGCTAGTTTAGTGCTAGTCTTTGCATTTAGGCAAGCGATTGTTGATAGTTTCTAAAGAAAACATGCCTATTATCGCCGAAAATCGTCGGTCAGAAATCATTGATATGACAGATATTTTTCAAATATATATTTTTTTTTTTCGATAAAAATGAGTTCTTCGAACACATTTTTTGATTAAATTAGTTAATCAGATCTCTGACCAGTGTTTGAATTGACTCTTGAGTGCTCGCGCACGCTCTGGAAATGCCGTTGAAGTTTGCGCAACAATAATTTGCTCGGCATTTTGCAATTTTTTGTCACACACGAAGTTCTCTGTTCGTATTCAGAAAAACTTATATAAGTTTTATAAAACTTTGATAAGAAAAATGTGTGAAAATATTTTCATACATTTTTCTTATCAAAGCTTTCTAAAACTGTTCATGAATACGGTGTTTGGTACAATCCTTCCCCAATTGATCCTTTTTTCCAAATATTTAACTGACTTACCTTACTCAATGCAGTCGCCGGAAACTTCTCAAAACTCAGCTGATCCTCCTCGCCGGGATTGCCCTTCAATTGACCCTTGCGTATACGTGATGCGGTCACCGTATTTAAGGACATGCCATCGCCCAAAAAGAATATCACATTCTTGGCCTTGTTCGTATTCAAGGTACGCTGAACGCGTTCCATCAATTCCGCACGGGCCAAATTAAGCCAGAACTCCTTGTTGTCCTCACCGGCCGGTGTTGTTTTGTTGCTGCCTAAGGCATCCTTGAGGTCATCGCCACCCACGATTGTCGTATTGCCCAACGGATTATCAAACATACGACTATGCAGGTCCACAGTGTGCAGTCCAGCGGAAGCTGCGGCTGCCACCAAACAACTGAACACCCAAAGGGATTTCATATTGTCCCCTCAAACTTACAAAAAAAAAAAACAATCTCCTATTTAGGCCAATCTCAGGCCGACAACTGCTAATGACTGCTGTGTTGGGGAGACGGTGGTTTTATACTGTCGTGTGGGCTCTGCGAATTGTCTGATATCAGAAGGTCTGGAATTGTTTGAGGTGTTTATGACAAGAGATTTGGGGTTTTAAATATCCCCGACAAGATGTGAGTTGAAATTATTCCGAATTTATCTTTAGACGTTACAGCTGGTGGTGGTGTGTGCCAAATGATTTAAGACATTAAAACATTTAAAACCTTAAATCATTTAGCACGGGCTGTATATTATTTTTATTTTGGTGTGACAATAAAACCGGTTGTTGAGTACACAAAAACGAGATTTTTTTTTTTATCATTTCGAAGGGATTTTTGGCAAATTTGTAGAGAGAAGTTCCGCGCTACTTTTAAACTGAGAAATCTTTGAGAAATATAGTGTGCTACACAAAGAGCTTTGCAGGTGGGACAGGACATATCTTTGACTACGTTTGATGGACAATCCCGCAGAGGAGGATCACTTGCGGTTTGATAAGTTTCCCTTGACCATTCTAAGTTATTTACCTAACCTTAGTTGTTAAAAAACCAAAAAAAAACATAATTATAAGAAAGAAAGAGTTTGAAGAAGACAGTTACAGAAAGGGGCCAAGCAGTCGCTGATGTCAGTGGCTTCAATGCAGGCATCTTTGATTACAACACAGAACTGGCGCAGGCTATAAAATACACCTAATGACAAAAACCAAATGGTTTTTTTTTGTCATATTTCCAAATTTGGGAAAAGTTGGCAATATTTCTAAAAATTATGAAAAACATTACAAGTTTTTTCTGTGGAGGAAGGGAGGGGGGGTGGTGGATTGTGAAACGGTTGCTTGAAAGAGTTAAGCAATCACTCTGAAATTTGGCATGGCTTAATCTTTTCCCAAAAAATGCTTATGGGATTGCATATGGGCTATACGGTGAGAGTGAGGGTATATATGTAAGTCGGTTTACCCGACTGCAACTTTTTCACTGGTCTTTTATAGAATTTTCAAAAAAAATTTTACAACATTTACAAGTTTGAGTTGGTTCACAAATAAAAATATTTGAGGCTAAGAGGAGGACGATCGACCAATATTCGCTATCAAGATTTAAATGTTACATTAATTTTATTGAAGGAGAGAGAGAGAGACTATTTGGGATGTTTTTAAGTTTTCCTAATATTTCGGCCATACAAATTTTTGTGAACATAATTTTTTTTTGTTACTTTTTCTGTTTGTTATTCAAAACTATGAATACAAATAAGAATTTCTTTTTTAAATCAACACAAAAAATTGCCAAAATTTCCAAACTGGGACGTTGAATTTTTGTCAAAATTTAGTTACCAGAAAATTTGCAAATAAGAATTTTTTTTTAAATCAACACAAAAAATTGCTAAACTTTCCAAACTGGGACGTTGAATTTTTATACCCTCACCCTACGGGTAGGAGGGTATATATCATTTGATACGACCCAAAAGTGTAACACCTAGAAATATTCACATTAGACCCCAGGTGTCTTTGAACCAAATTCGATTCATGACTTTCTGAATCGTTTGAGCCATGTCCGTCTGTCCGTCCGTCTGTCCGTCTGTCCGTCTGTCTGTCCTGCTGGTACGCACGATAACTTTCGAAAGAGTTAAACCATCACTCTGAAATTTGGCATGGCTTAATATTTTCCCAAAACTGCTTATGGGATTGCATATGGGCTATATGGCCACACCCCTTCGGGTACCTCCCATACAAATCTGCTATTTCGCCCACTTTAGTAAACGTGTAATAATATCAATATGCCCACTCCGATCTTGGCAAAAATCCGTATTTACTAAAAGTATAACTGAACAAAGTTTCTGACAAAAACTTGGAAGTCTGGCAACTCCCCTTCTGGTACCTCCCATACAAATGTACCATCCCGCCTACCTTAGAAATCGTGTAGTAACACCAATATGACCAACGCTATCTTGCCCAAATTTTGTACTTAGTAAACCTATAGCTATACAAAGTTTTGGACAAAAACTTGGAAGTCTGGCAACTCCCCTTCTGGTACCTCCCATACAAATGTATCATCCCGCCCCTGACAAACCGTCTAATACTATCAGTATGACCAACGCTATCTTGCCCAAATTTTGTACTTAGTAAACATATAGCTATACAAAGTTTTGGACAAAAACTTGGAAGTCTGGCAACTCCCCTTCTGGTACCTCCCATACAAATGTACCATCCCGCCCTTGATAAACCGTCTAATACTATCAGTATAACCAACGCTATCTTGCCCAAATTTTGTATTTACTAAAGTTATAGCTAGACAAAATTTTTGACAAAAACTTGGAAGTCTGGCAACTCCCCTTCTGGTACCTCCCATACAAATGTACCATCCAATATTTTTCTATAGCATTCGGTATTTTAGGTTGCTATTATGACTTTTCATCAGATGTTACATCAAATGATGGTAGCTACGGTCACTTTTGACTTTCCGATACTTATGAGTATGAGACTTGTATGTTTTTACTGAGGGTGAGGGTATATATAAGTCGGTTTACCCGACTGCAACTTTTCCACTGGTTTTTAAATTTCCCTTTTTGTATTTTTGTGAACATAATTTTTGTTTTACTTTTTCTGTTTGTTATTCAAAACTATGAATACAAATAAGAATTTTTTTTTAAATCAACACAAAAAATTGCTAAAATTTCCAAACTGGGACGTTGAATTTTTTTCAAAATTTAGTTACCAGAAAATTTACAAATAAGATTTTTTTTTTTAAATCAAACTGGGACGTTGGATTTTTTTTCAAAATTTAGTTACCAGGAAATTTACAATTAAGAATTTTTTTTAATTTTACAAATAAAAATTTACAAATTTACAAATAAAAATTTTTTTTTTCAACACAAAAAGTTGCTAAAATTTCCAAACTGGGACGTTGAATTTTTTTTTCAAAATTTAGTTACCAGAAAATTTGCAAATAAGAATTTTTTTTTAAATCAACACAAAAAATTGCTAAACTTTCCAAACTGGGACGTTAAATTTTTTTCAAAATTTAGTTACCAGGAAATTTACAAATAAAATATTTATTTTTTTTAAATCAACACAAAAAATTTTTAAAATTTCCAAACTGGGACGTTGAATTTTTTTTAAAAATTTAGTTACCAGAAAATTTACAAATAAGAATTTTTGTTTTAAATCAACACAAAAAATTGCTAAAATTTCCAAACTGGGACGTTGAATTTTTTTCAAAATTTAGTTACCAGAAAATTTGCAAATAAGATTTTTTTTTTAAATCAACACAAAAAATTGCAAAAATTTCCAAACTGGGACGTTGAATTTTTTTTTCAAAATTTAGTTACCAGAAAATTTACAAATAAAAATATTTTTTTTAAATCAACACAAAAAATCAACACAAAAATCGCAAACTCCGAGTGTGACTTTTTTTCACCCCTCTAAAATTTTTTTTTAAAATGTTTTTCCCTATTTTTCGCTTATTAAGAATCGCTACACCTCCTTCCGAGTGTGACTTTTTAATTTCAACATTCCGATTATTCATTCGATTTTCAAAAAAATTTTCTTTGTTTTTCCCTTTAATGGATTGTGAACTACATCTCTGTCGGAGAGTGACTTCCTTTACTTTACTACTCTAAAAATTTTTAAAAATAGTTTTCCTAATTTGTCCCCTATTAAGGATTGCAACCTACTCCTCTTTTCGAGTGTGACGTTTTTTCATTTCACTACTCTGAAATTTTGAAAATTGTTTTTCTTACTCAGGATCGCAAACTTCGAGTGTGACTTTTTTTTTATTTCATTCCTCTGAAATAATTTCCTTGGGTTCGCAATCTGTGTGACTTTATTTTATTTCACTCCTCTAAAATTTAAAAAAAAAATGTTTTCCCTTTTGTAACTCACTATTCTCAAATTTTTTAAAAATTATTTTCCTTAGTTTTTCCTTTATTAACGTTCGAAACAATTTAAATGAAACTCCATTTCGAATTTCTGCTGACTAATGGACATTGACCTTGCCTGGAAAACGACTTATGTTTAGAATATTTTTGAATCGACCATAACACGATGCTCAACATCTTTATTTCGCATTTTTCTTTTAGCAAACGGACGTTCACAAATTACGTCCACCGTCGTTCTATAAATTTAGTTTCATAAAACCTATGCATTTGTTTCATTCCTGCAATGAAATATTTTTGTATTAATTGAACATTTCATACATAAAATTTTATGTTTAGTTTAGGCAAATATTCGTATGGAACGACTATAGAAATTCATTTCTACTTTCATTACGGACCTGCTGGCTCTGATACTGGAGTTTGTCGAGTCGCAGGGAATGACTCCGTGTAGGTAAATAGGGTGTATGACACAGTGGGCCTAACTTCCGTTTGTCAGATGACATAAGCCTCGGCCACTATCGCTGATAGTCGCAGATAAACACTCGTAAAGCATTAAAATTCACTAATCTTTTTTTTTCTCTAAAAAAAAAATAATAAAAAAAAAATAACAAGTCCAGGTGCAATCTCACTTATGCGGATATAAATTATTTTTATGATTCAAATTATTTTGGAAATGTTAACAAGATTTGACCTTAACACACTGTCACAGTGGTTCGCTCTAGAAGAAATTTACTTCAATAGTGTCACAACTCAAAATACGATTTTTCCAGGAGAGCTGATCAAAGTCTTTCTTTACTTACCAAATATAGGAAAAATCTAGTAGGATTCCCGAATAAACTAGAGGCCTGCCATATGTTTTGTATAATACACAGCAGAACAAAAGTCAACCTAAACAAGAGTTTTACAGTTTTTTCTTGAGCAGAAAAATAAGAAGGGAATTCTGAATGGACAATATGTAGATCTCCGAAACTACTGAAGCGAATGCCATTTTCTTGTAAACATTTTCTGTGTTTTTCTCCAAATTCTCCAAACTGTTCCAAAAGGTCAGCCTTAGATACTCCCCACTTGTTGTTTTCCCAGAAACCACTGTGCCACTGAGAATAGATGAGATATCTTAAAATCATGTTGGCAGATCTAACAGAAGACGTTTTATGCTTTATAATACGATTATGATGCCATAAAATCGAAATAGATAGCAGACGCTGCCATCATCTCCATTCCGCTTTTTTCTATAAAAACCATCAGAAGTTCAACCGACAGTGGCAAGAGTTCTGTCAAACGTTCACAGGTGTCCGCCAACGCAATTATGAAATACCTCATTTTATTCTCCGTCCTACTTGGCCCGGCCTGGGGCCTAGCACTCAAAGATGTTAACTACCATCCCGTACGCGGGATGATGACGGAGAAATCATCACCGCAGACTCGTATCTTCGATGATATTTTTGGAGAAATGACAACGCCTGTCGCCGAAATGGATCCGCAATTTTGGCGTACAAAGGCCGACAACGAATTGGTGGCACGTTTGGAGGCGTTCAACTATGGAAAGGCTAAGAATATAATTTTCTTTTTGGGTGATGGTATGTCGCTGACAACGGTGAATGCTGCCCGCATACGCAAGGGTCAGTTGAAGGGCAATACGGGCGAGGAGGATGCATTGAGCTTTGAGAAATTCCCACATGCCGGACTGAGCAAGGTGAGTGTAGTGCGGTAATATTTTGAAGATATTTTGGAGATGGATTTTTTGGAAAATGTGAATAGAGAATTTATCTCTTAACCCTTTAACCACAGAAATCAAAACCTTTAATCATTAGAATTTGGCTGTTTGCGATGACCGTCTGTAGACGGTCGTAGTAGTTAAAGGGTTAAAGGACGCCCTACGATTCTTGGAGCAAAACATTTGTAGAATGCTGTGAATCCGAATTTGAACTTAGGACAATTGGTTTTTTTTTATCCATTTTACAAAACCACAAAAAGCATATCCTTCTTTCACGACCTCTAATGAAATTACCTACTTAGTTAAGTCGGTTTGAGAAAAGATTTCCAATGAGAAAAGTTTGAGAAAATATTTCCCTGAAGAAGATTTCACACAGAAGAACCCGAGTTCGAAACCGGGTAAGACCATTAAAACATTTTTCATCGGCTGTTTTCACCTCTTAAATGTTGGCGACTTTACGAGTAAGAGAGCAATCTCTAAGCGATGTAAAACTTCTCTAGAAAAGCCTTAGCCATTCGGAGGCGGCTTTAATCGATCGGTCCCGGTCAGCGAGTATACGAATTAGATCGTGCACAGCTCACTGATTCGAGAGAAGTTCCCCTTAATGTTCCTTCATGGAATGTTAGGGGAAATAAGAAAGTAAGTGTTTTCTCCAGTTTGTGATATCAAAGATGAGCATTAGATTGTTAGTTGATGCGCGCACTGCTCATACTAATAAATATTTTTGTGGCGGGGGGGAGGTGGTTGTTAGGGTACCAGGGGGGAGTGTTGTCCGTGTGAAGTTTTTGTTTTCCTTTGGCACATGATCCTGTCTAATGTGCTTGTCTTCGTCCTCTTGGTTATACCAACGGAGTATCGCTATTCCATGGCTGCGTCCTTCTAAAATTTTTGAAATTTTTGATTTTTTTTTATGAATTTTTGTTTTTTTTTAAAAAAAAAAAACCTTAACAATTTTGACTTTTTCACATTTTAGATTTTTTATGCATTTTTCTCACAAACCATTTTTTGCTGGCCCAACTTTGTTAATATCTTTGAAACTCTACTTCGAATTCAAATGCACTGAAAGCGAAGATTAAAATAATTTAGTAATAATTTTTTGAAAATTTATTTCAAAAATTTATGAGAACTTAAGTCTCGAAAAATTGCATATTTTAAGAAAAAAAGTAAAAACTTTTTATTTCAAAGAACTCAGATGATTCATTTTTATTTTATGACAACTTATGTCTCGATAAATTGAATTTCGTAACAATTTTTTTTTCAAAAAAACCCTCAACTTTTTCACACAACTCATTTTTTATGATTTAAAAACAGAAAAATATTTTAAAAAAAACTTTTTTCCCCATAACGTTGTTAATATCTTTGAAGCTCTACTTTGAATTAAAATGCACTGAAAACGGATATTAAAATAATTTAGTAATCATTTTTTTAAAATTTATTTCATAGAAATCGGATGATTCGTTTTTATGTTGTGACAATTTACGTCTAGAAAAATTTAATTTTTAAAAAAAAAATTTTAAATTCAAAGAAATCGGTTGATTCGGTTTAATACAATTTTTAAAAAAAAAAAAAATTTATAATTGTTTTAAAAAAAAATAATTAAAAATTAAACTAAGAACTAAGAACTAAACTTTTTCACATTTCAGATTTTTTATAAATTTTAAAATAGTTTAGTAATAATTTTTTTAAAATTAAAAAAAAAATATTCTAAAAAAACCTATTAAATGGACACTTTTTTGATTTTTTGGTGAATATTTTCTACACACAATTTGTTTCCCTCATAACTTTGTTAATATCTTTGAAACTCAACTTCGGATTCAAATGCACTGATAGCGATGATTAAAATAATTTAGTAATCATTTTTTGAAAATTTATTTCAAAGAAATCGGATGATTCGTTTTCAGGTTGTGACAATTTACGACCTAAAAAATTTAATTTTTAAAAAAAAAAAAAGTTAAAATTGTTTTAAAATTTTTTTTTTAAAAATTATACTAAATCCTAAACTTTTTCACATTTCTGATTTTTTAAAATAGTTTAGTAATAATTTTTTTAAAATTTATTTTAATGAAATCGTGTAATTCGATTTCATATTATGACAATTTATAAAAGGAAAAATCGTTTTTTTTTTAAAAAAATTTAAAAAAAAACTTTTTTATATTTTTAATTTTTTTTATGAATTTTCTTCTAAAAATTATTCTAGCTTAACTTTGTTAATATTTTTGGAACTGTACTTAGGTTTTTTGGCTTAACTTTGTAAATCTCTCTGAAACTCAACTTCAGATTCAAATGCACTTAAAAATATTTCACAATTTAAGTCACAAAAAATTGCATTTAAACAAAAAATAATAAAAACAAAATTTTAGAAAAATTTAATTTTTTAAAAAAAAATCTTAGAAAAATTTAATTTTTAAAAAAAAAATTTTAGAAAAATTTAAAAAATTTAAAAAAAAATTTTTTTAGGAAAACCTAAACCTTTTCACATTTAATATTTTTTATACCCTCACCCTACGGGTAGGAGGGTATATATCATTTGATACGACCCAAAAGTGTAACACCTAGAAATATTCACATTAGAACCCAAGTCTCTTTGAACCAAATTCGATTCATGACTTTCTAAATCGTTTGAGCCATGTCCGTCTGTCCGTCTGTCCGTCTGTCCGTCCGTCTGTCCGTCTGTCCGTCTGTCTGTCCTGCTGGTACGCACGATAACTTTCGAAAGAGTTAAACAATCGCTCTGAAATTTGGCATGGGTTAATATTTTCCCAAAACTGCTTATGGGATTGCATATGGGCTATATGGCCACACCCCTTCGGGTACCTCCCATTCAAATCTACTATTTCGCCCACTTTAGTAATCGTGTAATAATATCAATACGCCCACACCCATCTTTGCCAAATTACGTATTTGGTAAAAGTACAACTGGATAAAGTTTCGGACAAAAACTTGGAAGTCTGGCAACTCCCCTTCTGGTACCTCCCATACAAATGTACCATATCGCCTACATTAGAAATCGTGTATCAATATCAATATGCCCAACGCGATCCTGCCCAAATTTTGTATTTAGTAAACCTATAGCTAGACAAAGTTTTGGACAAAAACTGGGAAGTCTGGCAACTCCCCTTCTGGTACCTCCCATACAAATGTACCATCCCGCCCCTGATAAACCGTCTAAAACTATCAGTATGGCCAACGCTATCTTGCCCAAATTTTGTATTTAGTAAAGTTATAGCTAGACAAAGTTTTGGACAAAAACTTGGAAGTCTGGCAACTCCCCTTCTGGTACCTCCCATACAAATGTACCATATCGCCTACATTAGAAATCGTGTATCAATATCAATATGCCCAACGCGATCCTGCCCAAATTTTGTATTTAGTAAACCTATAGCTAGACAAAGTTTTGGAGAAAAACTTGGAAGTCTGGCAACGCTCCTTCTGGTACCTCCCATACAAATGTACCATTCCACCCACTTCGGTATTTTGATGTTGCTATTATGGAATATGAAACTTATATTTTTTTACTGAGGGTGAGGGTATATATAAGTCCGTTTACCCGACTGCAACTTTTTCACTGGTTTTTTATAAATTTTAGTAATTTTTTTTTAAATTTATTTCAAAGAAATCTCATATTTCCTTTTTACGTTATGGCAATTTATGAAACTAAAATTAAATTTTTAAAAAAAAAAAATTAAAAAAACTTAAAAATTTACTTTTTTTTATTTCCAATTTTATATGAATTTGTTTCTAAAAATTCTTTCCGCCTTAACTATTTTAATATGTTTGAAACTCTACTTTGGATTCGAATGCACTAAAATCGAAGTTTTAAAATAATTTATTTAAAATTTATCTCAAAGAAATCGGTTAATTTGTTTTCATGATACGACCAACAAAAAATTGGATTTAAAAAAACAACATAAATAATTTTTTTTAAAACGCAATTTTCGAAATTATTTTTTTTTTAAATTAAAAAAACCTCTCCATAAAAAACTGCTTGGCAATCAGCCTATAGTGGTTATTAAAAACCAAAAACTTTTGTATTTTTTTGTTGCTAGTGTTATTTATAATAATTTTTTGTATAATTTTGGGCCCAAAACCAAATAAGGCCCCAAAAATTCCAAAAATTAGATTAATATTTATTACCTCAAAAAGGAACTTTAAAGGGATTGCGATAAATACATCTACCTAAATCCACAAACAAATTTCCTGTTCTTTCCCACTCACCCGCCCCCCTTTAGACTTATTGTGCCAACGCCCAAGTGCCCGATTCGGCGTGTACCGCCACCGCTTACCACTGCGGTGTTAAGGTCAACATTGTCACACTCGGAGTAACGGCCAATGTGCCCTACAATAATTGTAGCATGAGCATGGACACGGAAAATCACCTCAGCTCCATTGCTGACTGGGCTCAAAGGGCGGGAAAGTCGACCGGTTTCATTACGACCACCTCGCTGACGCATGCCAGTCCCTCGGGCATGTATGCCAAGGCTGCCAGTCGTTTCTGGGAATCCGATGCCGATATACCCGAAAAAATCCGCCAGCAGGGCCCCTGCATGGATATAGCCCAACAGCTGATTAAACAGGCACCCGGACGTAATTTGGATGTGATAATGGGCGGTGGCATGGGCAAGTTTTTGCCCAACACCGCAATGGATGCCCATGGCAAGGCCGGCGAACGTTTGGATGGCCGTGACTTGTTGTCGCTGTGGAAGGATATGCATCCTGAGGGGGCTTTGGTCAGCAATCGTGATGATTTGCTCAATTTGAATGTCAGCAAAGTGTCCAAAATCATGGGTATTTTCCAATCGCAAATAATGGATTTCCATGCTGCCGCCGATCCCCAGAAAAAGCCCACACTTACGGAAATGACCGAGGTCGCCCTGGAATTCTTGAGTCGCAATGACAACGGTTACTATATCTTCATTGAGGGCGGTCTCATCGACTATGGCAATCATTTGAACAGACCCTACATAAGTTTAGACGAAACTTTGGAAATGGACAAGGCCGTCCAACGAGCACTGGCCATGACAAATCCCGATGATACTCTGATTGTGGTCTCAGCCGATCATGCCCATCCCTTGACCATTTCCGGACATCCCGGTCGTGGCACAAACATTTTGGGCTTGAATCAAGTTAATCCGGACAGTAATGGCGTGAAGTTTGCCACGCTCAATTATGCCGTCGGTCCTCGACAGTATTTGGACGAGAACGGTCAACGTGTGCAGTTGGAGGAAATGATGGCGGATGAGAAAAGTAAGTGTTGCCAGAGTTACAAAAAAAAAAAAAAATTGTTGGACTAATTGTGAAAATATGTTTGTTTCAGCCTTTGTGCATCCCAGTCACATTCCGGGCAGTATTGGCGTTCATGCCGGCGATGATGTGGGCATTTTCGCCCATGGTCCTTGGTCGCATCTGTTTGGCGGTGTCATGCAACAGCACACCATACCCCATTTGATGGCCTATGCCGCTTGCATTGGCGATGGTCCTAAAATGTGTGATTCCCCAGTTTGAGTTTGACGAAAATGATTCGATTTCAATTATTTGTTGTAATAAAAGATGCAGTTCCCCCTAGATGATATGTCGACTTTGTAGGTGTTTGGGAGTTTCCTCAAAAAATCCACTGAACTTGTTACAACTAGTTGTATGATTGGTAACTTTCTACTAAGTAGGTTGAGATTTTGCAAAAAAAAAAACAACAACAACCATGGACGCTTTGTAATCAGCAGACACAGCAAGCGATATGAGTGGGCAAAGTTATTCAATTCAATTAAACGAAAGCAAAAACCTTAAATAATATTTATTTTTGGCTAAGAACTAATAACGCCAACAACATCTACAACAACAGCAAGTTGTAGTTTGAGAGTTTGAGACAATTGCAACCAACTGTTGGCTGCATAACTGGGTTAACAAAAGAACCGTAAAACTTTGGTTGGTTGTTCTTTCTGGCCAACTGAAGCAACCGAAACTTTGAAAAAACAAACGATATCATAAAGCTAAAACAAAAAGTGAATTGTTGCAGTTGTTGGTGGCAGACAGAAGAAAGTGTTTGCTGCAGTTGTTGTCAGAGCTGTAGTAGTAGCAGTAGTAGTAGTGGTAGTTGCTCTTGTTGTGGCTTAAGTTTAAACCGCAAATCGTTTGTGAAAAACCATGGAGTACATATTAGGGTGGAGTGAAAACATGCTTTTTTTTTAATTTGAAAAAGTTAACCTCGGAAAGAGATGTAGTCTGGGGTCCTAATGAGGGGAAAAATAAAGAAAAAAATTTTAAAAAATTTTTAGGGGTCGCGTCACTCTCTCGAAATATGGAAATTATCGCTATTTTGGCGTTGATTTTAGAAAAATCCTAAAAATTAACGACTTAACTTATTCGAAATTTAAAAGTTTGAGCTTGTTCAGTGCCCAAACAAAAGTATTTGAGGCAAATATGAGGATAATCGACTAATATTTGTAGCTTTGGTGGCGATTTCATTGTTCAGTCAATTTTCTGAAGAAGGGACGATTTGACTTATTTTACTTTTTGAAATTTTTGAACAATGAGAAAATTTTTTTTAAATTTTTTCATGCCCTTATTTCATTGTTTACGCTATTGCAAACATTTATTGACATAAAACTTTTTAGGATTTTTCTAAAATCAACGCCAAAATAGCGATAATTTCCAAATTTCGAGGGATTTCCCCTAAAATTTTTTTAAAATTTTTTTCTTTATTTTTCCCCTCATTAGGACCCCAGACTACATCTCTTTCCGAGGTTAACTTTTTTTTTTGATTTTCACTCCACCCTAGTACATATCGCTCATTTCCTTCAGTTTTATCACAACTTAAAATATAACTACTTTTCATTCTTTTGCTCCAGAAAAATCTGTAAATCTCTTATTTGAGTTGACTTTTGTTCGGCCAGTATTTTATATACATTTGTCTAGGGGCCTAGATTATTTGAGAAACCGATGATGTGAAAACTGGAAACGGCTCACCTGGAAAAATCTTGTTTTGAGTTGTGATACTATTAAAGTAATTGAGCGATATGTGCCAAAGACAAGGAAATCCGATTGCAGACAATGATGGATTTGAATTTGAATTAAAACAAAAAAAAACTCCCTTTTTTTTGGGAAAATTTGTGGAATTTTTCATTTATTTTTGGGAATTCTGCATTAATTTTTTTCATTTTGGGGCATTTTTCTTAAACTGTTCGCTCCTCCTATTTCTTTATCAATTATTCCAATTATCAATTATTTTTGGAGATCTTACTAGGAAACTACAAGATATGCTTTTTGTATTCTATGATAAGACTCGTTCTAAAAATAACATAACTTATGAACATCTGACAGTATTTATTTATTTAAATTTATATGGCGACTGTGGCAAAAAGCCACAACTACGGATAAATGGAAATTGAATTTCCGGTCAATATTGTTAATCGAATTCATCATGTTAATGCAATGGGAAATATGAAGGATTTTGGAAGAATTAGAAAATTTCGAGAAATCCATCTTAATTTCCCAAAAACGGTTTCGTGATATTTTATTTATTTATTTCTTTCTCACATATAGACGGGGGAATTATCTACAAAAAAATAAAAAATAAAAGTCGGATTGAAAACTCATATGAATTTATAATTTATAATTACAATCATTGGGAGATATTTTCTCCATTTTAATAATTGCAGGAGACAATCAAGGACACCCTCAACTACCAACTCTCTACCAACGAATTGCAAGATGTTATACTTAAATTATCGCCTGCGAAATGACAAACTAAGTAAGCACTCCACTCTCTTCTCAAAAGTAATTGGCATGATAATTCTTCTAACGATTATGACGATAATGGCCAATGATGGAACACATACTTCTTTTTCTCTTTCTCCCGCTGCTGCTGCTGCTGCTGCACTTCGCTGTCACTCGGCAATGATTTCCAGTGGCTGCTGAAATGTGGACAACCACCTTGAAATTTATATGGCGACTGTGGCAAAAAGCCACAACTACGGATAAATAGAAATTGAATTTCCGGTCAATATTGTTAATCGAATTTCTCTTTACGACATTTCAAACGTTGTGCTGTATGTGTGTGTGTGTTTGCAGAATGCAAATGAAATGAAAACATATCGATCTACAAAAAACATGGCAGGCAACATTTAGAAGACAGACGGACGGACGAATGGACGAATGGATGGAGGACATGCGGACAGACGTAAATAATTCAAACATACAAATGTAGATGGAATTTGCAATTGGTTTATGGTTGTTTGCATTTGATTTGTCTTTTGTGAAAGTGACCAATGGAGTGGGGGGGGGGGGGGGGGTGAGTAGAAATTTGTATTTTATGCATTGCAGGCACTTATAAAGAAAACAGTTTTCTCTCAAACCAAGTTGTTTCGGTGCTGATACAGGGTGGACGAAAATTCAATTAATTAACAGATGTTTTTGTACAAATCGAAACAATTGGTAATGACAGTTTAATAAGTTTGGCAATGACTTTGGTTTACCACTTGCCTTGGCGGTTGGGTTTGGCTCGACGTGATTTCCTTATTGAAAATTTTTAATATGAACATTTTTAAATGAACATTTTTTTTAGGAAAAATATGAAAAATGTTAAATGAAAAAGATGAAAATTTTTTATATGAAAAATATGAAATGTTTTTCTATGAAAAATATGAAAATTTTTTATATGAAAAATATGAAAATTTTTAATTTTTTTTATGAAAAATATTAAAAAAAACAAATTTTATATGAAAAATATGAACATTTTTTATATGAAAAATATGAACATTTTTTATATGAAAAATATGAACATTTTTTATATGAAAAAGATGAACATTTTTTATATGAAAAAGATGAAAATTTTTTATATGAAAAAGATGAAAATTTTTTATATGAAAAATATGAACAATTTTTATATAAAAAAATTTTATATCGAAAATATGAAAAACTTTTATATGAAAATATGAAAAAGTTTGAAAATTTTTATATGAAAAATATGAACATCCTATTTATGAAAATTTTTTATAGAAAAATTTTTATGAAAAAGTTGCAAAATTTTTTTTATTAAAAAACATTTTTTCAATAAAAACTTTTTATAGAAAAAATATACATATGAAAAATATGAAAACTTTTTTTTACGAAAAATATGAAAACTTTTTTTTACGAAAAATATGAAATCATTTTTTATGAAAAATATAAA
Source organism: Hydrotaea cyrtoneurina (assembly GCA_958296145.1). Lineage (NCBI taxonomy): Eukaryota > Metazoa > Arthropoda > Insecta > Diptera > Muscidae > Hydrotaea > Hydrotaea cyrtoneurina. The sequence continues at coordinate 52,425,219 of OY282516.1, read as the reverse complement.
AAAATTTTATATGACAAATATGAAAATTGTTTATATAAAAAAATTGTATATCGAAAATATGAAAAACTTTGAAATTTTTTATATGGAAAATATTAAAAACTTTTATATGGAAAATATGAACATTTCTTAATGTGAACATTTTTATATGAAAAGTATGAACATTTTAATTTTATGAAAAAGTTGCAAAATTTTTTTTAACATTTTAATTTTATGAAAAAGTTGCAAAATTTTTTTTAATAAAAATATTTTTTCTATGAGAACTTTTTATATAAAAAATATAAAAACTTTTTATACAAAAAATATGAAAACTTTTTTTCTGAAAAATATGAAAATATTTTATATAGAAATATGATTTTTTTATTAAAATATATACAATTTTTTATATGAAAAATAGAAAATTTTGTATATGAAAACATTTTATATAAAAAATATGAATATTTTTAAAACGAAAAATATGAAAATTTTTCATATGAAAAATGTTTGTATGAAAACTTCTTATATAAAAAATATGAATATTCTTAATACGAAAAATATGAAAACTTTTTTATGAAAAATATGAAAACTTTTTTTATGAAAAATATGAAATTTTTTTTTATGAAAAATATAAAAAAATTTCATAGGAAAATATGAAATTTTTTTTTATGAAATATTTTTATATAAAAAATGATATAAAGAAACTTGATATAGAAAATATAAGAAAAATCTATATGAAAAATATAAAATTTGTAATGCTCTATCTGTGGAACTACTAAAAAAAATATAAAAAATATTGTCCCCCTGACATTGAATAATACGAAAAGTTGTCCGATTTTAAATGTTGATACATTTAAAGCATCCCTCAGTCCTCAACTACAACATATTTTTTATAGACCTCAAAAATGTTTACTAAATCATAAGTTACAGGCTTTTTTCCGATGGTATTGAAATCTAGACACAAATAACACTACTCAACAAAATGAAAAAAATTTCATGTACTCCGGATGCGATAATTTTTTCTGTGTAGATAACCTTGACATGAGCTCGAAAAACGCAATAAAAAATTTTTTTTTCGTTTGGTTTTTGTTTTATTTTTTTTTTTTTTAAATTTTAAAAAAAATTTTTTGGTTAATTTGTTTCGTCCGGCATAACTCGGGAACCACTCATTTTGCTCATGATCTTTGTCTCATTTTGCTCATAGGTTATGTGACTTTACGTAAAAGTAATAAGATTTGACATTTTTTCATTTTGGATTCTTTATGGATTTAAAAAAAAAAAAAAAATTTAAATCTTTAGGCAAAAAATAAGTTTTTTCCTTTATATATTAATTTTTAACTTGGAAACTGTTGCTTGTATAGGAAAACAATATATGAACAGATTAAGGGAATTGTAATTTTAAATTTTTTAAAATTTAATTCAATTATGCCGGAGTTATGCCGGACGAAACAAATTAACCAAAAAAATTTTTTTAAAATTTAAAAAAAAAAAATAAAACAAAAACCAAACGAAAAAAAATTTTATTGCGTTTTTCGAGCTCATGTCAAGGTTATCTACACAGAAAAAATTATCGCATCCCGAGTACATTTTGACTGTTGACTAGTGTAATTAGACACAACTGTTGTTAGACACAACATCTAAGGTTTTTGTTTTTTCAACTAGTGCTTATTTCGTTTTCGTTATTTTCGTTCTCGGACCTTTAATTGAACGAACTTTAACTAGTTAATTACAATGTCTGCATGTGTATCATGTAATCAACAAAGGATCACTTTACAGATACAGAAATTATTGTGAAATTTTCTTTGCCATTGGCTTTGCCTCATTTGATGGACAATTTTAACAAACCCTTAAAATCTGGCCTGAATTTCGGGACACCCTTTTCTATTCAAACTCACACACACACACACACACATACCCACCCACATTCAATGTAATCGCATTATTTAGTGAAGTTTATATAATTTATCTCAACGATTTCTTGATGTTTGTCTATGCAAATCCAAAGGATTTACCCAATTTATTCCCCTGACTGCCACACATGGATCAGTTTCTCGAATGTGTCCCGACAATAGTAGTCGAACCAGAGAATGCCGAATTGGATGTTGATTTATTGGAAATTATGCAAACATTTTAGAGAGTCCTTGTCGATATCATTAAATGCTGTGAAATGTTTTGTTACAATTTGAATTCAACAGAATATCCATGGACATGTGAATGTAAATACAGAGATAAATATAAAAGTGACAGAGGAGATCTCATCTCTGTGCGATGCTGACAAATTGATAGCCGATTCTTAGGCTGGGTAGGGTTGAAAGGAAAACTATCATTGAGTTTGAGTAAGGTTCTCTTAAATGTGTGGATTATTCGCATATTAAATGAAATGCAAAAGGATGATTGTGGTAGATGAATTGGGGCAAACACTCCAAGGTGTAGTTAAATGGGAGACATACCGATTCCATTTGAAGATAATTAATAACTTGTTGATAAACGTTTTGTAGATGATCGATTCTAGATCTCAGTCTTTGGAACAGGACCGGTTTTTTTTGTTAGATACTTTAGAAAGTGATTACCATTTAATTGTAGTGTGGTAGAGATATTCGAAATCGAAACGGAGGCCAAAATATAAAAAATAAAAAATTTATTTAGACATTTTGAGTATATAAAAGAAATACCAACAACACTAACCCAGATTCCCAGACACAGTTAAGATTGTTCTATTTTTCCGATTCTTAACTTTAACTTTCTAAACACACAGCAGCCATTTCGATAGTTTTGCAAAACTTCCGCACCCCGGCAATCAAACCCGGCACACTTAACGCGTTATAATGAAGCGACTACAAGTGAAACTTACGGCAAATGCTCTTAATACCAAAACTTAATTTCCACACTTAATTAAGTGTTCATCGGATGATGAAAAGGATAAACGGAGTTTCGAATCGAAAGTGCATCTAAACAAATGCCAAGTGAGCAAAAGGAAAAAAAAACAGGAGAAGCATAAGATTTAACGCACAATTGGGTGCTCGCAGCTACTAAGATTCAACGGGTATCACTTAAACGGAGACGTACACTCACACACTCTCACACACCAACACACACACGTACAACGGCACATTGACACTATTTCCTATTTCCGGATAGCATGAAATGTGAACACGCTGTGCATCTCGCTGTGTGTGCTTGCATTGGACGTGATGTCAACTGAACAGGAAATAAAAACAAAACAAGAAAATGATGCTCTAATAAAGGAAATGTTTCAAGTGATGTTTTTCCAGCGAACAGCATATAAAATCGTGTCTCTGTGTCGCTCTGTGTGCATGTGATTTGTTAGCAAAAAAAAACTGGGTTCGAAGTGCTGGACATCGCCGCCAGGACTGAGGCAAATGCTGACATACTTACAAATATAACAAAAACACACAGACACACACATAGACATTTATACGGATGCTTGAACGCACATTCGTTCGCACAAGAGACTAGGAAAAATAATGATGTTTAAATATATGAACATCGTCAATCGTCGACCTATTGACCGATTTGCTGACTTTGCCGGATGTAAAACAAAGAAAAGGGTGGATTGTGCTCCAAAGGGATTGGCACTTCTGAGTGCATTGGAAGAGCAAGTGGACAATTTATAAATAATAACATCGTCTGTATTTGGAAAAAATAACTTTAGACTGAAAATTCAATGCTATCAATGGTGAACGCCTGTGTTCTGTAGATCGTTTCAAGCTGATTTCGACAAATCTTTGCATCATACAGGGTTCTCCAACAAGAAAATGGAATTTGTTGAGATACATGATCGGATGTTTATTTCACAAAAAAAAGAGGAAGGTATGCGGTTCATAATGAAAACCAGTGAAAAAGTTGCAGTCGGATGAACCGACTTATATAAACCCTCACCCTCAGTAAAAACATACAAGTCTCATACTCATAAGTATCGGAAGGTCAAAAGTGAGCGTGGCTGCTATCATTGGATGTAACCTCTGATGAAATGTCATAATAGCAACCTCAAAATACCGAATGTTATAGAAAAATATTGTATTACATGTTTTTACAAAAAGGACGGAATATAAAGCAGAATTTTTTCTCGAAAATTGTATGTTGTTAGAGCTTTACTAAATATAGAATTCGTTGAGCGAAGATTCGTTGAGCGAATTTATATAATTGCACGATTTCTAAAGTTGGTGGAATGGTAAATTTGTATGGGAGGTACCAGAAGGAGTCCGACTAGGGGTCCAATTTTTTCTGGAGAGCTTTAGATGTTTATAGATTTACTAAATACATAATTTGGACAGGATCTCGTTGGTCATATTGGTATTATTACAAGATTTCTGATGGGGCGGGATGGTACATTTGTATGGGAGGTACCAGAAGGGGATTTGCCAGACTTCCAAGTTTTTGTCAAAAATTTTGTCTAGATATAAATTTAGTAAATACAAAATTTGGGCAAGATAGCTTTGGTCATACTGATAGTATTAGACGGTTTATCAGGGGCGGGATGGTACATTTGTATGGGAGGTACTAGAAGGGGAGTTGCCAGACTTCCAAGTTTTTGTCCAAAACTTTCTCTAGCTATAACTGTACTAAATACAAAATGTGGGCAAGATAGCGTTGGTTATACTGATAGTATTATACGGTTTATCAAGGGCGGGATGGTACATTTGTATGGGAGGTACCAGAAGGGGAGTTGCCAGACTTCCAAGTTTTTGTCCAAAACTTTGTCTAGCTATAACTGTACTAAATACAAAATGTGGGCAAGATAGCGTTGATCATACTGATAGTATTAGACGGTTTATCAGGGGCGGGATGGTACATTTGTATGGGAGGTACCAGAAGGGGAGTTGCCAGACTTCCAAGTTTTTGTCCAAAACTTTGTCTAGCGATAACTGTACTAAATACAAAATGTGGGCAAGATAGCGTTGGCCATACTGATAGTTTTAGACGGTTTATCAGGGGCGGGATGGTACATTTGTATGGGAGGTACCAGAAGGGGAGTTGCCAGACTTCCAAGTTTTTCTCCAAAAAATTGGTCTAGCTATAGCTTTACTGAATATAAAATTTGGGCAAGATAGAGTTGGTCATACTGATAGTATTAGACGGTTTATAAGGGGCGGGATGGTACATTTGTGTGGGAGGTACCAGAAGGGGAGTTGCCAGACTTCCAAGTTTTTGTTCAAAACTTAGTCTAGCTATATATTTACTAAATGCAGAATTTGGGCAAGATCGCATTGGGCATATTGATATTAATACACGATTTCTAAGGTAGGCGGGATGGAACATTTGTATGGGAGGTGCCAGAAGGGGAGTTGCCAGACTTCCAAGTTTTTGTCTGAAACTTTGTCTAGGTATATATTTACTAAATACAGAATTTGGGCAAGATCTCTTTGGGCATATTGATATTATTACACGATTTCTAAGGTAGGCGGTATGGTACATTTGTATGGGAGGTACTAGAAGGAGAGTTGCCAGACTTACAAGTTTTTCTCCAAAACTTTGTCTAGCTATAGCTTTACTAACTACCAAATTTGGGCAAGATCGCTTTAGGCATATTGATATTAATACACAATTTCTAAGGTAAGCGGGATGGTACATTTGTATGGGAGGTACCCGAAGGGGTGTGGCCATATAGCCCATATGCAATCCCATAAGCAGTTTTGGGAAAATATTAAGCCATGCCAAATTTCAGAGTGATTGCTTAACTCTTTCGAAAGTTATCGTGCGTACCAGCAGGACAGACAGGCGGACATGGCTCAAACGATTCAGAAAGTCATGAATCGAATTTGGTTCAAAGACACCTGGGTTCTAATGTGAATATTTCTAGGTGTTACACTTTTGAGCCGTATCAAATGATATATACCCTCCTACCCGTAGGGTGAGGGTATAAACAACATCAGCCAAGTGACCAACACGACAACGCTTACAGGACCATAACCTTTTCATGAACTTTTCCATAACCAAATTGGAAAGTGGCTGCCCTATGTCCTCGATAGACTCACGAATTCTATTGTTGAGGTCTTGATTTGTCTTAATTTGTCGATTTGAAACACACACCTCACTGGCCTCACTAAGTCACGGTCATTGACAGACCACCCCTGTTAATACACCAACACACACAGACTCACACACACACTGTTAAGCGTGCAAAACAGCGAGCCTGTTGTCTTGGTGTTAACAGACATAACAGAGTATAAGAGTGTGTCGAATGTTAGTCTAACATAATTAGACCTGTAACAGAACGTAACAGTCTGGCGTCTCGTATTGTTTGCATTTGAGAATGTATGCGATGTTTACGCATGTTTTGCCAGCCACGTTTTCCACAAAGTATCGCAAAATAATGGTGAGTGTGTATGTGTGTGTGTGTTATTTCGGGGATACTTTTCGTGTTGTTGTTGCTGCTGCTCCACGGCCTGTTTACTTTAATACACTCCAGCTGTTGCACATTCGGTCGGTCTGCTACGTTGTGCTGTGCTGTGCTGTGTGAGTATAAGTGTGTACAACGGTAAATGTGCTTGTTGAGAGAGTATGTGTGTGTGAGTGTGTGTGTTATCCAGCAGCTAGATTATTTGCCAAGGCAAACTACAGTCGATGAGGTTCCCATCCAGTACGAAACGAGTATTCAATGTGTTTAGTTGTATCCGGTATACAACGAAAAATTTATTTGAGCATTTCTTCTATTCACATCAAATAGAATCCAACGAAGAAGAAGAAGCTGAGGCTTTTTGAAGAGCAATAATAGAAAATGATAAAAATATTGGGTTTATATTGAAACCAAACCAAGCAAAAGGAAAACGGGGCGAGAAAAGAAAGAAAAAGAAGAAGCTGCAAAAAGTGAAATATATGAAAAGAATCACTGTGTTCGTTGAGTGCGTCCGTGCCGTCACTCTCTTGCTCTCCCTGTATGTGTGTGTGTGTGTTGGTGTTTCAGTGCATGTGTGTGAGATATTTGAATAATTAATTTACTGGCCTGGTGCTGTTGTTTTCTTGTTATTCCAAAATAAAACCAAGAAGCCAATGAAAAATTGAAAATTTTTTTGAAAATCGAAAAAAGTGTTTTTTACGCCCCCTTTTCGGCCACAAGTGCTAAAGGTCGCAGAATTAAAAAGAAAATTTGAAAATTTCACCCAAGGCAAATATGGAAATGTCTAGGCCTAAAAAAGTAGTGCTCAAGTTTGCCTTGAATGTGGTCCTCTTAGCTTTTTTTTAAAAGCGAAAGAAAAAAAAAAATAATTTAAAACGTGTTTTTCCAGTTGTAAACGGAGCGTATACGTGTGAATTTGGGATCGAAAACACAAAACGACACCTCAGATAAAAAAAACGCGTTCGAAAAAATCGTGTCGTGGCGTTCGTCGAGCGTTTCACTTTCATTTCGGTTCGTGCGTTCAATTCGGTTCGTGTTGTTTAACTTTGAGTTTCGTTTCGTTTTTTTTTCGTTTGCCTTCGCCTGGCTGGGGCTGTTGTTTGTACCTGCAATTTGGCATCCCCCTCTCGACAGAGAGCCCGCTCTCACCTTATCTGTGTGTGTGTGTGTGAGTGTTTTTCTTTTTTGCTGAAGTTTCATGGCATTCTTGTGAGTGTGTGTATGTGTGTTTTTGGGTTAATAAGGATTTCCAAGCATACTCACACAGAGGCACTGGCAGATGCCTGAAAACAAAAGGTAATTTTCCTGTTGTTGCTTCCCCCCGTTTGTTATTTGTTGTTGTTGTTGGTTTGGATTAAACATTCAACAAATTGTTGCATGATATGCGAAAAAGCAAAAAAAAAACACAAAACAGCCGATATTAACAAACACTTTTACTAATTAAGTTTCACCGTTACAGCGATGGCTGGCCTGGAGTGGCACAGTGTGATTTGGACGGGGGGGGGGGGGGGGGGGACACAGAGAGCAGAGGGATTTTTGTTTTGTTTGAATGATGAAAGCGGAAATGTTTGTCACAACAAAAGGCTGGTCAAAAATATTTCACAGCGAGAGTTCTTCAGCATGTCTGGCTCTTCCTAACCCCACCCCCATGTGTATGTGTGTGTGTAAAGCAAACTCAAAAACCTGTGTATTGTTCGGTATCATCCACCAGCCATCGGCAGCCACCGTCCAATGGTAAAGGGTAGGAATTAATTGAATTGAATTGACTTTTTGGCCAACAGCTATACGACGACACTGGCCATTGACAACAACCACATTGACTTTAATTAAAAGCCCAGTCAACCGATTATGGTAGAACACGGCCAACATTTTTCTCATCAACCTAATCTAATTTTAGTTTCGTGTATGTGTGTATATGTGTGTGTTATTAGAGAATTATCGATGATTTTCATGATAATTGAATTACATGGACATACATATGTACATATGTCGCATGTAGATGGTTCAAAGTAAAGTGGCTGTAATTTAATTTACAAAAAAAAAAAAAAAAAAATCAATTTTCTACATTTTACTTTCTGTCAGTGGCTGCTGGACGAGGTGAATGCTGTAAAACATACAAACAAGTCAAAAATTTCTATTAAACTATTCGACTTCGTATCGATTCTCATGGTTGTGTGATATTTGGCACATATTGGAATTTATGGCCAAATTTTTCCTTGAAAATTTCTATTCACAGAGAATGGTGAATTCCAGCCGAAGATTTTTCACTTTTTCTACGAAACTCTACTAGGACAACTATTGAATATGAATTAAATAAAGCAGATAGAAATATTTGTGTAGTGTTTTTCCAACCGAAATTAAAGAAGAACAAATGCTTCAAATTAATTGGAATTTTCCAAGTCACAGCATGTTTTATTTGCAATTAAAATGAATTTTGAATGTCATGTGGTTCGCTAAAGTGTCAGTGAAGAAATAAGTGTTAATAAGTGTCTGTCAATAAAATAAAGAAAATACTCGGGTTTAACAAAAATGAACTGAGTGAGCTTGTTGGGGTCATCACAGGACACACTAGTCTAAGGGCACACCTGTATAGAATAGGATGTTCCCAGAGCGACGAATGTAGGGCATGTGGAGAGGACGCGGAACACTTCCTGTGCCATGATGGCCTGCTTTTTCGTAGGTCAGGAAAGTCCACTTAGGAGAGGACACCTTAAATGACCTACCGGCCGTCAAATCAATTTAAGGAACTTTATAGGGGGGGACCTAACGTAGAAAAAAAGGGCAAGGGGAATTTGTAGAAGAAACCAGGAGCGCACAACAGGCCAAATGGGTGGGTATCAGAGGCTCTCTGAAAAATGCCCCAATATTTGGGGGATTTTACATTGGTTAATATTTCATAAATTGTTTTGAGGGGATTTTTCAGAATTTTTGGGAAATTTTCATATTGGGCTTTTGGGGGGATTTTTCATTTATTTTGGGGAATTCTTCATTTGGGGCAATTAATACAAAATTAGGGTGTTTTTCATAGCTTTTAGGTAAAAAGTCTTCAACAATTGGACAATTCCCCCATTTTTTATTTTTTGGGAATTTTTTTATTATTTTTTTTTGGGTTGATAAGTATAATGTTTTTTTTTTTTTGTATATATATTTTCCATAGTATTTGGGGGATTTTTGCACTGGCTAATTTTGCATAAATTCTTTGGGGGGATTTTTCACAATTTTTGGGAAATTCTCATAATGGGCTTTTGGGGGAATTTTAAATATATTTTGGGGAATTCTTCGTTTGGGGCAATTAATAACAAATTTGGCTGTTTGGCTGTATTCATAATTTTGCGGTATGTTTTTTTGTGTGGGGTGATAAGTATATTGTTGTTTTTGTATATTTTCCATAGTATTTGGGGGATTTTTGCACTGGCTAACTTTGCATAAATTGTTTGGGGAATTTTTCAGAATTTTTGGGAAATTTTCATATTTTGCTTTTGGGGGAATTTTTCATTTATTCTGGGGAATTCTTCATGTGGGGCAATTAATACCAAATTGGGGTGTTTTTCATAATTTTGAGCTAAAAAAAAAATGGACAATGAAAAATTCCCCATTTTTTATTTTTTGGGAATTTTTATTTTTTTAGGGATAAGTATAATGTTTTTTTTTTTTTGTATATTTTCCATAGTATTTGGGGGATTTTAGCACTGGCTAATTTTGCATAATTTGTTTGGGGAATTTTTCAGAATTTTTGGGAAATTCTCATATTTGGCTTTTGGGGGAATTTTTCATTTATTTTGAGGAATTCTTCATTTTTTTCCCCGGCATTTTTCATTTGGGGCATTTCAACAATAGACTTTCATATTTGAGGAGTACTTTAAAAGCTGTTATATGTCGTATGAAAAATGGTCCAACTGAAGAATTCCCAAAAATAAATGCGAAAATTCCCCCAAACAACCAATATGAATTTTGAAACGTCCCCCAATTTAAAATCGCCTCTTCCATTAAAGCGGTGGCGCTGGCCTTTCCTCAAAAATTACCCAAAAAATATGAAAAATTACCCAAGGCGAAATTTACCAAAAAAAATTATGAAAAATGCCGCAATGAAGTATTCCCAAAAATAAATGAAAAATGTCCCTAACAATCACTGTGAATTAGGAAAAATTATCTAATTTAAAATCGTCCTTTCCATATCGTGAGGGGTGATGACATGAAATATGACCCAAAAGAAAATCGCCCACACAAAAATTACGAAAAATCGCCCAAAATAAAAATCATGGTAAAAATATGAAAAATTAAATTTAGGTCAAAAATATGAATGAGATATCGGCTCTATGAAAGATGGCCAAAAATAAATAAAAAAAAATGCCACAAAAAATCAAAACTCCCCCACTCTCAATCCAACTTATTCAAAATTTACAAGTTTGAGCTTGTTCGGTACCCAATCAAAAGTTTCCGAGTCAGAAAAGAGGATGACCGACCAATATTCGCAGCTTTGGTATCTATTTAAATGAAAGATAATTTCTTTGAAGGAGAATATAGTATCTCGTTCAGCAAATTAATTTGTTGTAGTTTTTGAAATTTTCGGTAAAAACATTGTTTTTAATTTTTTTTATTAGGTGACTGTTTTGTATTAAAATTGTGAATATTTATTGACCAGAAACTCTAAAAATATATTTTTTTCAGTCGAAACCAAAATTACGGACATTTCCAAATTTACAATGTTGTTTTCTTTAAAACTGCAGCTCATTTCCAGTTGAGCACCGGCTTATGAAAAAAAGTCGACTGAAGCCGGCTTTAATCGGCAGCCGCCGACAAAAGGTAGTCGGCGCAATACTCTGTTTCCACATGACTATAAGAGACAATATGTTCAACATAATTCAGGGCCAGGGCACAGTTTTGATGTCAGCAAATTTAAATCAGAGTTTCTAGTAAAATACATTTTCTACAAGAGCTTCTGTGGGACTAAAAAATCAACTAAAAAATATGAATGTTTTTGCGGAGAAGACAAATCTTTGTACGAAAGCCTTCTTGGTTTATTGTTCATTACAGGACCGGAGCGGAGCGGACACATAGGTCAAGTCCAACCCAGCAGCTCCGTAAAAAACAAGTTGAGGTAGTTCCCTCAACAGTAATTTTCTATACTATGGAAAATTATAGTTTTCCTTTTAAGAATATAAACCAAAAAAATCACACACACATTAATAAAATGCCAAAATCGAATCATTCTTTTGCTTGAGTCACGCTAATTTACAAAATTCTCACACATTCGGCGTCAACGTGAGTGACACATTCAGTGACGCCTAAAATATTACACTAATACCACTCATTCCCCCCCATCAATATATTCATAACGGGTTTTATGTAGAAAAAAAACAAGTTACACAATCTAAATAAATTACCAACTGCTTGTCGCCACAAAAATGTCTATAAATTGGGCCAAATGGCTGAATATGCCCTTACTGAGCGGATGTCCAGGCATAAAGACAAAGACACAAATACCCGTGTATGTATGTAAATTTATCTTTTGTATTCAAAAATAGCATGAGGTTTTATGAGGTTTTTTTGTTTTTTCGGAAGTTGCCAAAATGATTGTGTCATGTGTTTTTGCTGCGAACCACAACACCACATCAATCCCGATTATTTAAACCAAATCACAAAATCGTTCCAATGTAGTTGAGAACAAAAATAAATAAAAAAGGATTCCATACACAATGGTGTCATCATATCCAAATAGTTTAAATTTTACAATTTTTGTTTTGGAAATTTAAATTATTTTTTTTTTAAGTATGACCCAACCCAGGACCATCTAAGGATTTTCTGTTAATCTATTTATCGACCAGTTCGCAGAGTTACATACGAGTCTATACAATTTGTTGAGTTATTTAATTACTCATGTGCCGAAAACAAGTGACCGCGAATGGAAGTGCATTTCACTGACACAACCGTCCGGCCTTGACCAAATGCTCTGCAAATTACACTCAACGAAATTTTCCCTAGTTTAAAATTTCCGCAGGCAGTTATTCGATGCTTCAAATACAAAAATTATCGCTCAGCTATTACAATTTACATGATGACTTTTTCCCCGAGTTTTTCTGGACATTTTTTGTTTTTTTTTTTTTGAAAAATTTAAACGATGACTTTTTCCCCCCAGTGTTTCTGGACATTTTCTTTTTGGAAACCCCTTCGGAAAGTAATGAGCATTTAAACGATGACTGTTTTCCCCCGAGTTTTTGTGACATTTTCTTTTTGGAAACCCCTTCGTAAAGTCATGAGCATTTAAACGATGACTGTCTACAAACAGAGTCCGAATTTAAACGATGACTTTTTCCCCGAGTTTTTCTGGACATTTTCTTTTTGGAAACCCATTCGGAAAGTAATGAGCATTTAAACGATGACTGTTTACAAACAGAGTCCCAATTTGCACCACAACTTTTTTCCCCAAGATTTTTTTTCACACTTTCTTTTTCGAAACCCCATCGTGAGCATTTACACAATGATTGTTTAAAAACTAAGACTCGTTCATGATTTTTTTGGATTTTTATTTTTTTCAATTTTCATCTTTCCCCCCCAATTTCCATTTTGTTACCCTATCTACCTCCTTCTCTTCTCGAACACCTTCGCCAACAATCTTCGAACGTCTGTTCAATCTGGTTGGAAAGTCGTTGTATAAATCGAATCTAATTAGCAAATCTGAGTGGTTGTGTCATGTCCTGTGCCATGGACATTTTGTCTGGTCCGCCGCGTCGTGTCTTCTGTATTTCAACACCTAAGCCGTCTTTAGTCCTCTTCCATACAATAATCTCAATACGAGGGACTCTCAACCCTTAATCCCTTGAGTGTTAGACAATTAAAAAAAGATTGGCAGTGCTTCGGAATCCTCGAAAAAAAAACCGAAATCTCAAAAGAAAATTCGGAAAAAGGAAGCCATTTGATACAGCTGGAACAGCAGATTGACAGCAAGACACACGAATATCTTGTTAAAAATTAAAAATTGGGGAGTTTTTTTTTCGCTCAGTTGTTTTCTCCAGTCTCCTTGTTCGCCATTCTAGGTAGCTTTGGTTCTTTGGGCCTTCGCATGTTTTAAAAGAATGTGATCTTCTGATTATTCTCCGGGGTTCTTAATGTATTTTATCTCAGCCGAAAAGTTTTGTGGTTTTCCTTACTGAAGTTGAGGCATTCACATGTCTTTGCCAAATTCTACTCAGCTTGTCTGCGCTCTTTTTTGTGATTTTTTCTAGTTCCGAAACTCCATTGGCCACAACCGTGTTTATTTTCCTTTTTTTTCCCCCGTAGGACTGTTTAGAGGTTTCGAGAGCTTTCCCCTGCGACTATCTCGAATCCAACTATTCCATGTATCCGATCATATTTCTCTGATTGTATGTCCACGACCTGTGCTCGTTGGCAAATTGACTGAAGTAGGACAGAAAGGAAAAGACAAACAACAACAACAGCATATTTTTTATTTATTAAGTTTGAAAGATAACCGACCATAAAAGAAACACAACGAGGATTTCTTAAAGCAGGCCACCTTTGCTTGGCCATGTTTCATTCTCTCGCTAGCATGGTATCTGTCCGTCCGCCAGTTCGTCCGTCCATCTGCTCGTCCTTCCTCTATGTGTCTCTTTGTACTTTGGTCGTTTTGTTGTTATCTCTCGGAATCATCTCAACTGTTAACTTACAATGTCAATTTAGTTTGTGCCTCATCCTCCTGCCGTCCTGGTTCGTCGTACTAATGTTGTCTCCTCGCCGTCTCAGCCTAACGTTCGCATTGTTTTCTGACATTGTCATTTCCATAGGTTTTCGGTTGTGTTTTTTTTTTGTGGGGGCCAGGGTCGCCATCACAGCACGCATCCGTTCAAAAACGAAATTTCTTTTTGTGGTAGCTGGAATGGATGGATGGATGGCACTTCCACCTGTGCTGGCGGAGTGTTTTATGGTTTAGTTTTAAATTAACCGTGTATTCTGTAGCCTCTAAGTGGAGGGGTGGGGGGTAGGAAGAGTTTTCCCGCTAAATGTAATACATTTCAGAATGTGAGTGTGTGAGTGTCATCGATGTGAAATGCGTGTTATGTTCATTTGCCTTTGCGAAGCAACCGACATTCCTGAGTCTGCCAGTCTGGGCAAGTGTGTCTGTGTGTGTTCTAGTGCTGGCACTGGATTCGTTTCTCAGCAAGACAAGCGGCTAAATGCGTGTCAGTATTTTTTGTATGTGAACGTTTATGTGCGTAAGTACACATACAGACATACATATTTTATACAAATTTCTCTGTTTCAGTTTCTTTTTCCACTTCTTTCATTTTTACGGAAATTTGTGCTTTGGATTTTTCTTCTTCCAGTTTTTCACTTTCCCTTTCAACCTGCCCGAGTTCTTCGCTTCTTGTGGATGTTTGTCCGTATGCAAATCGATCTAACGTTTCTTATACTGCATGTCTAATATTAGGCCACATAAAATACCGGAAGATAATTTATATGTAAAAGAAGAAGAACATTTTGCTCTTAGTCTGCAAATGAACTTTGCTTTATTCATGTTCGTAGTTGTTTTTGCACCGAGATTTTTCCATTTCCATTGTTGTAAAATTTGAAATAACACGATTTGTGTTGAATTCATTATGTCTACAATCAGGGGATAATTTGCAAACGTTTAATGGCAAATTTTCACTTCAATCTAGGGAGGAATTTAGATTTTATGAAAGCGACTTGAATCTTCTGTTTAGATTTAATTTGGAAGTTTTTAGTTAAACGAAAATGATTTCGATTTAAAAAAAAACTACCTTCGGACTTCAGCTGAGATTTTTTTTAAAATAAAGTAATTCATTCAAAATTATTTTATTTATTTTTATTCTTCGAACCAAGATCGAGTAGTGACAAAGACATTTTATGAAATTTTTTTCCGCCAACAGGAAAAAAGGCATGATTTTGAAATTGAAGCTACCACCACCCGCTTCTCTACAAGGAATAAATGACAATTGTCATTAAAATGACAGTTGTCATTAAAATGACAGTTGTCATTAAAATGACAGTTGTCATTAAAATGACAGTTGTCATTAAAATGACAGTTGTCATTAAAATGAATGTTGTCATTAAAATGACAGTTGTCGTTAAAATGACAGTTGTCATTAAAATGACAGTTGTCACTAAAATGACAGTTGTCACTAAAATGACAGTTGTCATTAAAATGACAGTTGTCACTAAAATGACAGTTGTCATTAAAATGACAGTTGTCACTAAAATGACAGTTGTCACTAAAATGACAGTTGTCACTAAAATGACAGTTGTCATAAAAATGACAGTTGTCATTAAAATGACAGTTGTCACTAAAATGACAGTTGTCACTAAAATGACAGTTGTCACTAAAATGACAGTTGTCACTAAAATGACAGTTGTCACTAAAATGACAGTTGTCATTAAAATGACAGTTGTCATTAAAATGACAGTTGTCATTAAAATGACAGTTGTCACTGAAATGACAGATGTCATTAAAATGACAGTTGTCATAAAAATGACAGTTGTCATAAAAATGACAGTTGCCATTAAAATGACAGTTGTCACTAAAATGACAGTTGTCATAAAAATGTCAGTTGTCATTAAAATGACAGTTGTCATTAAAATGACAGTTGTCACTAAAATGACAGTTGTCATAAAAATGACAGTTGTCATAAAAATGACAGTTGTCATAAAAATGACAGTTGTCATAAAAATGACAGTTGCCATTAAAATGACAGTTGCCATTAAAATGACAGTTGTCACTAAAATGACAGTTGTCATAAAAATGACAGTTGTCACTAAAATGACAGTTGTCATTAAAATGACAGTTGTCATTAAAATGACAGTTGTCATTAAAATGACAGTTGTCATTAAAATGACAGTTGTCATTAAAATGACAGTTGTCATTAAAATGACAGTTGTCATTAAAATGACAGTTGTCATTAAAATGACAGTTGTCATTAAAATGACAGTTGTCATTAAAATGACAGTTGTCATTAAAATGACAGTTGTCATTAAAATGACAGTTGTCATTAAAATGACATTTGTCATTAAAATGACAGTTGTCATTAAATTGGCAGTTGTCATTAAAATGACAGTTGTCATTAAAATGACAGTTGTCATTAAAATGACAGTTGTCATTAAAATGACAGTTGTCATTAAAATGACAGTTGTCATTAAAATGACAGTTGTCATTAAAATGACAGTTGTCATTAAAATGACAATTGTCATTAAAATGACAGTTGTCATTAAAATGACAGTTGTCATTAAAATGACAGTTGTCATTAAAATGACAGTTGTCATTAAAATTACAGTTGTCACTAAAATGACAACTAGCGGTGCATGAACGAATGTATGTGCCAAGTGGTTGATCGTCATAGAGTATTTGATTTGATGTACTAGATATGGGGCCAATAGTCCGGTAAAAATATTTCAATAACATTTTAAATTTCAATTTCACCTCCTCAATCACCTGCTCTCTTGGATGCCATCTTATTGAATCCACATATCTTCCATATTATCAATGGCTTTCTCACGAACTTCCACAGTTATCGATTACTTTACAACCTTGAAGATTGATGCCTTGCCGAAACTAAATTCCTTCCCTAATTTGTACAAATTAAAATGAATTTCATTATGTCTGTCTTAATAATGCAAAACTCGTCGAACGCATAATTAAACGAATTGTGTAATCAATAGTCACAGGCTTTTAATGGCAAATTGAAAAATGCGTTGCCAGGCCCACAGCCGTCTGTCGCCCCTCACGCCTTAATGATTCTCCGTATGGTTATCCATTGTTGGCCGGAGGGCATTGTCCATGGCAAATGGCAACCATCGACCTATTAAAATTCATTGAAAGCCTGTTCACAACATTTCAATTAATTGACAAAAGACATTTGTTCCATTCAGACTGTTCGGTGCGGTCCTGTCCTGTCCTCTCCAGTCCCCGTCCCGTTTGTCTGGCAGATTTTTAATGAACATTTTCAGTTTACGTTTGATCGGGCCTGCTTTTGTTGCTTTTCATGTATTGGTTGTCATGAACGAAAACAACAACAGGCAAAGGGGGGGGGGAAAAAGCAAACAAAACTGTTTACGGTTTTACAAATTTCTATTGTTTCGGCTGCCGATTGGCCGGGCTGGCAGGCCGAGATGAGTGGGTGCTGTATCAATAGGACATTCATTTACCTTAATTTACATCTCCAAACAGTTGAATACAGTTGTCAGGTATTCCGGCAAGTTTTCTATGGACAAACCCACGCAACAGATTAGCCAGGACGAAAAAAAAAAAGGAAAGGAATCCCAAAAATTGTGTTAAATTGAAATGCAGGCATCATTTAAGGCGATCGAACGTCTACACATGCGAGCAACATTCACATGAAGTGTTTACCTTGGCCCAGGATGTAAACTAATCCTTACAGCGTGTTTTGTTGTTGTCGTGCTGGCGGGTTGTCTTATCCTTTTACAAGAGAGGTTGTGTGTGTGTGTGTGTGAGTGCGTTAGCATGTTTTTCCAATCCTACTTAATTTAATAATGATATCACAACTTGTGTTATGTGTGTATCTCGCTCTCTCTCTCTCTTTCGCTGTCTCTCTGCTGATATGTAAGTGTACAGCATTTCCCTTTACTTCCTGTCGATGTCTTATTCCACTCTCACATGTGTGGGTGCCTGCCAGTGTTAGTCTTCTTGTTTATATATGTAATCAATATCAACCGGTTGTAACTATGATACATAAAGCCAGACAGACAGACAGACAAATGGAACGCACACCTACACACATTCGCACAATGTGTGCTGGCTGTTGTTTAAATGATGTGCTCTGGGGGGGACACCCGTTTTTGTCTTCTGCTTCCGTTCGTTGTTTATGGCCCAAAAACGAGACATTTCGGCTACACTCATTTGCAGTGAGCGTATGAGCGCTTGTATCTGTTGTAATTTAACAGATGGCTGTTATGAAAAACACCAAAGCCAACAACAACAACAGCAACCCCCATAAAATACACAAAATCAATTTGTTACCATTGACTTTTATTTGGGGGAGATGCTTTGTGCGGAGTTACCCTACACCAGCCACCAGTCGATACGCTTAAGAAGGACTTCAGATCATTAACTGAATTTTATATTAAATACAGGGTGAACCATTTGCAATTTCAAATTTGAATAGACAAAAAAAAAATTATACTGATAATTTTTTCAAATTTCTGTTTTTATTGGAATGTTTGAACTTTGTCATTTAATAACACCGAGTGTAATTGTTGAAGACATGGAAATGAGAAGATTACGTGATAAAAGACCAAAAAATAGGGATACGTGTCTTTCAGTTTTGCCCAAAGTTATGCACTTTTTTTACTGGGCCCCCAAATATTTGGGGCCTTGGTGTAATTTTTGCAAAACTGATCATTTTCAGGCTCAAACTAGGCAAACCGTTTGGTATTTGGATTTACTATCTGAGGCAAAGTTGGAGGTCTTGCCATAAAGAATATATAAAATAAAAAAAGGTCAAAATTTGTTTCGATTTTATTAACCGTTTTTTTCCCCTGTTGAGGTCCATAAGTAGCAAACCGTTTAATTTTTTTTTTGACTTACTCTCTTTTTGTCATAAAGAACCAAAAATTGTGAACATAAAAACTTTATAATCAGGGTCTAAGTCGCAAAAAAATTCGATTTTTTCCACCTTTTCCCCCCTGTTCAGGTCCATAGGTAGCAAACCGTTCAAAATGCATGGAAACAATTAACTACCAAAATGTACCATAGATCTCAATAAACAACTTTCTACACCACAGTAACTTCCTAGGAATGATTCTTAAATGTGTATCAATTCAAATTTGCATTCTAGAATAGAATTATCCAATTGTTGTAGCGTATGAGTAATATAAATTGAAATGACGCGTTTTTCTTTTCAAATAGCTCTAGCTAAGTAGAAACGAATTGGAATTCCACCTGTCACCTTGTCGAAGACAAAATACAGGGTTTTCCAACAAGAGATGTTATTTTGGAATTCAAAGAAAAATTAAAATTTTCTAGATAAATGATCGAATGTTTATTTCATAATAAAGGGTAGTAAAAAGGGTAAAAAGGTAGAAGGTATGCCGTTAATAATGTTTTGCGAACAGTGCCAGCAAGATCTCCACCATTTTTGTAGTGAATTTTAATTTCAATTCGTTGTTGAAGCGTGTATCGTTCCATTTTTAGTAATGAGGTAGTTTCTACTTGTCAAATGTCTTAGAATAAAAGCGTAAAAACTGACAGCTACCGAAATATCGGATTATTCAAAATAACATCTCTGGTTGGAAACACCTTTTCGTATGAACTTCCTAGGAATGATTCTTAAAAGTGTATCAATTCACATTTGCTTTCTAGAAGAGCATTCGCCAAGTTTTGGAGCGTATGCGTAATATTAATTTGAAAGTCTGGCACTCATGCGTACAGGTGGTCAAATAAATTGAATTGCCGTAATTTATTTTAAAACTAGTAAGTTGTAATGTGCCTATGGCGCCCGTTGAAATACGACAAAAAAAAAAACTGTTGAAAAAAAAAAATTTTGCTTAAAAAAAAATTTTGTGGAAAAAAAAAAATTTTGTTAAAACAAAAATTTTGTTGAAAAAACAAAAATTTTGTTGAAAAAAAAAAATTTGGAAAAAAAATTGTTGTTGAAAAAAATATTTTGTAAAAAAAAAAAATTTTAAAAAAAAAATTTTGGAAAAAAAAAATTTTTAGTAAAAAAAAAATTTGGGGAAAACACAATTTCTGTACAAAAAAAAAATATTATTTTTTTTTATTATTATTATTTATAGAAAATTATAGAATGCCTATTTAAATTCCTACGTACTGCGTGACAGAGTGAATCAGTGTCGAGGGTAAATATATATTAAAAATAGTTCGAACTATGTAAAGACGTTTTGGAATTTTATTAGCTGTCACCTTGTCGATGGCATAATAGTTGTTCTGAATTGAACATGGATATTCTGCCCAGGCTGTTATCAATTACATTATATTGTCTTTATGACAAGAGCTACAACTTTGCCTCGGAGAGTAAATCAAAATTCCAAACGGTTTGTCAGATATGAGCCTGAGAAAATGAGCACTTTTTTTGTGCAAAAATGACACCGAGGCCCCAAATTTTTGGGGACCCAGAAAAAAACCAGTGCATGACTACTGGAGAAATGTTGCTTCCAAATTCTCAGCATATTCAATAGATACACCGAGGCCCCAAAGATTTAGGGGAGCCATAAAAAACATTTCTCCAGCTTGTTAGTGCATGCACTGGTTTTTTTCTGGGTCCCAAAAATTTGGGGTAGCTTCCATATCCTTAGCATACCCATCTGAATTTCCCAGCTTCATTTCTGTTTCCATTTACTGAATCTCCTCGCCTCGCCTTGCTTTTACATTTCTTTGTCCTTCGAACGGAATACACGCGTTTCGGCTCTCCTCATCGCTTGGTATGGCTCCAGCACAGCTGGCGTTGTCGTAGACGGGAGTACTGCTTCGTATGTCACCTTCTTACAGCTTCATGGGGGACTTTACCCTAGAGATTGTAAAATTTATTCCTTTTGGGGATGAGGAGGATTCAAAAGGAGAAGTTCAGATAATTTCGTGGACTGTCGACTGTGAATGCAGCTTTACAAAGTTCAGCTTTCTCTTTTGCAGCCCATAACCCATATGATCTGAATCTATGTTCACAGTTCGGAATGTCCTTATGTCACACACACACACACTGGATAAATGGCGAAAAAGAGCTAGTATTACTTAAAGTCATCTTCTTTTCTTTGCACACATAATTTTGAAATTGTTTACATTACAACAAAAGGTCATGACCTATTTGATTACATTAGGGCATTCGTGTTTCCATAGGTTTTGTCGCCTATGTCAAATTTGCCTTAGGGTATTTCGTATTCGTCGTTAATTGGTGCTATTCTCTTTGGCACCTGTTCTCTGCTTGCGGTTCATTTTGTTCAAGAGTTTTTTCCTTCAGCAAAATAGTTGTGCCCACTTGAGTGCGGAGATGAACATGCGAGTGTGTGTGAAGTGTGCTGCCATATAACTGTGTGTGTGTGTGAGTGTACATTTGCTTAAGGATCTGTGTGGTTCGGTGAAGGTATTTTTTTGTTTTTTTTTTGTTTTGGCGTGTGAGTATGTGTTTGTTTTAATGGCTTTGCCTAATCGCACCAACACACACACATACACTCGTACACATGACACCACAAAATGGTAAATTCAGCTTTAAGGTTTTTTCTGCTCTCATTTTTGTGTTTCTCATTATGCTCATCATCTTCATAGCTCTGTTCTTTATCTGTCGTCGTCCCCCATCAGCATAGGCATAAATTATGTTGTGTTCATGCTCTGTACCGTTTCTTTCATTACCTGTAAAATATTCCAGCCATGTTTTTCCTTTTTTTAATATTTTGTTTGTCGTTTGTCTTGCTTATTTTGATGTTTAATAAGTGGGGTGTGTGTGTGTGTGTGTGAGTGCGTGTACGTGAGTGTATCTGTATGTAGTGTATGTCAAGTGCCATCACATACAGCATGCAGTCGATGTATTATTACAGTGAAAATGGAAAGTAAACGATTTATGAACTAAATAGAAAAATCAAAAGTTGCAATTAAACAATTGAAGAAAACAAAATAAAAAAAAAAAATAAGAAAAAAAACTTCTGTCAACATATTGAGCCCAGAAAAGAAAATTTTACCGAAGAGGGTTTTGTGGTCAAGCCAAACGGAGTGCGGTGCTTGAGATAAATTTAATTTGTTATAACTTTGTAAATACAAATTTTTCGATTTTTAAAGGTTTTTTTTTATTTTATTTGTATAGAACTTCGAATTGAAATAAAACACAAGAAAATCGTTTTAATGTCCATCAATTTGGCTTTATTGGAAGGATAATTTTATGCCATTAATGTTTAAATATGATTTCGGGCATGTGGCCGCCGCGGCTGGCTCGAATAAAGCCAATTCTACAGGTCCAATTTTCAACCACTTGTTGGAACCACAACTCATCCACATTCATGCCATCCAATTCGGGAACAAAATAGTCGGTTATCATGGCTCTATACCGGTCTCCATTAACGGTAACTGACTCTCCAGCATTATTTCGGAAGAAGTATGGCCCAATGACTCCACCAGCCCATAGAGCACACCAAACAGTCAGTTTTTGTGGATGTAATGGCATAAAATGGACGGAGCTTGCGGTGAACTTCGCGAACTGAACCATTACTTTCGAAATAAATTTGCACGATTTGCAAGCGTTGTTCTTTTGTCAACCTGTTCATGATGAAATGGCAAACCAAACTAAATATTAATCACTTGACAGCTGACAAAATGGCCGCCAGTTAAAAAAGTGATGCCAACTGAAAGTTCTATACCCCAATAAAAAACACCCTTTATAATAAAAAAAAAATAAGAAAACAACTTCTGTCAACATATTGAGCCCAGAGAAGAACATTTTACCGTAGAGGGTTTTGTGGTCAAGCCAAAAGTGCTTGGGTAAACTGAATTTGTTATAACTTTGTAAATACAAATTTTTTGATTTTTAATATCTTTGCCTTAAGAGCGTTAAACAACTTTCTATGGACTTTCATTAGAAAGAGAGTTTCGAAAAAAAATGGCACTTACGACTTTTTAGCGGTCAGGGCTCGTTATACAAATTGCAGGTCCCATAAATTAACCTTGGATACTACTTTTGACTTGTGAGATATACCGAATGCCCATATCTCTGAAATGTTTGTCAGGGTATTTCCAGGAATTCATAAGCCGAAAGTCCTGGTAGTTTTTGAGTTTTTCAAATCGCCTGGCCGTTTGATCTTACTCTAACGCAAAGTATATTGCTTGAAACCAAAATGAGAGCACTCATACTTATGCAGACTCCGATTCGAGTCTCTTCGGATCACAATCTATCGGCCAATGAAAATGGCTGATCCTGTGCTTTTTGTTTTTACCATGTAATTGTGTGCCATTGTAGCCAGTAAATACACGAGTGTTAGTGTGTCTGTGCATAATTGTATCCGGCAGACACATACATGTGTTGCTGTGTCTGTGTATAAATTATAATTAAAATTATTGTTTTCCCATTAAAATGTACAATATGGGCCCGTCGGAGGAATATTAATATTTATAGGGATTTCTTGGCAGCAGGTCTGCGTCAAAGGATAATACTTCGTATTATGGGGGAAAACTTTATGAAAGTACGGCACAAGTGGATTTCTCGGAATCTGAATCAGATATAAAGGTATGGAACACATGAAGAGTATTTCTTTCCAGAGGAAATGCGTGGCATGCGTGTGTTGCTGACAGATAAACGGTGTGGGTTGGTCGTCCAAAGTCTCGGTCAATTCAGATTTAATGTTGTCTCTGCCAAGCTGATCATGTGTGGGATTGATAACGGAGTCCAGTGTACAAAATCATATCTCTAATGCTGATAATGCCCTACATGCAACATGCAACATGTCCTTCTTGGTCCTTCACCAGAGTCTTGACGCAGCACTGTCTGCGTCTCCCATGGTAGTTGTGGGATAATGCATTTCCTGCTTTTGTTTTGTTTTTTTTTGGTTTCAGTTCATCAATTATTTGTTTATTCCGATGTAATGGATTTGTTGCCGTCCCAAGAAATGGATTTGTTGCCGTGATTCATGGCATGTGTCCTAGACTTACAAAGGAACAACGCTTGCAAATCGTTGAGTTTTACAATCAATATTTATGGGAGAAGGATATATTTTATGGGGAAAGAGAGAGAGGGAGAGCAAGGGAAAGAAACATATATACAGTGAAAGCTCTCCTTGCGGACAGCTCTTATAGCCGGACGGCTCTCTTAAGCGGACAAATTTCTCGGTCCCATGTGGTATTTTTGGAGCAAATTAACCTCCGCTTGGCGGACAACTCCCGTTGACGGACAAAATCGCTGCGACCGTCAGTGTCCGCTTAAGAGAGCTTTTACTGTACATATATATATATATATATATAGGGAGAGAGAGAGAGAGAGAGTGTGTTTCTGCTGTATCTGTTCATGAACATTGCCAAACGTCCATCCATCGCCGATGGCAGCAATTGGTTTTCTGTTTGACCACCTTGACGATTTTTTATTTAAGGACCTCGGTCTAAACAGCTGGTGCAGGAGCTAAAGCCCGCCGATCGGCCACAATGTTGTCATTACATTGGATCTGAGACAATTCACGAGGCTCAGTTTGGCCTCAATAGGAATGTCAATAAACAAAAATGCCGAATTTCATCCGAAGGGGAGGCCAGAGACTGAAGAGCAGCAAATTGGAAAATTCATTGTTCGGTAGGGTTTATGGGCCGGCTGCATCGTTGGAAACTATTTCTTGTACGAACATGATCATGGGGAGTTTTTTCTCCCCAAATCGAAGAATTGAACTTGGTTGACATGTGTCAAAGCTCTCGATAACCTAAACTAAAAAACCCATCCCACAACTGCATACCGGTTGGTCAAACATTGCTGATTGACGTATGACCATGCAACAATGGCTACAGTCTTGGACGACACTAGTACACTTATCGTCGTTGTGATGCCGGCCGAAATGTTGCAAACAATCTGGCTTTCAGAAGCTTGAAAGAATCTTTAGAAATTAAATGAAAAAAAAATATTTTTTTATTTGAGTCTTTGCTTTATAATATTACGATGGTGGAATCGATTTAAACATATTGAGCCACGATCAACCTCCACTAGGTCGTCTATCCTTTCCCTCGTAATGCACGAAAAAGCACTGGCTACAACTCGCTTTATTTTTGCGACGATGTCAATATCGTCTGAAACAGCGAGAAGGAGGTGACCTATTTTTTTTTTTTTTTATATTAACTTCTATGGAAGAAATTGCCCGATATGCTGCCAACCGATTGGAGATCTCTTTCAGTGGCAAATCATTCTGAAAGATCACTTTCTATTTCGACTGAGGATCTAGTGGCACTCACAGTCATTACACAAATGATTTTCCTGTGCAATATCTGTACAGGAAAATCAAATTCAAATTGTGCATTGAACGGATGATTTCAAACAATTTGTCTCTTATGGCGATGAATCAGTGAGAAGTTCTAGAGACAATGAGAAGATGGTAGGCAGAATTTGCAATCCATGGGGGTTTTTGTCCAGGAGTTCGCAGAGTCTAAAACTTTTGATAGATAGTAGATCATTTTTCGCACAATATTTTTGACGAGTCTGCCTGCCACGAGTCTGCCTGCCAAAAATCAGCTCGATTGAATCACTGAAAAAGGTTAAAAATCGGTCCAAAGGCTTTCACACAAGCCACTACGAGCTTCACACTTCAAACTTAAAAAAAAATAAAAATCTGACGTGGACATGAAAATCGCCGATACCCTTGAATTTTTATTTTTTCCCCTCTTTCCGAATATGTGCATTTGGTTCATAGGACAGAAAAAAAATCTATTTTTTGTAACACGGTGTAATATATTTTATTTTGTATCCCCTTTCCGAAAAAGTAAATTTGGTTCATAGGACAGAATGTGTGTAACACGGTGTTATTAACTAAATAATTACCCCCCATATTCAGAACAATTTATAACAGCTTCGGAAGGCTTTGATAAGAAAAATGTGTGAAGAGTGTGAAAATATAAATTTTTCTGAAGACGCGTATTAAAATACAATTTTGTGAAAGCTTTGGCCTGAAATATCGAAACCTGCTTTAGTTGAATTGTACGATTTCAGTGTTAAGTTTTTATTTCTTTTGTGGTTACTTGTGCTTTATTAAACTTCTTTCTTTCAGTAGATGTGTGTTGGTTTTGCAAAAACAATGCTTTTCAATGACTGGGTCGTGTGCAGAATATTCAACAGTTTAAAACAATTGCATTAAGAATATTTTTCTGAATAGCACAAGTGTTTTTAGTTGCAAATAAAACCGATGCACAGGTTTCTGGTAAACAATTTTGATAATTTATTAAAAAAATAAAAAAAAACCTCTATAAAAGGTTACATCCAACTCACCGCAGTTCCATAGTTATCCCAAAAACCGTTCAATATCATTCAATATTTGTTGGCAAAATGAAATTCCTTTGTGCCGTTTTACTTCTCTGCGTCTTGGCTCCGATTCGAGGACAATGTCCCGGACTACCACGTAAATATTATGATAATTCCACCGATCCGATGTTATTCCCATTACAATGTCGTTTGTAGATAACCAGTTATGCCTTCAGCCAGCGCACGTCGGTCATGGTGGACCCCATTGCCGGGGTCGGAATATGTGGTATTATGATCAGAATACCAGAAGATGTCATGAAATGCGTTACTTGGGCTGTGGCGGCAACAACAATCGCTGGTGTTCGGCCGCTCATTGTGTCAATGGGTGCATTTAGTGCGGCGAGCAGGGTTTGTGGTGAGCAGGGTTTGTGGTACACAAGCTATAAATAATATAATCTTATAATATATATAACTGATTCACTGATTCACTGACTCTGTCACGCAGTACGTAGGAATTTAAATAGGCATTCTATAATAATTCTATAAATAATAATAATAAAAAAAATAATATTTTTTTTGTACAGAAATTGTGATTTCCCCAAATTTTTTTTTTACCAAATTTTTTTTTTCCAAAATTTTTTTTTCTTACAAATTTTTTTTTTTACAAAAATTTTTTTTTTCCAAATTTTTTTTTTTCAAGAAATTTTTTTTTTCCAAATTTTTTTTTTCAAGAAATTTTTTTTTTCAAATACATTTTTTTTTTCCACAAAATTTTGTTTTTCAACAAATTTTTTTTTTCCACAAAAATTTTTTTTTTCCACAAATTTTATTTCTTTTCGAAATTTTTTTTTACAAAATAGTTTTCTCAAAATATTTTTTACAAAATTTTTAAAATTAAGTAACAAATACTTTCTCAAGCAAATTAACGGGCGCCATAGGCGCATTACAACTTACTAGTATAAAATAATGAAAAAATACATTTATTTTAAATCGGTGTAAATAGATTTTTAAATTTTTTTTTTTTTTTAAAAAACCGTTTGTATGTGATATAATCTTCCAGCAAATGTGTTTCCTGCCAGTTGGGACATTCAGAAATTCAAAACAAATGCCAACAAACACTACTCCCTCTTTCCTCCTTCCGATAACCTAATTCCAGTACACGGAAAATACCATTCGACCAGCAGATCTCTGATCCGCAGACTTTAGACCAATCGATTAAGCTACCCGAATATTGCAGCATTTTTCAGGCAGAACTCCTGGCAATTGGGGAAGTTATCCTGGAACTTAATGTCAAACCCGCTACAGGCAACAACAGCCACTTATGGCCAAAGGCTGAAGAGTTGCAAAGTGGAAATTTCATTGTTCGCTTGTATCTTTGATTCGTGATAGCGATGTGGCCTATTTTTGTTTATTAATTTCAATGGAAGAAATATCATGATATGCTGCCAACCGATTGGAGATCTCTTACAGTGGCGAATCATTCGGAAAGATCACTTGGGACCACAGGGTGGCTGTATAGAATACGTAGTCTCCGATCATGGTTGTCCAGAGGCCCCTGACCAATGGGAGCGCACTGAGATTTCTCAGATGGAATCTTGGCTGATCACCTCTTCGAAATATAAATTACTTACTTACTTATATTCCTTAACATTCCATGAAGGCACAGACGGGGAACTTCACTCGAATCAGTGAGCTGTGTGCGATCTAATTTGTATATTCACTGACCGGAACCTCCTCTTTAAATACGGCTCCGAAGGGCTAATGTTTTTCTAAAGAAGTTTCATTTTATAGAGCGAAATCTTTGAAAACTACAAACATTGAGATGTGTGTTCTTTCTTATCAATATCGAGAAGTGTCTGGCTTTCTTGGGAGGGCACTATGGACTTCTGCTTTATCCCAGTAGATTGTTATTTTGAATTTCAATATGGATTTGCGGGAATGTTTGCCTAGACTTTAATTTTCTAAAATCGATTACTTATAATCACTACTAAATTATATTCTATTTTTCTTTCCTTTCCAGCTGCCATCATGTGTCCCAGTGAATAAATGTTTTCTACCAAAAAAAAACAAAAAAAGACAATTTGTTTACAATCTATTAAAACTGTGTCCAAACACGTAAAACAAATTAACATAATTAATTAAAAATGTTTTAAAAAAAGAGCAGGAAAAAGCCAAACAAAAAAATGTTTTTTTTTTTTTAAAAA